>CM067364.1:26847805-27082805 GCA_034401795.1 Chaetoderma sp. LZ-2023a
GCATGACACGTGTGTTTGTAAATTCACAAACTGTAGGTAGGCCTGTATTGTTGATTTTATTGTGCAATAGTCTGTACATAGAAATAAACAGAGCTCTATTAAATATAGAAAATGTTTTGAATTTGTTTCTCTTAGCCTAGCGATGCAGCCATTCCAGTGTCACTTGGCCAGCAAATGGACTTTTCTCATAACAATTCAGCTTTCCAGAGTATCCATCTATAAATCTGATGTAATATGACGTCATAATCAGATAAGCGGCGTGTAGGATGATGTCATAATGATTATGTCATAAATGATTCTAGATGGCCTGTCTTTAACTCTTACAATAGTCCTACATGTTGTACAAATTGTATCTCTCTACTATTTAAAAAACATACCATAGGCAGCAACAGCGCCCAGTCAAATTAGTTCTGAAATATTCAATAGCTTACCTGTATAGTTTTCTGGAAATTGATAGTCAGGGAGTTCAGAGAACAATCGATCCCAAACACCAGCGAGGTCTAGGTGAAGCTTAGCTAGAGATGGGCGGGGAATAGCTAAGAATGGAAAGGTTCATTGTCAAGCCATTTTGATCCGCTTGACCATTAAACGGTTAACAAAGCGACAATAGAAGAGTTAAACTCTGACGAATTCCGAGTGATAAGGATTTGGCTGAGGAAAATTGTTAGATGCAAAATGGTGAAAATGCCTTAAAATTCTGGCATTATTTTATTTCTAGATATGGTCAAATTAAGTCAGGAGGAGTGTTTGTAAAACAAGAAAATAAGTTGGTATGGCATTAGTTATATTGGACATGATGATAGCATTTGAAGAAAAATAAGCCATTACAAGCAATGCACATCTGTTAGCAATGACTAGTAATAATGGTGTATGGTACTGGTCGGGCATATCTAGGCATAGACAAAGCCATATTCACAAGCACAGAGTAATTATGTTAAGTGTTTATTAACCCATTTTCTGTACACTTGTTTGCAATGTAGATATTATTTTATGATTCAGTACATAGCGTACTGAAATATAGTATTATAATCGTTGGAAATGAAGTAATCAGGTAGGTACATTCTATTGTTTCATGTACACATATTGTAAGTAAATTTACATGTATTCTTTAAACAGGCATCATTAACATTACCGTAACCGTTACCACTCTGATGTCAAAATTCTATTTTTTATTGGTCTGACAGTGAAGAATTTGGTGTACATTTTTCAACAATTTTGGTGGATGATGTTGCTTGTTGACCGATAAGCTCATAGTAGCCCATTCAGAAACCACCATATTAATGATGGTGAAACTCAGATTTGTTAAACCAGAATTGTTATCACTATGTAACTTTATCAGATACCAGCCTCTAATCTGAATACAGGTGGTGTAATATGAACCCACATGGTTAAGAACATCTTAAACCAAATTTCATCTCGGCAGAGTGTACAGAAACCACTGGACATACCATTCCTGCCAGCAATGTCTCGGTCATCAACATTGAGACCAATTTATTCAAACTAAAAGTGAACGAGGCTATTGAAATCTACAAATATCAACCGACCGTGAACTGATATAAGGGCTACCGCATACCAGCGGTCTGCCAACCCATGCCGTCACATTCCTCCACAAGAACTGACCACAGTGACATTGCCAGCAACCGTCAGTTAGTGCTGAAGAAGTGACCGAATGATCACGCTATTAATCCAAGATTAAAGCAAGGCTGTTCTCAAACTCAAATATGCTTGGAATCATAAAAGCAGGGGAAATCTGCGACATTAACTTTTAGCAGCCGTTACCAGCTTTTATGGATCTAACTACTTACTCTCCAAAAAAAACGCGGTTGTTTTTTACAAATTTTAAGTGATAATCGAGCCAGTCATTCCAGTGGTAAATTTTCAAAAATACTCTTCTCTTGACCTAAAAATGGACATAGAAAGAGCACACATTTTGACTTTCAGGACCAAATTTAGCCATTAAAGGGCTAACATACAGCACAATGCATTGTAGAAATTTATCTTATCGCCTGTCTGTCTTGCCAATCTTTCGTTTTCCGCTGAATAAATGTTTTGGTTTCATATTCAGGATTACGCGATCGCCCTCTCCCTTACGCGCCTGCCTGTTGTGCTTTATCTGTGCATTCTTGCCGACCTTACGAAGCTTCTTGGCCATCTACAAATAATGAATACATTATCAGATTAGGTTTAAAAGTCACAAGAATCAAATGAGTAATATTAACTGTCTCGCTGTTGTAAGCCACCGGACAATAATTTCAATGAGCAAAGACATTTGAATTGCTAAATATTTTCAAAACAATTTGACTGAAAGTTGTTGGTGGCTTAGCCACCAACAACTTTCAGTCAAGTTGTTTTCAAAATATTGAGCAGATCCAGATATAACGCTTCGAATATGTTGTCTGCAAAAACTCGGCAGTCAAATGGTTAAAACCAGAATTCTGAAGAATCAAATGTCTCGCCTGTACTCCTTATTGCTCATAAGCAGAGGTTAGTGACCTTGACCTTGGGACCCAGACCTGGGGTTAAATGCAAATGAAAGTATTTGACCCCAGGTCTGTTGGGACCCTCAATGTCATTATATTAATTCCTAATAGCATAGCCAACAATCTATCCAAGTTTACTTCTAATAGGGTAAATTAAATATAAATGAGTTTTGCAGCAAGGTCACAGTGATATTGATCTTTGACCTTGTGACCTCAATGCATATTCCTAGCATCATAGCTAGCCATGTATCCAAGTTAGGTCTACATATGGTCACTAAATCGCGAAATATAAGCTGCAAAACTTAACCTTGAAACAAGTTTTGTGCCAAGGCCACAGTGACCTTGACCTTGTGACCACAATGTCATTACGCAGATTCCTAGCAGCATAGACAATCATGTATTGAAGTAATTCATAACATTTAATTCGTAAAAAATGCAGCAGTGTGTTAGGATCGGATAATACAACACAGTTGTCATTATTAATTTATCTAACAATGCCAGCAATTAGAGTGATTTTCAAAAGTAGTCTTCTCTTGGCATGTGGATGGATGGATGGACTTTTCTCAAGAACACCGCAGAAGGCCAATTTGGTTGGCTTGAGCATTAACATGATAATCTACCAAACATGAAAGCATGGGAATCATACAGGTAAGCTGATAAATATTTTGAAACTAATTCGGCTGGAGGCTGCTGTTGCCTTGGAGAGCAAAAGTTTCCAATCACACAATAATGACTACCAACTATCTGTATATTAATCCTTACCACTCTGATGTCAGAATTTTAAATTTTCAAATTAAATTAAAAGATGAACTGGTGTACATTTTTCAACAATTTTGGTGGAAGATGTTGCTGTCTACGACAGCACCATCTCCCACCAAATCTGTTGAAAAATGTACACCAGTTCATCTTTTAATTTAATTTGAAAATTTAAAGTTTTGACAGCAAAGTGGTAAGGGTTAACTGAATGACTTACTTTAATGTCTCGGACACCTGATGTGTCTCGGGGTTGTCGAGAACTGCTACGAACGCGACCCGTAGAATCTGTACGCTGTCGCTTCACAGGGTGCCGACTAGAACTTCTTGATGTGGTGTGAGCTCGTTTAGCAGCGTAATGTGTCTAAACATAAATATAATGGAAGATAATCAGAGATTCAAGATAGATCTAAAAAACAAACACATTCACCTCTTTCCTAATCGTCCTTTTTTATGCTTAAGTCACATAAATATAACCTAAACCTAATCCTAAACACCAACAAAAATACGCTAAAAAATACATGTACTCATATTTAGAACTAATGTGTTATGTTCTTTTGAAATTGGATCACCATGGTGGCTTGATAAATGGATACGGCAAAACTGACATAAATTTTGGGAGGCCCGATAACACAAAAAATATGTGTGAATCGCGATATTACATAGAAAATTAAGAATGGTTTTAACTTTGTTAAACACCATACTAGTCTATATGAACTAAAAACAATTTGACTTATGTCGAATGTAGAATAACTTTCTAATTTGTTTCAAAATATTTAACAGATTTCATGTTTATTGAAGGAAATCAGATGTTTTATAGTATTGAAACTGGTTAGGCATATACCTTGTCTTTATCTTGTATTTCCACGCCAAGTTCTTCCATTTCCGACTCCAGACGTTTCTGGTCCACTCTTGTCTTTGTTCTCGGCATACGTTGTTTATCAACCCTTTTCTTCGCCCATGAATCCATTTGCATGAGACTCTTCTTGTCTCGAATCCTGCAAACAGCAGTGAAAATTAAATACTGGAAAGTAATCATTCATTGGTGACAGCTGATTAAGAAATGTCCATCTGCAAGCCAAGCGAATTATAGTTTTTTTAATTTTCCAATGGAATAATAATGTTTAATGGATTTCTCGGAATCCTTCGGGAAAATTTACGATGGGTGCTGAAAAAAATTGAGTAATCAAAATTCTGTATGCAATTTCTGAAGCCCTAGCACCATAGGGTTCTTCCATCCAAATTAAGTTGAAATCTGCTGAGCGTTTAATGAGTAGTGTTTTGACATTTCCTGGCAGATTTGTAATACAAACTAAGATTTTCACACACAAAATTGACAAAATAAATTCTGTATACAAACTCTGAAGCCTACTCCCATAGGGTCCTTATAGCCAAATTAGGTTGAAATATGCCAATCCGTTAATGAGGAGTAGCGTTTAGACAATGTCTAGTAAATTTAACCTAAAATCTAAGATTTTCACCCCAAAAAGTAAACAATTAATATTCTGTATACAAGGTTTGAAGAAGCCTTCACCCGTAGGGTCCTTTCGGGCAAATTAGGTTGAAATCTGCATAGCGGTTAATGAGTAGAATTTTAAAGCAAAAGTTGATGGATGGACAGATGGACAACGGACCGTCGCTATGGCATAAGCTCACTTGGCCATTCTGGCTAGATGAGCTTTAAACGAAATAGATTTATGAATTTATAAATGGTGTTGATTTTGGACGCTATGCTGCTGTCAGATATTGAGACCTGTTACAATTTTTAACATTTACACCCCTGTTAAAATTTTAAAATTAAATGAAAAGATAAACTGGGATTCAATTTTCAACATGCTGTCATACAGCAAAATCGTCCACCGAAATTGTTTAAAAATGTACGCCTGTTTCTTTGTTATTGACATAGGAAAAGATAGAATATTGACATCAGAGTGATCAAGAAATTTTCAATTTTTTCAAAGAAAATGTCAATTTGCAGACCAAGAGAAGACTACTTTTGAAAGTTTAGCACTGGAATGACAGGCTCAGTTATCAAGCCAGTCATTCTAGTGGTAAATTTTCAAAAATAGTCTTCTCTTGGTCTGCAAATAGACATTTCTCAAGACCACTGTAGAAGCCGTTTTTGGGTGAGATGAGTGTGAAAAGGCTAATCAACATTGTTCCAAAAACATACAACCATTCTTTTTCTACTGATTCCTGAAAATTGCATTTCTGACATCACGGTAGAACCTCTACGGTTAATTCTCGTATACTAACTTTCTCGCCGTGGATCTGATTCTCTTCATTTCATCGTCTTCTTCACTAGATTCATTATCGTAAAATCCAGCCGCTTCACGAAGCTCCTCCTCTTTCTCTAGCTCCTCCAGTTTCTGATAACATTAATTATAATAGGTAACATTTCACTGGTCAACACGCAAAGGGACACGACTCCTATAACAGAAGATAACCATCTATACGAAAAGTATTTTTGAAATTTTGGAATTTCTACCATCATAGCTCATATTAATCTAACCCTTTAATACCCACGATAGGCCATATAAAATTTGAGAATTTTTCAGTACGAACGTCAATTTACAGGTCAAAATATTACAGGTCAATAGCTCCATTTCTGCACATATCCAGTAAAGAGTTAAGCCCAGTATTTCAAAAGCAATACATTAAATTCTTAATACATAATGAGAGCGAAAATGATTTCTGAGTGGTGTACCTAAAAAGTGCTCCTGTTTATTTTACCCATTTTGGGATACAGGCCAATAAGAACTCTTTAGAAAATTTAACAAAATGATTGTGGATTAGTAAAATGGTTAATTTCCTAATGTTTACTTCTCTCGGTTTGTAAATAAACATTTTTCAACACTATCAACACCTTCATTCAATTTCCAGAGCTATCAACAGGTCTAAAGCCAGTGATAGACGATCCAACATGTCTGATCATAGATAGGCTTGCTCGATTACGTGATCAAATCGAAAATAGCGATTATGTTTTAAATCATGAATTTATATTATTAAAACTTCTATTGCATAAAATATTTCAAAACCTAACTTTCAGTTACTTTTTAATGCGATCAGTCATGAAAGATGACAGTTTGCTTAGCTTAGGCATTCAAGTGATACATTTTTCAAAAATAGTCTTCACTTGCCCTGCAAATGGACTTTTCTAAACACCATTGCAATTTTTCGTCATTGATATTCTTTTGTTGTTATGTCTTAGTAATTTGTATCAAAAATGATTAATCGAGCAATCACGATTATTTTTTAATAATCGTTCGCGATCACGCAACGCAATACTCACTCACACAAGCCTATGTGTGATTACACATTTGTATGTCACACATGTGCGTTATACACAATCATACAACATAGGACATTGTTACATCAGGGATGGAATTCTAGATATTTGACCCAAACTAGAACTACTACTGCTGCTGCTGCTGCAGTTGCTGCTTCTGTGGTTGTTGTTGCTACTGCTACTATTACTCGTGCATGGCTAGCATGTGATTCCAACAAAGAGCACAAGCTATAAATTCTGGTATATGATTGGCTGTTTCATCAAACAGGTTTTACGGTGTCGAACAAAAGTTGAACACTGTCCAACTTTTCTACTTTAAAAATCGACTTGTCAAAAGCTATGAGACAGACACGATCAAACATGGTCAGATTTTGTTGAATCATACATGTATGATGATACATTTTGGATCGTCTATCATACCTCAAATTGGCATAAAACGCATTTTATCATCAGTTCTGATTATTTCACACAGCTGCCTTCAAATCATTAAAGTTCATGTCAAATCTCCACAACTTGGAATTAATCCTTTAACCCTCGAATGTGTTCCATGAAAATTTCAAATTTTTTCTTAGAAAATGTACCTTTGCAGACCAAGAGAAGACTATTTAAAATAATTTACCACTGGAATGACTGGCTCGGTTATATAGCCAGTCACCAGTCATTCCAGTGGTAAAATTTAAAATATAGTCTTCACTTGGTCTGCAAATGGACATTTCTCCAGACAACTGCAGAAGCGGTTTTTGGCTGATATAAGTGTCAAAGGGTTAAAGTTACCATGTCAGACAAAGGATTCTTCAAATATTGACATTCCAGACGCGTACAAAATGAGCGAACAATTACAATTCAATTCAATTCAGTTAAATTTATTTGGTAATTACATATTAGTATAACAACATAATATATAAAACATATGTGAATAGGTAGTCCATCTAAGGCAAAGCCTATAAGGCGATGGACCCATGACACATAGTTAACCCTTACCACTCTGCTGTTAAAACTATAAATTTTCAAATTAAATTTAAAGATGAACTGGTGTTCATTTTTCAACAGATTTGGTGGGAGATGGTGCTGTCGTAGACAACATCTTCCACCAAAATTGTTGAAAAATGTACACCAGTTCTTGTGATAGTGACGCAGTAAACGATAGAATATAGACATCAGACTGGTAAGGGTTAAACATTCACATACACACGACAGTTAACATAGCATACATAGAACATAGACTATACATATAATTCACTTAAAGTATGCAATCATTAGATACATGAGGCATACATTCACACATACATACGGGTATAGGTTACACATATATATACATATTACCTGCATAATATCGGGATCAATAAAATCTGCCACATTCTTTCCTTCCCATATTTCAGGGATAACGTCATACCGCTCATCAGGATTCGCCAAGTCCCAGTTTTCTGTAAAAACAATAAAACATCCGTTAGTTTAGAGAACAATTCCATTTTATCAATTAGAATTCTTTCACAATTCATTCCATCATCTTTTAGTTGTGAGTCAACTAGTAGAAGTCTGTCTGTTGTCAGTCCGTCAAATTTGCAACATTTCTCTCTCAAAGATGCGTATGTCATGACGACAGACTGTCGCACTTATTCAATTCAAATTCCATCATAATTAAAATTTCACTCAAAAAAAAAAGTAATTTCCAATTTCCTGCGCTCTCACCCAAGACCTATTTAGAAACACAATAACTATCACTTCGGGAACATAGTTGCCTTGAAATTTACCTTTTGGGAATTCAGATTCAGTTTCAAATTGATTGCAACATACATATACAAAGTAGATGGCGCTTATCTCTAAATGGGCGGGCCATGGCTAGAAATGGATCCCTCTATTGTCCAGTGAATCCTCAGACCACCACCATCTTCAGGTCTTACAGTCATCATTTTCTCACCTCAAAGGTATTTCACCCGTTAACCCTCTAACACTCAAGCCAGCCAAAATCAGCTTCTGCAATAGTCTTGAGAAATGTCCAGTTGCTGAACAAGAGGCTATTTTTTTTATTTTACTACTGGTATAACTGACTCAATAATAGTTTCAAAACATATTGATCTGGCATGGACATGGAACTTTTTTACAAATTTAAAGCTTTTCAGGGGGGGGGGGGGGGGGGGGGGATAACTTTCGCAAACATGGCTGGATCTCAATGACAAGAAATCATGACACTTCATCTCCTAATATGTCCAATGAAATGAATGGGACATAGATTTGCTAACAGCCGGAGAGACTGACAAGACAGATGTCACATCGCATAATACGACCCGTGTTATGACAGGCATACAAAATGTGGGCACAGCTTAGCTAGAAATGGGAGGGGCTTAGCTAGAAACAGGAGGGGCATAACTGGAGATGGATCTGTCCACTGTGCATGTACTTCTCAAATCCAGGATGTAGTCGTCTCCCATTTCCAACTCAATGTCACGTTCAAGCTTCTTCTTTGCAGCCTTTATCGCCATGTCTTTCCTCTTCTTAATCACATTGTCTGGTATACAAGGCACTCTATCCTGAAATACGAGACAAACATTTCTACATGATAAGCAGATGATATTCTTGCCATCTGAAACAAGAGGCCCAATGGCCTATGGCACTCACCTGGACCATTAGCATTTGAAGCATTCGCATTTAAATAGATATGATGGATAATTTTCGGAAAATCCAAGATGGCCACCCAAAGGATTTACCAATCAAAATTCTGAATAGAAGATCTGAAGCCTACCACCATAGAGGCCTTCCAGCCCAATCTGGTTGAAATCACCCAAGCAGTTAATGATGAGTAGCATTGTACATGTAAATTATTTCTCCCCATTTTTCAGAAAATCCCAGATCACTACAGGAAAAATTGATGAATCAAAATTCTGAATAGAAGGTCTGAGGTCTACCACCATAGGATTCTCCCAGCCAAGTTTCATTACAATCAGTCAAAATGGTAAGAAGCAATTTGACAAATGTAATGAAAATTTTAATAAAATCTTTTCACGCAAAATTCTGAATGGAAGCTCCATTAAGCTATGACCATAGGGTCCTTTCAGCTAAATTTGATTGTTGAAATCGGTCAAAAGGGTAAGGAGAAGAAGCAGTTTAACAATCTCCGGTAAATTTTTCATAAAATCTAGGTTTTCCACCCAAAAAATTTATGAATTAAAATTCCAAATGGAAGTTACAGATCCGAGCACAATAGCATGCTTTGACCAAAATTTAGCTAAGATAGGCTATTGGTTAAGGAGTAGCATTTTAAAGCAAAAGTTGACGAACGACGGACGGTCGCCACGGCATAAGCTAGGTGAGCTAATAATGCCACATGCATCATGACAACACAAATGGTTCATAGCGAAAAGATGGGATATGTTATGATGTTGATTTATATTTTGTAATATATATATACTACCTAGTTATGAAATACTTTTATAAATTTGAACGTGAAAGATGTCGCAAATTTTAAGTTGGATTAAAAGTAATTTCAAGTCTGAAATAATGATGTTTTGTTTGTTCTTTGGAAAATTTGTCAAAATTCCATCAGTTTATATGACAAATAATGTCCATTGAAAAACTAACATTTATCTAATAGTTGTTGGACCCCGAACATCAATTCGATCGCTATGTCGAAATACTCCGCTTCGCTATGGACTCGAAAAAACCCCACCCATTTGATATGTTGAAGCCTACTGATATAGGATCGTTCCACTCAAGGTTCATTGAAATCGGGCCATTGATTAAGGATTAGCATTTCAAATGGTCCCAAACAATTTTTGGACGGTCGCCCAAGAAATCAACCAATCAAAATTCTAATTAAACATTTTAGAGCATACTGGATTCTTGTATATAAACGCTTCCAAAAACGTAAACATTCCATTCTTACAGAACGCCGCGATCCCAGTTACTAATTTCAACAATAAAAATTGTCACGAATCAGCCTAGAGGGGGGTCTGCTAATACACCGGTAATGAGAAATGTGTCTCGCATGACTGCATTCATATTTAATAACAATCGATAATGCGCACTCATAGTTTCTGATTGGCTCGCGGGATATCCGATTTCAATAGGCATGAATGAAAATTACTATCGTAGTAAAATTTTGATCACGTGCCTCGTCATTCATAACAAATTAATCACATGATTTATTTCAACCAATCTCTGTGCGACTCTCGCGATTAATATTGATGGCTAACGGCGAACAAAAAATCTAGTCACTGTGCCGCTTTTAAACGCAGTAAAGCAATATGTTAGCGCCCACTTAGACGGGTTATATGACCCAATATATTATTATTGGAGGGTTCTGACAGTAATACCACCCGATATTTAAGTGCTTTATTGCTTTGGAGCGACCGAGAAAACAGGACTATATATCAGGAAAACCGATGCGTAGTAACTCTTAATTTCAAGTAAATCGCATTTGCACTAAATTGTCAATTTAAAGCGTACAAGTTAAGAAGGGTCAAGCTATCTACTAAATGCCTTAGAGCTGGTTACGCTTTTTATTGTGGCGGACATGCGGGCTATTATTTTATATTAGAAATGTACGCTGCTTGTAAAAGTACAAATATCAGGTACAATTTTATAAACATTTCAACCCCTGTTGTTTTTAGTTCTTTGATACAGGTGGAATTCTTTACAAATTAAAGCATATTCTTTTAAATATTTTGAAAATAATATGACTGGAAGCCATTGCTTTCAAAGTGGTGGTGGGTGGGCTGGAGAGGGTTGCTTAACTAGGTAAGTCACAACAATGTAAGATATTCAATTCTTGGTTTTGTAGTGGGGTTTGTGGGTGGGGTGGGTGTTAAGTTTTTTATAAATATTGGGTCATTAGTCAATAATTATTATAGTGGGTCTGGAATTTTGAAATATATGTTTGGAAAAAGTATGGAATTTTATTGTGCCCAAGGTGTATGAACCCTTAAATTGTTGCAAGCTGGAAAGATGTTACCAATGAGTGTTGTCATACAAATACTGATATTTTGGCAGAGAAAATGTACATTTGTAGACCAAAGGAGTATTGTTTTTGGAGACTTAACACTGAATGACTAGCTCAGTTATCGAGCTTGTAATTTCAGGGTTAAATTTTCCAAAATATTCTTCTTGGTCTGGAAATGAAACGAATGAATGGACATAAAACAAAAACTCAATGTGCTTTTTGACAAATTTACTTGAGAAACATTACAGTACTTATATCACAATGGATGAATCCACTTTTAGTTATTCCCCACCCATCTCTAGCTAAGCTATGCTCCAAGCTTTGTCCCAGAATCTCAATTTCATGGTAACTATACAGCTAACTTGAAACAAATGTCCCCTCAAAACAATCAACAGAATGTTTATTAAATTGCAGACATACAATTAATACTTACTGACAGACTACTATGAGTTAGTATTGTCTGTCAATTACAATAGTGACTGGTGACTTCAACCTATAGGTGATGTAATTGATTATGGGGTCAATAGTTGAGTAACTAAACATATTTTATCTGCAAATTAGGTAATTGGTGGATAAGTCCATAATGACAATTCAGCAACATGCACTTTAAATTCATTATTAACTTAATATACAGATGAAATGTGTTCAAATAAAGCAGGTTTGGATAAAAAATGGCGTAACCAATTTGCGCAACGAATTTGTTACGCAAACTGATTATGTGCAACCGAACAATTGGTTACGCAGACCTGAAAACATGGGACCCAAAAATGGGTCTCGCAAATATTTGAAATTTTGAGGGCTGGAGTCGCCATTTTTACTTTGGTTTTTGCAGGCACCATTATTTGAGATTAAATTGTTATCGCTTTTGCTCAATACTCGGTAGAAACCCATTCCGGTAAAGCTAGTCATTATTTGTATTCTTGGCCTTCGAGCTGAATATAGTAACGCTTTCATGATGAAGCCGGCCAAAACCTGCCTCTGCCATCATCTTGAGAAATGTCCATTTGCAGGAAATGAGATAACCAAGACAGTCATTTTAATGGAGCAAATTTGTAGACACAAACCATCACACATCTAGCATGTGTTCAGCCCAGCAGACACAAACCATCACACACCCAGCAACACACACAAACCATCACACACCCACACACATCTAGCATGTGTTCAGCCAAGCAGACACAAACCATCACACACCCACAAACATCTAGCATGTGTTCGGGCCAGCAGACACAAACCATCACACACCCACAAACATCTAGCATGTGTTCGGGCCAGCAGACACAAACCATCACACACCCACACACATCTAGCATGTGTTCAGCCAAGCAGACACAAACCATCACACACCCACAAACATCTAGCATGTGTTCAGCCAAGCAGACACAAACCATCACACACCCACAAACATCTAGCATGTGTTACACCCACATACACATCTGGTAGGTGTTCAGGCTAGCAGACACAAACCATTACACACCCACACACATCTAGCATGTGTTCAACCCCGCAGACACAAACCGTCACACAGGCCAGCAGACACAAACCATCACACAATCAAACATCTAGCATGTGTTCAGGCCAGCACACACAAACCATCACACAACCACAAACATCTAGCATGTGTTCGGGCCAGCAGACACAAACCATCACACAACCACAAACATCTAGCATGTGTTCAGCCCAGTAGACACAAACCATCACACAAACACAAACATCTAGCATGTGTTCAGGCCAGCAGACACAAACCATCACACACCCACAAACATCTAGCATGTGTTCAGGCCAGCAGACACAAACCATCACACAACCACAAACATCTAGCATGTGTTCAGCTCAGTAGACACAAACCATCACACAAACACAAACATCAAGCATGTGTTCAGGCCAGCAGACACAAACCATCACACAACCACAAACATCTAGCATGTGTTCAGCCCAGTAGACACAAATCATCACACAAACACAAACATCTAGCATGTGTTCATGCCAGCAGACACAAAGCATCACACACCCACAAACATCTAGCATGTGATCAGCCCAGCAGACACAAAGCATAACACACCCACAAACATCTAGCATGTGTTCGGGCCAGCAGACACAAGCCAACACACAACCACAAACATCTAGCATGTGTTCAGCCCAGTAGACACAAACCATCACACAACCACAAACATCTAGCATGTGTTCAGCCCAGTAGACACAAACCATCACACAAACACAAAGATCTAGCATGTGTTCAGGCCAGCAGACACAAACTATCACACACCCACAAACATCTAGCATGTGTTCAGCCCAGCACACACAAACCATCACACACCCACAAACATCTAGCATGTGTTACACACGCATGCACGCACGCATCTAGTATGTGTTCACCCCAATAGACACAAACCATCACACAACCACAAACATCTAGCATGTGTTCAGCCCAGCATACATCATAATCCACAAATTCTGAATGGTGGACAGTGTGACACACAAATAAAGAGAATTATAAAACAAAACTTATTATGTCTAATGAGAGTGACATACCTTAGTATCTCGCTTTTGAGGCACGGCTATGTGTAGACGATTCAAGATGTTTTCTGGGTTTTTACTGCTTTTCAACTTTGATTCGACCCGATGAAACAGCAGCCGGTCACAGGCCTGAATAACGATAATTACTGCTTTAATCTAATCAAAGATCACGTTATCATCAATTCAAAATAGAGGTATCATGGCTACAAAATACAACAAATTAATGGCTCCAGAATCAAATTAATTGAATTTCATTTTATCCTCTGGGTCACTGAAATAAGTTTTGTAACAAAACAAAAGTACTAAGCCACTCAAATTTTCAAAACAATGCTGCTACAACACAATTAATAAAATGCAAACCAGCCATTGTCCTATTGACCTAGTAACAATAGAGGGATACAATTCTAACCGTGCCACGCCCATTATATGCTAAGCTCACCTCACTTTGTTCGTGCATTACGAATTATTAGATTCCAAATTTAATGGTAATTATATAGTTAAGCTGTTGAATATTTTGAAACTAATTTAACCAGAATCTCTTACTGCTTATGCTCCCAGTGAAATTAGTTTCAAAATATTAAACAGAATGTCTATTAAATCGTACATTTCCCAGACATACAATTTGTTCACTTTCCTGAATAGACTTTTCGACTTTCGTGATGCCGCTAGGTTATTTTGATACAAGGGACAAACATTTATTTGATTACGACGTCAGATACTTGATTGACAAATCGGACACCACGCCCATTTATATAGGTTTTTGGCCTTTCAGGCGAGGTGAGCTAAAACAGTAATACATGATGTATTTATTATGTTAATAGCTGTTGATTTCTATGTATGTTTTGGCTAACTGTGCTTGTTTTCTTGCCCGATACTTACCTCCGTCCTAACCTCCATGACACCCTCCTCTGTTAGTGTACTCATGGGGATAATGGTAAAGCCTTCCTCCTTCAACTGATCAAAGTATTGCTACATGTAGGAATAAACAAAGCACAAAAAAAACATCACAACAAATTGTTCATTTATTTTCATGCTATTAACGCATTCATGGTGAACCTGGCCAAAGCCGGCCTCTGTAGTGGTATTGAGGAATGTGCATCTGCAGGGGCAAGACAATATTTTTTTTGAAAATTTATCACTGAAATGACTGGCTAGATACCACACCCATAAAGTAAATTTTCAAAAATTGCATTTTCTTGGCTTGTAAATGAACATTCCACAAGACCATAACAGAGGCCCGTTTTGGCCGGCCTGACCTTTAAAGGGTTACTGGCCATATGTACCCTTACCCGGCCATATATACCCTTACCTGGACTAAAATGAACTGCAATGATGTAAATTCACAATACTATATTATGCATCCCATAACTATAATGTTCAATTAATTTAAAGTTTTTAATGAATTGCCCAAAATTACTGAGTTATTGCACAGAAATCAATTTTCAAGATGGCCTCCAGGTGCGATTTTGGATTTCAGATCATGACCAATTTCGACAAGGATCCTACCCAGCTAACATACTATGAATTTCCAGTGCCCATTCATTCAATCGATCATAGCTCCATACAGCTACCATATATGCAGACATTTTCTAAATGCATTGCTGGGTGGCCACATTGGACATCTCATAAATTTGGAAAAAATATTGGAATCCTTCCCATGCAAGACACACTACTGTACCATTTCCAAATAGGCCATGGAAACTGATTTAAGATGTTTTTCTGGTTGCTATTTTGGATCTTGAATCAAGGTCATTTAAGAATGGGTTCCTCCACACAATACATTATGAAATTCCAATGTTGCACATTATTGGGTTAATATTGCGTCCTGACAAACTTGGATGTACATCATTAGAAATTATGCAGTCTGACCATTGGTGTCCAGTCATGGTGCTGAGGTGTTTCCAGTGGCAAGCATCAAGTTTACAGTTGCTAGAACATTTACCAGAATGAATCTATGTTCAGATATAGTTACCTTTCTCTCGTCCTCTAGCTCATCAATGGTAACTATGTCCACCTTGTTCACGATAACAAGCAATGGCTTATTGTGGAACAGTGGCTTAATGTTTTTCAACAGCTCGATCTGGAGTGAATATAAAATAATACATGTATTTAACCACTTAACCAATCAAAGGGGCCAAAGACAGCTTCTGTGCTCATCTTGAGAAATGTCCATATGCAGATCAAGAAGAGCATTTAAAAGAATTTACCACTGGAATGACTGGCTCGATAACTGACCCAGTCATTCCAGTGACACATTTTCAAAAATAATCTATTGGTTTGCAAATCGACATTTGTATAAAAATTTTTTTTTACGAAAACTGACCATTAAATGATAAAATTACACCAGTTTTCACACAAAAAAGAACTGAATAACATACAAATACAATAGCATTTAAGACCGAAATTCTGCAATATAAGGGCAAAAAATGATCCCCATATCTTGTAAGTAATGGCAAGTAAATAATCAGTATGGCTAATGGAATCTTGTGATCACTGCTGACTAGTGAATCATACAGGTTAATTTTAACTGTCTGACTGCTGCACGCCACCAAACAACTTGCTGAATATTTTGAATATAATTTGACTGAAAATTGTTGGTGGCTTAGCCACCAACAACTTTCAGTCAAATTGATTTCAAAATATTCAGCATATTCTGAGTTAAACCCCATGGAAAATGTAGTCTACAGAAATTGGGCAAGCAGACAATTAAGCCCTCGGATTCATCGTTTGCCGCCACATGTTTCATGTGTAGGGTCCTTGTGTCATCCTTTTCCTTACTCTAGAATTAATACTGCATAGGTAAGTCATGAGTAAACTTAGTGCATACACAAACTAGAAAATATGCAGATTGCATCTGGTTGAAATCGGTCAAACCGTTAAGGAGAGGAAGCGATTTGACGGACGGATGGCAGCAATGGCATAAACTCACTTGGCCTTTCAGGCCAGGTGAGCTAATAACACAAGAAGACCTCTGAATAACCCTAAAACGCCACACCATCCATCTCTTTGAGTATTTAATTGACAGTAAATCCGTTAATTAGTGTTCATAGCAGCCAGTAGGATTTTCATTTGGGCTCACTAATATGGGCAGATTTAATTTGGGCATGACTTAGCCATAGCTAAGGGGTAATCTTAAGCCATGACCACTCTTCGTGAATACGGACATCACCTGATGATGAGTCTTACACGGAAAATGCACCCATTAAATGAGAAAGCCAATTCTGCGCTTAACATAATTTATAATGCAATACCACAAGTACATTACTCATTACTTGCAGTTGGCAGCCACAACTTACAACTGGCTGACCTGATCACTAGGCTTGCACGATTATTGAACTAAATCATGATTACTCGATTACGCAGCTTGGGTACAAATTACCCACACTTATGACACCAAAAGCAAACATAGACGAAAACTGCAATGGTCTTTAGAAAAGTTCATTTGAAGGCCAAGAGAAGACTTTTTGAAAATATATCACAGGAATGCCTGGCTCGAGGATCAAGCCAGTCATTCCAGTGATACATTTTCAAAACTAGTCTTCTCTTCGCCTGCAAATGGACATACATTCACTATGTAAAATTCCAATTTTCGTGACCTATAGCATTAAAAAGTAATTAAAAGGTAGGATTTGAAATATTTCATGCAGAAATTGTTCACAATTATTCGATTATATAATTTTGAATCATATAAATTCACGATTTAAGAATCACTATTTTCGATTTAATCATGTAATCGCACAAGTCTACTGATCACCATTGATTTCGACAGATCGTTCCCTTCTCTTTCCCTCTGTCCTGCACTCCCAACTAATCTTGTCAGAAGGTAAGCATATGGGCTTGTCCACACTAAACTGTATTTGATGAACGATTTCGGGTCTACATTTGAATTGTTAATTTCGATGATAAAGACCCAATTAATTTTCCTGTTCTTATCATTTCCAAGTTGAAGGTATCTCAGAGAGATAATTACAGATAAAAAAGTTAAATGAGTGCAGAATAAAATTATTTTCATTCAACTAACAGCCACAAATATGAGTGAAATTAGAGCGGGTAAATGTGACATGAGAATGAGCCAATTTTCAGAGTGCTAAAGAAGCATTTAAATGAGTTATTTTGGATTTCAGCCTAAACATTTTAAAGAAAAAGACATTGCTTTCTATGAATATGCTCATTTTTGTCATGATTTATAGGAGAAAAACTTTTTATTTCACTTCAAAGTTGTGTTATGGTCGTTATGCATTCGTAAAAAATTAGTATAAATCTCACTTTAGCTTAGTTGCTATTCCTTACCTGTATGGCTGTACTTTTCTATCCAAATACTATCTCTTATATCTTTTGTTCATTCACTGCCACTTGGATAGATTTGATTATTACTAGATTATGTTTAAATTATGATAAAAAAATTAAGTGGTCAACTTTCTGTCAATAAATCACAACCGTAACAGCAGACAAGAAATCCATAAATTTATAGCACGGCTCCAGGAAATAAGAAGCAAGCATCACGTGATGGTGTAAAACCGGTCATGTGACACGCCGAGCCTTTTGTTTTTACGGTGATGAGAAAACAATGGCGCCAAAGCTAAGGTAAGAAATGTTCTGTCAACTTTCTGTCGATAAATCACAACCGTAACAGCGGACAAGAAATCCATAAATTTATAGCACGGCTCCAGGAAATAAGAAGCAAGCATCACGTGATGGTGTAAAACCGGTCATGTGACACGCCGAGCCTTTTGTTTTTACGGTGATGAGAAAACAATGGCGCCAAAGCTAAGGTAAGAAATGTTCTGTCAACATTTTTTACTCCATGTGACGACCAAAACAATCGTCACGACCACACAAACTATGCTTCCTTTAATGAAGTTCCTATATATTTTTTGAATCCACAGTAGAAATCGATAACCTCACGATTTTATGTCCATATTTAACTCTTGAGCATAGGTCACCGAGTTCGAGACATCAACTACCATCGCAAATGTAACCGTGACCTTGGTGGTCATGACGCTTGACGCGCAGTTTTCTCAATCAAAAATCATGACCACAACTCAGAATTGTGTCATGAATAACGGCCATACTGTCGGACGATATATTTCTTTATTTCTCAGAATTTATTGTGTTTATCGCCCTCAAAGCTATATGAAATGAGGATACTAGTTAAAGTTTGCATTATTCAAATCTGCACAGGTTTTATAAGGTTGTTATAGTTTCATCCATAATGTTATTGGGCCCATGCAGTCTGTTTTGGACTCATCAGCACGTTAACAGACCACCTGAACTTGGACCAACAGGAACGGTTGTTAACAGTTCAAGATATGGTTTGAAAGTTCATTGTACATCTAATCGGTTTAAAAAAATAGAAAATGTCCTCTTCTTTATATCGTAAAAAACTTAGGCAGCAAGCTATTTCTAAAATCAAAGAGCTGTATTTAGAATGACAAACAAAATGTGCTGCTTCATTCAGCTTAACCCCTTCAGTGATGAATTTCCTTTACCATCATCTTTACATGAAAGGTGCTGTTAGGAATATAATTTGACTGGAAGCCATTGCTGTACATGTACAACTTCATGCATGATATAGTGACACTCAATGGCGATATTGTGCAACCCTAGTGGAAGGGATGCTTCCTTGGAAAACCATTCTGCCAATTGTTTCAGCTTGTAGAATAAATTACTCTTTGTATGAATTCCAAACCACATAATCATGTATAATATGTTAGTACAAAACAGCAATGTTAAAAACAACTGCAAATTTGAACAAAAGGCAGTAAAGAACAGTATTAAAATTCAAGCAAAGCAAGCTGATAACATACTGAAGTCGCAACGGGAACATTCTTCCATACTGTTTTCTATAATTGTGATCATGTTGCTTGCCATTTATTTATATTAGCATGGCTTCTGTTGTTAGTTCTTTCAAAAGAATGATTTACTGATTGATAGATGCGCCAACTTTACTCTATATTCTTATCCTGTTAACGAAATCGTGGTGTCAGTGTCAAACATCGCAACCGTAACGACCTTCTTTCGTCAAATGTCAACATCGCAACCGTAACAAAAATTATCAATTCCTGTATTAATTCCTTCTTGTTGTGTTTGCAATCGATTCCCTGCATAATAAGAAGCTATTCAGTTTTCTCGAAGAGACTTTTCTTGTGTGCAAGATTGATAATTGAATAAAAGAATAGAAGTTTGTCAAAAATATGAACATCACAACCGTAAACCCCCCTCAATTTGTCCTGCAAAGCGTTGCAAAATTACTCAAAAGTTAAATTTAATGCCTTAATCTTATTCCATGGTATGTAACTTTTGTTTTGTAGCATAAAGGGTTACTTTGGTCGCTTTTCAAAAGATAGTCTCTCATTTTTCATTGTCAAAATCACAACCGTAACTTTCTGACAGCATCTGATATTCTGTTGATTTTTACGCTTAATCCACAAATTACTATCTTTTGATTTTTTTCAGTAGATAGTCATTTTCCTTAACAGAAAACATGTTTAACTTTATTCATACCCATTTCTAAAATCTGACTTTCATGTCACACTTTTGGTCACTTTAGTGTGGACAAGCCCATATATCAAATTTGAAGAGAAAACAGACAGAAATTCTAACGTTATGCTTGAATAAGAAATTCAGACCTGGAGAGTCACCAAATTTTAATCAAACCTAAAATAGGTTCCCTAATTATGACTCTGTGCAGATAACTCATTATCTTACAATTGTATCATGTTTCACCATTAAAATATCTTTACAAGCATCCTAATTTCATAGCTCAATCATTAAGGAAAGCTGCAAGATATTTTGAAAATAAGACACCAATGGCTCCCGGTTAAATTATTTTCAAAATATTCAACAGAATAGTTATTATATATACATGCTAAAATCTGATGGAAAGACAACTGAAAAACCGAGTTAAAGACAAATTGTTACTTGCAACTAAAATTTCTTGTATCAAGTTGCTACCCTTGAAAGAGCTAGCGGCAATGTAGTTTAATTATGTGCCATGTATTAAAAGCTGGCTTCTCAGTATGATGGTGAACGAAAATCATAGATGGCTATTTAGATTCAGGTAACCTCATGGGAACAGAAGCCTTCATTCCTCTCAGATTCTATGGGCTGGACAGGGCCTATTTCTAATGTCCTACGACGATGGGCTCTGAGGACCATGACAACTGATCTAATTTTAACTTCCAACACAGCAACACGGTGGTCAAAATATCACTAGTTTTCATCATGTACTAAGTCCTGTATAATAAGATTTTTATGTTTGATGTGTAACATTTTCAATGATACCTCCCCATATCTCAATCTCAGGGCAAGCAAACAAGAAGGCTGCTGAATATTTTGAAATTAATATGACTGGAAGCCATTGCTGTCTAATGGCTTCCAGAAACATTAATTTCAAAATATACAACAGAGTATGCTATATCATCATACAGAATGTACTTTTTTTCAGGGATTCGTCATTGAAAGGGTTACGGATAATATAATGTACATGTATACATGTATATTAGCAATCTTAGGTTTAGTAAACACCTATTAGAACTAACTAACACAGCAACCATTAAAATATATAAATCTTATTAGTCTGGGATCAGTTTCACATAGGAGCATAAGTTCTGCCTTGTCACAGAGTATACCGACTACAGACAAATCTGAATACCTCATTTGGTGCTTACACCATAATTATTCCCCATAATGTACTTACCATACCTACAATGTACCTGGACTAAATGATCAGTGATGAAGATTCACATGATTGCTTTGTGAATGTCCATTTGCAGGCCAAAATGACAATTTTTAACAATTTACCACTAGAATGATGGACACGATTATCGAATAAGTCAAGTGGTAAAATTGTAGTCTTCTGAAGACCGGCAAATGAACTCTTTAACCCTTTAGCACTCATATCACCGAGCCAGTCATTCCAGTGATAAATTTTCAAAAATAGGCTTCTCTTGGTCTGCAAATTGACATTTTCTATGAGAAAATTGAAATTTTCTTGGAGTTAAATGGTTAAGAGCATCACAGAGGCTGGTTTGACCATTCAAGGGTTACCTCCCCTTCGCAAAGCTAGCCACTGGTAAATTTCTACTAGGTACATGTAACCTAAAGCTATTCTTAATCTTAAATGTGAATTTCTGAAAGTTGGCTGTACCTGTTCAGCGAGAGAATGACCACACTGCTCTGAGATGTCCATGATAAACAAGATAGCAGCTCTGAGATGTGCCAATGCTGTAATGGCCTGCATCTCTATCGTGTTCCTCTCCTCGAGTGAATGGTCCAGTATTCCAGGCGTGTCAATCACCTAAGATAAGAAGTTTATAACAGGTGAGCGGAGGATGTGGCCCTGTAACAACAGAGGGATTCGATCTGTCATTCAAGTATCTGATGTCATAATTAAATGTCATGTGTTAACCGATGCCATAATCAAAATGAAGTAGCAGATCGCTGGAGCAGTCACGAAAATCAAAAAGTTTGTCACTAACGTGTACAATTTCTATAGATGTCTTTACTACAATTTAATAAACATTCTGTTGAATATTTTGAAACTAATTTGACTGGGAGCTGTTGCTGCCAAAGGCAAAAATGGCATACAGCCAAAACTAGTTTTAAAATATTTCACAGCTTACCTATATAGTTGGCTAGAAATTTTGATTCTGAGAACTTGTTTCCCACCGACTCCAGCAGGGCTGTAACAATTCACCGATATATCTGTGAATCATGATACGTATGCTCATGATGCACATATCGTATCATGACCTGTCGTATCGACACACATGCGATACAGGAAAATATACCTATGGTGTCCTTCATGCGTTAACATTGTCAGGTTTAAGCTATAGCTAAGGTTATGCACAAGTGCACCATTTTCACTAAATTTCATCTGAATATGTTAGTTATTTGTTTATCTGCACTGAGAGACGGAGTGTCATAAAATGGGCAGATTCAGATGAAACTTAATGAAAAAATAATGTATTGTATCATGTATCGTATCGTGACCAGTGTATCATGATACATATCGTATCATGGCAAAACATATCGTTACAGCCCTAGCCTCTAGCACGCAGAAAACAAGTGGGTGGATCTTAGTTAGAAATGGGCGGGCATAGCAAGAAATGGATTGCTATATACTCCAGTTTATCCTGTCATCCATTACTTTGAAGGTAACTAAGTAGTACAGAACTACACATGACATGCACTTAACCCTTTAACACTTTAATCATCAAATTTATTAAAAATAATTTTGACATTTTCTCACAGAAAATATCCATTTGCAGATTTTGCACAGCGAGAAGACTATTTTGAAAATTTATAACTGGAATCGCTGGCTAGGTTATAGAGCCAGTGATTCTGGTAGTAAATTTTCAAAAACAATCTCTTGGCCTTTTAATGGACATTTCTGAACAGCACTGCAGAAGTCATTGTTGGTCAGCTTGAGTGTTGTTAATGCGTTAACAGCACACACAGTCTCTCAGTTTATATCCTTGTACCGGGTTTACTTAAAACTGAGTCAAGAACTAAAATAGTTAATGAATGAAATTTCATCTGAAGCGGTATGACAATACACGACTAAGTACATATTGTAAGCCAGTTTCACCGAAAGCTGTGTCTGTCTGAGCCGGCCATAGTACTTAATCAGTTAGTCTTTTCAACATAATACGTGAAATCTTTTCTAACTTCCTGTACAATGCAACTCAGTCCTTACTACAAGTATTGTTGCTATTTTTGTATGGCATCTGCCATATGACACTAGAAAGACATTAGCGATTCACTTCACATATTATTAGGATCTCTAGGCCTTGGCGTTGGTCTAGGCAAAAAACAACAAATCTTACAGCAAGCATTGTGGATCGGATAGTACAGAGTATCGGATTCTTTGAACAATCCATATAAAACATCAAAGGAGTGTAGATGGTGTCCGAGTAGGCTAACAGTTGCCAGTGATTAAACACCTACCTGCCATCGGAGATACTTGTAATCAAGATGGCCGACAAATAATGATTTAGTAGTGAAAGCATACGGCTGCACCTCCACATCAGCTCGGGTTATCTGGAGATCAAAGGAAATAAACAAACAACGTCACAATGTAAGACTAGACAAACAACGTCACAATGTAAGACTAGAACGAGCAACAAGATTAACAGAATCAGACTTCTATCAAAGTATTTTAGTAGTCGTCTCATCTTTTCAGACTTATTCAAACAGAGCAGAGGAATTGAGTTTGTGTTTCCAGACCAAGGAGAAGAGTATTTTAAAAACTTTACCACTGGAATAACTGGCACAGTTATCGAGCCAGTCATTCCAGGGGTAGTTTCAAAAATAGTTTTCGCTTGGTATGAAAATGAACATTTCTCACAACTGCCGCAGAAGCCATTTGTGGTCATCTTGAGGGTTAAATGGTTAACCCCGTAATCATCAAGGTGGACAGAAATGGTTTCTGCAGTAGGCTTGAGGAATGTTCATTTCAAAAACAGAGCATTTTTGAAAATGTATCACTGAAATGTCTAGCTCGTTTGGAACAGAGTTCCCACAGGTTCTTGAAAACTGAATTCAAGGTCGTTTCAAGGGGTTTTAAGGTCAAAAAAATAATTTTCAGGACTTTTTTTTTTTAAATACAGCCTACTTTACCAATTTACTTTCCCTTCTAGCTGTCCGTTCCGCCATTCATGATTGTTGAAATCATTTGGTCTGCCATAGTCGTGGAAGTTGGACAATGAGAAACTACGGTTTTCTAAGGAAGTTCAAGGCTTGCAAATGCAATATTTTTTTCAGGTATTTTCAAGAACCTTGTGGGAATCTTGAATGAATTTGAAGACCCTAACCAAGCAGGTCAATCCAGTGATAAGCTTACAAAAATAGCCTTCACTTGGCCAGCAAATTAGACAATTAGTCCTACAACCACATCATGCATGTACAGAATACAAAATCTTACCTTCACAATGAACTACATTCCAAACAAGCAATCGGGTGAATTAAGACTCATCATTCTGCCACTTTAATTGACCCTGACCTTTAACCTCAAAATGAATACATATTGAGGCCAACCAGCCATACAAGTCTAACTAAGAACCTTTTGGCAGAAGTCACACCAAAAACAAATTTAACATTTATAATTTTGATCACAAAATCAATACATTTGTTCGTGATCCCAAGCTCAACCCCCTTGTTTGGTGACAATTCCTTCAGTAGAATGTGAGTTATCATGCCAGACACATACACATACACATGAACTACTATAACATTCAATACAATGTACCATCTAATTTGTGACTATTGACCAAACCAGTACTTGTGACATCCATCTGATAAACAGTCTTGTGTTGGTCGGCAAACGAATATTTTTCTCAAGTACTAAGCAATCTTTGGCTGACTTGACCATTGCATTAATGAGTTAACCTACTTTGTGTAGATGGTAGGATACAAAATAACAACGAAACCTTGCACCATTCACGGATAGACAAGCAGAAACATAATACACTGAAATTAGTGATAAGAATACGCGCATAACATATTTGAATCAATAACTTCGTAAGCTTGGTGAACGAGTGATGGGAAAAAGCCGCCTATATCAAAGATAGCAATAGATCATTACTCATTCACTCAATCACAATTTACATAATGAATAACTATCACAATACAGGGCATAATTTAGAGTTTAATATTTGCATAGCATGAATTACTATGCAAATTATAAATTACAGTTGTCTGCAAAAATGTATAGCAATTAACTGTTTCACTGATAAATTCCCTGTATCTCAATCTTCAAGCAAACAAACAGGAAAGCTGTTAGGCAGCAATGGCTTCCAGTCATATTAATTTCAAAATATTCAACAGAATATATGCTATACATTGTAAAGTATTCACTTTTTCAGGGATTTGTTGTTGAAAGGGTTAATGATAGTACTTAAGAAAACCAATGATAAATTGCAATCGCGTGCAAATTTTGCATAGCAGATACAGCTTTGCATGTTGTAGAATGTATAGCAACTGCCAAAATATGTGTAACAAATTGTGATGCGATACCAAATAAATTATGCCCAGCAATCGTAATAAAAATGTTCTAATCATGTAACGGAAACATCACACCAACGCATCAAAGAATTCCAGTTATTTGCAGCTTCACTAGCTATTTCTACTCTCCTCCACTTCATAAAATATCTCCTCGCTTAGTCTTCACACTTACCTGCTGACTCGGCAGAACCATTGATAACTTTACAAAATGTAATTATTTTATTACCTTATTGATAAAGCTGGATTTGCCGACGTTTGGAAAGCCACATATAAGCAGTGTCCGTGTGTTTGGATCGATGGATGGTAAACGTGATAGATGCTGTCTCACTTGTTCCAAATACTCTAAACTCTGTTTCTGACGCTTCATTATTGTGCACATTCTAAATGAATAAACATAAAAAACTCAAAGCAAGTTCAGAGACAATGTCCCATTTATAGACCAAAAGAAGAAAAACGTAAATTTATCACTAAATTGACTGGCTCGGTTATCGAGCCAGTCATTCCAGCGATAAATTTTCCAAAGTATTTTTCTCTTAATCTGCAAATAGACAATTCCCAAGAACACTGCAGAAGCAATTTTTGGCTGTCTTGCGTGTTAAAGGGTTAAACACGCTCAAAGGTGGCTAGATTGTTACACAAACTCCACTTTGGAGACCAGCCGGGTCGGTACCCAGTTTTATGCTTACCTGGTAATACCACCTGAGTAGGACTGTAAATGTTAATTTGATGTCATAATAAAAGTATGACATAACATTGTAATATTGATGTGATATCGTCATTGGTCATGTTAATAAGGAATCAAATATTCCGCTGTACAGATGGCTGTAATTCACTGATGGGTTATGACTTGTCCGCCGATTACATACATATCAACACAGCAAGCATTTAGGATGAGGTGGATAATGTTTAGGCACCATCTCAGACTGCTGAATTTGGCTCTGATAATGACCTTTTGGAATTTTTGACGACACCGCTCCTTCCAGGATTCCTGAATCAGTTTGGTCATGTTTGTCTGCTCGCCACTGGCTGGTCGACACATCACTAGCAACAGGCTTGGCTGATTTCTAGTATCACAGGACTAGTTTTAATTCTGAGCCCTGTACAAATGTTTAAACAATTGTTACCCTCTGCCATGGCCAGAGCATAAGCGGAAGAGGCAATTGAATTCACGTGCGTGCGTGCGTGCGTGTCCTGGTGTGTATCTGCAACTCGGAAACTATCAATCAAATCTAGCCAAAATGTTAACACACGAATGCCTGTTTAAAAGATTAAAGCAATTCACGGAAATTTCAATTTTCCCATAGAAAATGTCCATTTGCAGACCAAGAGATTATTTTTGAAAATTTACCACTGGAATGACTGGCTCGGTTATCGCGCCTGTCATTTCAGTGGTAAATTTTCAAAAATAGTCTTCTCTTGGTCTGCAAAGGGACATTTCTCAAGACCACTGCAAAAGCCATTTTGGCCGATATGAGTGTTAACGAGTTAATCTGACATGTCTAAAAGAAAATCCAAACAACAGATCCGCAAATGCCGCATAATACCCCGCCATGATGACAAACCAATGAATGAAAATATTTATTTCTTCCTCAGCCCCTGACCAGTCATCCTTATCAAGTGTTAAAGCGATCCGTTAAACGGTCACAGAGGTATGGTCCGGAAACCAATTTTCAGGGTGGCCGCCGCTGACTGGTGGCCATATTGGATTTTGGGTTATCGTATATTTCGATACGTTTCTTCATCAGCCATATTCCAATGACCATATGAAGTGACCCGATAAATGGTAACGGAGATATCATCCAGAAACCAACTTTCAAGATGGCAGCCCATGGCTGGCTGCCATCTTGAGTTTGGATCATCGTCAATTTCGATAGGTTTTTTCTCCATACCTAGTCCAACCACCATCTGAAGTTTCAAAGGGATTTGATAAACCGGAACAGAGTTATCATACGGAAACCAATTTTTAAGATGGTGGCTGGCTGCCATATTGAATTTCAGATAATTGTCAATTTCGATAGGTTTCTTCTCCACACCTAGCCCAACCACCCTATGAAGTTTCAAAGCGATCCGATAAACGGTAACAGAGTTATCATCTGAAAACCAATTTTCAAGATGGTCACCGATGGCTAGCGGCCATCTTGGACATCAGATCATTGTCAAATTTGATAGGTTTCTTCCCCAGAGGTAGTCGAACCACCCTATGAAGTTTAATAGTGATCCGATAAACGATAACGGAGTTATCATCTGGAAACCAATTTTCAAGATGGCCACCGGTAGCTGACGGCCATTTTGGATTTTGGATCATCGTCAATTTCGACAGGTTTCTTTCCCAGACGTAGTCCAACCATTCCATGAAGTTTCAAAGCGATCCGATAAATGGTAACAGAGTTATCATCTGTAAACCTATTTTAAAGATGGCCGCCTGTAGCTGGCGGCCATCTTGGATTTTGGATCATCGTCGATTTCGATAGGTTTCTTCCCCAGACTGAGTCCAACCACTCCATTAAGTTTCATAGTGATTCGATAAACGGTAACATTCGGAAACCAATTTTCAAAATGACCATCGATTTCGATGTTTCTTCCCAAGAACTAGTCCAACCACCCTATGAAGTTTCAATGTGATCCGACAAATGGTAACAAAGTTATCATCCGGAAACCACTCTACCATCTGCACGCCCGCCTGACCACCCACCCGGACGGACGCCGCCATTACATCATACCCAGCCACATTTTTTGGCATGGTATAAAAATTCAAATTTAATAGTGTGAGAAAAATGGGATGGTTAAAGACTTGATCATTTCTTACCTGCCCAGTGCTGCTCTTTTGAGCTGCTTACACCTGTACAGGGAATCACCATACTTCAGAAGACGCACATAATCCTTAGCAACACTGCGTGGAAAACAAGATATGCATTTTATATTTTTACACAAATGAACATTGTAACAGAATATACTATGTGGTTAAGTTAGATGTATTTCAGACAAACATTAATTTATTCTATTCATTTACAATGTTTTTTATTAAGCCTTTATAGGTCAAGCGGTACAAAAATGGCTTCTAGTTGTCCTGAGAAATGTCCATTGACTGGCAACCAGAAGACTATTTTTGAAAATTATTACTGGAATAACTGGTTCGAGAAGCGGGCCAGTCATCAGCAGTAAAATTTCAAAAATAGGTCATTGGGTTACAAAATGGACAATATTTAAAAGCAAAAAATTTGATTTTTCTTCACAAATCTTAATCATTACTTTTATTATGGGATTAAAATATCATTGTTTCACACTAAAAGCCACAATTAGTGTCCATGAATGTTCAAGGATTGACACAAATACCTTGAAGCCTTTTCCAGATATGGCGACTCAGAGAGCATCATGACAATATGGACCAAAGAAAGGCATTCTGGCATTTGATGGCTACTTTTGAAACAAGGACTTGTTTCAATCAGCCATGGCATGATGGCATACTGATGGATACTATGCGATATAAGCTTAAGAGCGCTATAAGTTATACTTATAAGCTTAGGAATCCAAGATATAAATTTTAATCTAGACACCACACCCACCCCTTAACAGTTAAGGTAAATTTTTCCACTTGTTCAGAAATGACCATTTGATAGCTGATGACTATTTTTACAAATTCACCACTGGAATGGTAACTGAGTCATTCCAGTGACAAATTTTCAAAAAACATATTCATTTGACATGCAAATGGACATCCACCTGTTCACTAATCAAAAATTAAGATTTTCTTCCAATAAAGGGTTAACACACTTTCATGGTGAGCCGGCTAAAACCGGCCTCTGCACTAGTCTTGAGGAATGCCCATTTTCAGTTCAAGAGATGAATTTTTTTAATTCACCTTTGGAATGAATGGCTCGATAATTGAGCCAGTCATCCCAGTGGTAAATTTGCAAAAATAGTCTTCCTTTGACCTGCAAATGGAGTCAAGGAGAAAACATTTAGATTTTCTTGGCCAAATTTGGCCACTCAAGGGTTAATAACAATAATTTAATAACATGTACAATGAATGAATCCAGTCTTAGCTTTGTCCCGAAAATTCCTAGCTAAGCTCCACCCATGTTTTGTGTGTTGGGATCGATCGAACTCTGAACTCCTTGAACCCCAAATTTCGGAAAAGTATACAGCTAAGCTTCTGAATATTTTGAAACTAATTTGATTCAAGAGTTCTGTTGCTGCCATAAGTGCCCAGTCAAATTAGTTTCAAAATATTCAACAGAAAGTTTATTAAATAGTAGACATACAATTTGTACAACTTGGCGGACTATTAAGCATTTACGACAGACTTAGATACATCATTCATTACGCAATTGATTGTGATGTCAACCTACATGTGACGGAATTCATATATTTGATTGACAGATTGAATTCCTCTGAGAGCTTACTTGTCAATGAGATGTCTGGCTGTATTTATCTGACCAAGAGCTAGTTTGTAATGATCTTTATCATACAACACATTCATCAAGTCTGCATAGAATGGATGGATGTCCTGAAATTCAATAGCTAGTATTAAGTACATGTATATACATCTATGGTAATGTAAACAAAAGCAATCAGAGATTTCAGACCCTCACTATCCTGTTTTTGTCACGTTGTAAAGTTTTCAGATTTTCCAGACTAAATACAAATTTTGTTTTTTGGTTTTTTTTAGCACGCCCAAAGCTGCGGAATCCTAGTGTATGGTTACACCAATTCTTGTTAAAATTTGAGATATATCAGACTTGTAGTTTCGGAGATATCAATAGATACAGAATTTTATCAGATCTAGATCCAGGTTATTTTATCCGGATCATGGAATTCCTTTTGCATAGCAAGTTCCTCCGTTGCTAAAGTTGGATTGATACTTTTCGCGACACACAGTCAGCCAGTCATACAGACACACCTGATTGCAATACCCTCTTCCTATTACAGGACAAGGGTACTTAAGCCTATGTTATCAAATCATCTTAACAAGTTTATTTTATGTTCAGTTTAGTTTAAATGTTGTAGACAATCTTTTAATATTGTTAGATGGCAGGAATTTAACCCTTTAACTCTCAAATTAATCTCCATTTGCAGACCAAGAGATGATTCTTGAACATGTATCACTAGAATGACTGGCTCGATTATCGAGCCTGTCATTTTAGTGGTAAATTTGCAAAACTAGTCTCCTCTTGGCCTGCAAATGGACATTCAATGAGCAAATATTTTGATATTCTTGACAAATTAAATGGTTAAAGAGAAACTATGACCATAATCCGCTCCTCTAACAATAAAATAAATTATACTAACCTCCAATTTGGGAAAGTCTGTAAGAATCTGTGAGAGTTTATCATGGTACGTCTGTTGTGTGTACTTGATCTTGCGCATGTAAAACTGTCGAATACGCGAGATTTTATAATGCTTGTGAACAACAGTTGGTGTTTTCCTCTGTGTACGTGACAAGACAATGTCAACAAAGTCCTGTAATGATAAATTGAGAAGACGTTATGGCTGTTCAATATTAACCAAATGAACAAGTTATCCCTACCCAGACTATCTTAGTAGGCTTGGACCAAAGCAAACATATCTTTTTGATTTGTTAAATGGTCGGAAATAGCCATTATAGCGCTGCATTCTATCCATGTTGTGAATAGGGATATGGTAGCATGAAATAAGGTGCTCACGATATCATTTGCAATTTAACTACTTACAATTCACCTTTCCAGAGTATCCATCTATCAATCTGACGTCATATGATGCCATACTCAGCTAAGCGGCGTGTAGGATGACGTCATAATCATTACGTCACAAATGATTCTAATTGGCCTGTCTTTAACTCTTAATAGTCTGACACGAACGATTTGTATGCTCTACTATTTAATAAACGTGCTGTTGAATATTTTGAAACTAATTTGAGTGGACGCTGTTGCTGCCATTGCTACCATAGGCAGCAATGGTGCCCAGTCAAATTAGTTCCAAGATATTCAATATAGCTTACATGTATAGTTCTCTGGATATTGATAATCATAGTTCAAAGATCGATCATTCCAAACATGAGCGAGGTGTGGGTGGAGCTTAGCTAGAAAAGGGTGGGGCATAGCTAAAACTGGAAAGGTCCATTGTTGTTACTATTCAGATGAAAATGCTTGTGCAATGATTAATTTTGAGTAGACATGAATGCATGATGCACATTCCACCACACACACAATTTCTCTTATTACACTCTCTCCAAATCTGATACTCTGACAATGTATAACAAGTTATGAATTACTGAATTCTCCAAATTCACTTACAGGTGATTTGTAGTTCTAACAAATAAATCAGTGACAAATACATGTAAGAACAAGAGGTCGGACCATTAGCATTTGAATAATTTGCACCTAAATAGACATGGATAGTTTTCGAAAAAAGTCCAAGATGGCTACTAACGAAAATGACCAGTCAAAATTCTTGTTTGGCATGTTGAAGCCTACTGCCATAGGATCATTCCCCTCACATTTCGTTGAAATGGGCCATTAATTAAGGAGTCACGTTTTAAATAGTTTTGGAAAATTTTCAAAAACCCAAGCTGGACACAAAAAAAAATGGACCAACCGCAATTCGGAATAGAAGTTCTATGAGACTACCACGATAGTCTCCCTCGGAGGGCCTCCAGCCAAATTCGGTTGAAAACAAGAGGTTAATCAGGAGTAGTATCCATGACAATTTCCATTAAATTTGATGTGGAGCCTACCCAGATAGTCCAGTCAACAGTTCTAAGGATTACATCCGCCAAGTCAAGCGGTTAATATAAATTTTTTATAAGGTCTAGGATTTCCACCAAAGAAATTTACTGATTAAAATTCTGAGTAGACGTTCTAGGGCCTACCACTATAGGACCCTTCTAGCTTCCGGCCAATTTACTTGAAATCTGTCAAGAAGCTAAGGAGATGCATTTTGACACTTTACGGCAATTCTTTTAAGAAAATTTTCACCAAAAATAATTGTCCAATTATTTGAATAGATGTTCTAGACTCTACCCCCATAGAATCCTCAAGCCAAATTTCACTGGAATTTGATTGAAATAAGCTCAATTACGGTAGGTGGGCTAAAAACCTCTCTGCCTCGAGCTTGCTCATGATTTTCTGGTTGTGCTCAATATCATACGTCATATTTTGCAAAACCGCTCAATTTTTTTGGATATCAGTAGGACTGAGCACAACAGAGACCAGTGGCCTCCAAATTTTTTTTTTTAAATGCTTGCTGAGATAATGTGTGGGGTTTGTGGCCAGCCTACGGTCCTCAGAAGCTCTTGGGTTATATGGCTAGCATTGAGAACCACTCAACTGACCATGTTTTAAAGCCATAATTAGTCAACCTTTAGTGCTTGAAGACATGGATGAAGCCTCTAAAAACAAACTTTTGACAGATGCAGATAAATAAGAAAATGTTAAGTGCGGTCGCTAAATACACGTAAAATATCATTTTCCTATATCATGGGCAATCGCTTATCTGATTACACAGATATACTATTGAATTATGCTAATGGAAAGCAGATTAACCGTGCCAGCAAAAGACCTATGATATGAATATGATTTTTACGATATACTAGCTTTGAGCGAGTCAGGGATATGAATATGATTATGATGATATAGCTTTGAGCGAGTCACTTTTTACCCGCATCATTAGACGCAAGGATTAATGTGACCATGGATGCAAGACATTTTTCAACATGTTCAATAACATGTTCAATAACAATAGTTCTACTGGAGGGATTTTCTCCAAACTTTGGTGGAACTTTGCCTGAATTGTCACAAAGACATATAACAGATGTCCATTCTGGGGTTAAAAAATTAAAACGCAACAGCTTTCAGCAACACTGTTCTCAATTAAAATTGACATTTTTGACACATTTTTCAATCACAGTTTCTACTGGTGATCTTCTCCAAACTTCAGTAGCTGCTAGGCGGTTTGTATGTGGAGTCCATATGACGTGAGCCGATTTGGGGGTCAAAAGCTAAAACACAACAGCATTTAGCACCAATATTTTCAAAATAGACTTTTGAAGTCAGGGAGGCCAGATTGAAAAATATGATCAATGCAGGTATTGAACAAATTTCTCCTGCGAACGCAGTGAGCGTATATAGATAACATGTACATACGTGTAATGAGGGAAAAATCAACAGAAAATGAGACAGGGAACCAGGGTAAAATACATATACCATGCGACTGAGAAATCTTCATTTCCGGTCGCGAACTTTTTTTGGCTTCGGTTTCGGCTTATGATATAGCTTTTGTGGTTTCTTCATGGGCCTCCCGTTGCATTATGGGATATGGTTCTTCATTATGCGTATGTTCCCCTAGTTAAGGCAACCTACTGCGCATTTTCAATGTCCAAAATTGTGTGATATTGTTATCACGAAATAGCGTACATTTACTTCAGAATGTAAAACGGTTAAATTGTTTGATGCAGACCATATACAAGCTTTATTTATTCCTATTTATGCGTCTGTAAATGCAACATGTTTGGTTGACTGTGTCGTATTATTTTTAATGTTCATGGCCGTGGAATGCAGGAAATGTCAATTTCCCTTTCTCCGAGATCTAACAATACTCACCATTCTGTTACTTCTGATACACAGCTGGCCCTGACAGCGGCTCTAGGATTATAGACTTAGAAAGCTTTACCGACTCCTGGGAACCGGGTACTCGGCTCCCAACTGCCGAGTACCCGTTTACCATAGAGCTCATATTGTTTGCATAGCCACCAAACAAGAGAAAACTATGGCTTGCCTCCGTGGGGCTGGGAGGCTGGGTCCGTAACAGAATGGCGAGTATTGTTAGATCTCGGAGAAAGGGACATTGACATTTCCTGCATTCTCCTTCGATCAATACTCACCATTCTGTTACTTCTGATATACACCAGATTTGATCAGTAACCTGGTGGGAAGGGGCAAGCCATAAATGCTAATTTTGCCCCTTGGAGAAAGATTTTAGACTTCCAACTTGACTAACGGAGACCTAAAAGGACCGTCAAGTTCACGGAACCGAATCACATTCGCGTCACCGGGCCCCCCCCCTTTTTCCTCCTAAGAAAAGGGAGAGAACTAACGAACATGTATCTCGCCTGAAAACACAAATATGCCAAGAGGGTTAACTGCTCCCTGCATATTCCATGTATTAGCCTGGGAATAAGCATAAATATATAAGATGAATGAACATGATACATATCCATAATACAAAAAACTCTCACTATTGAATTACCTTATGATAATTGGACTTCAGATGTACCGCCTCCAACCATTCACCGGTTCGGCCATCAGTGACACAATCTGGTTGACATCCTCTCGCCTGACCATGCCTGCTTTAGGTTCTTTTCTTACCGAAGTGAGAAAAGGGTGAAAAGCAGTGTGGTCACTAACTATCGTTTCAAAACAGCTAAAGCGAGTGGATTGGATGAGTCTGACACATCCCTCATATAGTAATCCGTGAATGAGGACTCACAGTGCCATTGTGCAACGGCCATGATGTCCTATAACGGAACACCATTGTAAAGGGCGGTCGAGGCGGCTATTCCTCTGACATTGTCTGCCCTTACGCCTTGCACCTGGTGCCCAGTCGCCATCTCGTGAGTAGTCTGAATGCATTCGACCACCCAACGAGAGATAGTATCCATGGATGCGGCGCCATAAGACTTTTTATGGCAGATCCACAGATGTCTATCGTTCGACCGTAACGAGTCAGTCCGTTTCTTGTACTTAGTCAAAGCACGGACCGGGCACCAGACACTGGCATCACGATCAAACATAGTTAACTTCGGTATAATGATCGGTTTGCCAGGATATCTCAAAGATTGGTTCTTTGACATAACCTCTGCTCTTGGCAGAAGATGCAGACCTTCTCCAGAAACAATAAATCGGTTCCTCTCTGCCGAAAGCGCATGGATCTCACTGCGCCTTCTAGCTGAGGAAGCTGCCAATAGAAAAACCGCCTTTAGAGTCAAATGCGTTAGACTAGCCGAACGCAACGGTTCGAAAGGGTGCTTGGCCAGTACATTAAGCACTAAAGATAGACTCCAGGCTGGAATGACTACCGGTTGTCTCGGGCGGAGATTGCTCATTCCCTTCAACATCACGTTTAACTGGGCCACCTCTGGACTATCCCTGTTGGCTAGACAAGGGATAACTGATGCCAAAGCTGACTTGTATCCAGCAATTGTGACGGGAGCTAGTCCTGTAAAGAACAGCTCACAGAGAAAGTCTGCTATTTGCTGAATAGTGGATTGAAAGGTATCAATACCCTTTTCTTCACACCAGTCTGCAAATCTGTTAACCTTGTTGTTATATGACTTGAAGGTTGACCTCCTTCTCGCAGCCGCGATGAAATCAGCAGCCTGTCGAGAAAAGCCTTCCGACGTGGAACGTTGTTTGACAACATCCACGCAGTCAATTTGAACATTTCGGGATGCTCGTGTAGGAAGCGTCCCTTGGCCTGGGAGATTATGTTCGGAATCTCGGGCAACTGCACAGGATTTTCCACCAGCAGATCTAGAAGATCCGTGAACCACGCCCTGCTCGGCCAATACGGCGCTATTAGCAGGACGAGACACGGTTCCTCCCTGACCTTCACCAATACCTTCGGTAGAAGAATGGTGGGTGGGTACGCGTAAGCGTGCATCCCTCTCCAGCGTATCGCCAGAGCGTCTGTATCGACGGCATTTGGATCTGGAATCGGCGAGACATATGTCATGATTTGAGCATTTTCCTTTGTGGCGAACAAGTCCACGTTGGGTTTGCCCCAATGCTCGAAGATCCGTCGCAGAACCGGAGGGTTAAGGGACCATTCTGTTGGCAAGATTCTCTGTCTGCGAGACAAAGCATCCGCCAGAATGTTCAATCGGCCAGGAATATGAGCTGCTTTCAAAACAACCGAGTAATTCCTGCACCATTGAATCAAGTGCCACACCCTGATGCACACGGGTGGGCGACCTGGTCCCGCCTTGGCGATTTATATATGATACTACTGTCGAATTGTCTGACCGTATCAATATCACCTTGCCCCTGATCATCGGAAGGAACTCTTCCAACGCCAGTTCCACTGCCATCATTTCCAACAGATTGATATGCAGCTGACTCTCCGGGAGAGTCCATGTGCCCGAGACCTGGTGTTCTCCCAGGCAGGCACCCCACCCTTCCAGCGATGCATCCGTGTAGACGGACAGCTGGGGTTGGGGTAGGTGCAGCGAAACCCCTAATAGGAGATTCTGACGCTGTTTCCACCAGAGAAGATGCGATATTATCGGCTCCAAAACTGGCACCAGTTTTGACAGGGGTTCTGTTCTCTGTTTCCACAGAGACATCAGATACAACTGGATAGGCCTTCGCATTAGAGCAGCGTACGGGATAACCTGCTCCATGGAGACCATCATGCCCAGCATCTGAAGGAACCGCCTCGCCTGAATGTGGTTTCCCACTCGAAAACTCCTGAGGATGGCTAACAGAGACACCACTCTGGGCTCTGACGGGTAAACCCTGCCCTCCTCGAGGTCGAATCGCATCCCCAAATAAACGAAATGTTGAGTGGGCGTCAACTCGGATTTCTCCTCGTTGACTATCCAGCCTAGATCTGAAAGTAACTTCAGAGTCAGAGCAGTATCCACGTTCAACCTGGCTGCCGAGTCTGCCTTGAGCAGCCAGTCGTCTATGTAGGTGTGTAGCGCCACGTTCTCTTTTCTGAGAAACGCTGTCACCGCAAGGACCACTCTTGTGAAAACCCTCGGAGCTGTCGACAGGCCGAACGGGAGAACTGTAAACTCCCATACTTGATCCTGAAACGCAAATCTCAGAAACCTGTGCCAACTCCGATTCACAGGAATGTGGAAATATGCATCTTTCAGATCGATCGATACACACCACATTCCTTTCCTCAATCCCGCCATTACCGACCTCGGCGTTTCCATCTGGAACCGAGGCGTATGGATAAACCAATTTAATGGCCTGAGATTGAGTATGGGTCTCCATCCCCCTGTGCTCTTGGGGACAAGGAACATGTTTGAATAGAAGCCTGGAGTGTTTCGGTTTGCTGGTTTTATTGCTCCCTTCAGAAGCAAACCCGACACTTCCTTTTGAATGCTTCTAACTTGTCTGGCTCCCTTGGTACGGGTGTCCAGACAGGTGCCAAAGTCAGATTTTGTAGTGGAAAGTCCCACCACTCCGGCATGTAACCCTGGGATAACCATTCCAGGACCAGACTGTCTGACGTCTCACCTCGCCAGGCCTCGACGAAACGCATGAGCCTTCCACCCACCATAGACGCCTCGACGTCTAACGGGGTTGTCCGGCTCGCAGTCCACCCCCCCCCTTTCTTAACGAGAGAGAGAGTGAGAACCATTTCGTTCTAGGCACCGCTGTTCCTGTCGCACAGGCGCGGTCCAGGCGGATATGAAGGGAGCTTTTGTACCCTCAGGTACGCTTTGGCCCCTTCTGTCCGCCCTTTGAGGCCTTACCCTTGCCCTTCCCGCCCCTAGGGCGGTCAGGAGCAACATTGGGGAGGGTAGGCTCCTCTACAACCTTCCTGGGCTTCTTCGCCGGCGGCTCCGAAAACCCAGCTGAAGCAGAAGTCGCAACAGGCCTGGCTTTCGCCTTGCCCTTATGCTTCTTCTGCTTCTTTGAAGGCTGTCCCGTTAGCGGTTTCCCCACAGCCCCTAGTGCATGCGCTTGCCGCACTAGCTCTAGCTGTAGGTTTACCGCTAACCGATTCTGCGCGATACTGGCGGTGTCCTCTAAGATGGCCCGCGCTTGGCCACCAAAGATGCTAGGCCCTGTCAGGGGCGTCCCAAGAAGACGCTCCCTGACTGCCGTAGCCGGACGCATATGGTCAATGACCATTTGCCTCCTGGACTTCGTCACTCGCGCTTGCACCCTTGCCAATGCGTCCATTGACAGCAGCAAGCCGTCATTAACACATGAAAGCGCCACAGGTGGCACAGGGTGGCCTGCCCCCGCTTCAGCCCACACCGACTGAAGGAGACGATAAGAGTGGTTGACAGCACTCATAGCTGCCCTCACACCCTCATCACATAGGGACAGGACTTCTTCCTGGTGTACTTGGGATTTATCCACTAGTGCCGGACCGGGGCCACCCGACCCGGCACTCTGGACTCCCAATACCCATCGGTCATCCTCCGTGACTGACGGGACTACACCATACCTGTCGTATTCCCCCCGCGGAATACGACATCTTGCCCGCACCTCCCTGGAGGCCGCAGGGAGCTGACCCTTGGTCATTAGTTGTTTGCTATAAATAGCATCCAACAAATCTATGAACCGTGGTTCCAGTCCCACTGACTGGATCCGGGCCGCGGGCAAAATCCCCGTCCTAATCGACGCAACCGACGGACGGGGCGCATCTTCATCAGCCGTGGCCGAAACCACAGATGGGTCAACCCTGGCTAGCCATGCCAGAGCATCCGACCAATCTACCTCCGCTGAAGACACCCCCGCAAACACGTCACCCGTTGACGTGCTCACGGGTCTGCCAGCCACGGCCTCCCGGCAAGGAGCCACGGCTGACACGCCAGGCACTCCGCTACCACACGGTTCCGCCGCCACCCCATGGAACACTCCGGTCCATGGGGTAGGTCCGCACGGACCCGTAACAGTCGCGGAACCGTAGCCGGACACGGGCGCCAACGGCACCCCACGTCCGGCTGCCGGACCAGGCGAGATAGGTGAGTACCACGCCTGGCCCGGCACACCCGTTCCCGTGACGGCTGGTGACAAACCAAGCCGCCCGGAACCGGTGCACGGTAACGGATTGGCCTCAGCCGCAGGCGGAGCCGCTGACCTGGCTTGCGCCAAACCAGACAAATGGAGGCCGGTTCCGTCCAGGACGGAATCAACCTCCATATTCTCCACCTGCGGCTTCACGGGCCGCAGCAACCTCTCCTCCTCAGCCTCCTCGTCTTCAGACTCCGAAGAGCCGTCACTAGACGAGTCAACTGTGGAGCCGTCCGCCACGGCGTGTGGCGGACGGCTCCCACACCTGACGGACCGGCCACCGCTACTGGACCACCCGGAGGTGGCCGCAGAGAAACAGAAACCCGTCTGGCCGAAGCCAGACGGGACTGCCAGGGGGCCGTACGAGACGGCCCCCTCGGTAACCAGTCCAGAATCCTGTCCGAGGACAGGATCCGTACCAGGCATGGGGAGAAACTGCCCCCCAACCTTTGGTAGCAGGGACGACACCAGCGTGGGCAGACCGCTATGCAGAAAACCCTGCATAGCCGGACCAAACCACGCCGGCGGTGCCATCTCCACCACCTCCAGCTGGGGACGTGGAGCACCCCCACCGGCCGAACAGGGCGCTCCACGATTTCGTCTCGGACCGCCTGACCCCGCGTCAGACCCAGCCAAGTCCTTCTGGGCAAGGAACTTAACCATCATTTTGACGGACCACACTGCACAAACATTACACCTATGATCTATATTACACAGGGAACACCTAAAACAAGCATGGTCCTTGAACATTACACGGACAAACTTATGACATTCGTCACATGATGGCGGGGCTGGCTTGGCCTATAAAATAAGCACAAACCTACAATAAACAAGCGGAACGAGACCCGGATGGAAGGCAGACAATTAATTTTCAAATAATTTTGACTCATAAATTAACCGTAACCTCCCCGCACCCCACCCCGCCACGTTACAACAACGATCGCATTGATTATGACGACTAGAACGTGGCGGGCATCAAACACACCCATATTAGATCCTCCAGGATGTGTAACGGCTCCAGGAATCATATCGCATAGCATTCGGGGTATATTTACTAATCAATATAAATTATACTCCTAACGAAAGCAGCACGATATGTGAAGAAAACAACAAAATGTATAACAAACTGCTGTATCACACGGTAAAACCGCAGACGCAGCATCTACTCAAGAATTTTGAAACCACCGATCATTGCAAACCGATCGTGATCGCACGTAAACTTGATCATTCTAAAGTTTCCGGTACCATTTTTAGTACGCAGCACCCAGAACAAGATGCGCGAATTAATGAAAAATTTTTCTTCACATAAACATCCGAGTGACCGGGTGTGACGTCACCCGCTCGGATTCTATGGAGAACGACGTCAGCCGATATTCGTGTTAGAAATACTGTAGCAAACACCTATTTTCATATCTGCCCATCGCCTGTTGGGGTTTAAAGTCTGGCATATATCGTTGTTAGCACACGTCCCAGATTCTATGGGGTCAGAAATTGGAACATGCGACACAACGAAATTTAGAGACCTAAGTCTTTTAACTATGGATAATAAAGAACGATACAACCTGGTTATCTTCAGCGGTATGCTCCATAGTCCTTAGTTAATCCTTTCACGAACACACAAACTATCACAAATTAAAGACTTAGATCTTTTGTTTCACAAAAAAACCACTAAAATCCTTAATGCAGAAAGCATGTATTGCTCTTGTTGCTATGCAAACAAGAATGAGCTCTATGGTAAACGGGTACTCGGCAGTTGGGAGCCGAGTACCCGGTTCCCAGGAGTCGGTAAAGCTTTCTAAGTCTATAATCCTAGAGCCGCTGTCAGGGCCAGCTGTATATCAGAAGTAACAGAATGGTGAGTATTGATCGAAGGAGAAAGCCATTGTTGTCAGTGATATCTGCACGCAGAATGCCCTCCACATATGTATTTAGCACTGACAGAAGGAAATTTAAGGGCGGGTACCGCGCCATTCGCACCCGGATGGAATGTACATTCATGTATTTACTCGCAGACATGCATTAATTCCCGTTTTTTGTAGCGTATGGCTGGATAAACGCGATCTAGAAATTCTAGCGGATGACATTTCATTATTACGTCATAGTTACGATGGACTTGTTTGTATTTCCCCAAATAGCGAGGAGCAACGTGATACGTTGGTACAAATTTTATAACGTTATTGGACTGGCGTAACTATTTAATGATGCAGACCCTGGTAAAAGATGTAATAATGCTGGCGGATATCACTGACAATGAGCAGACGCATTGTTGTGAATATCGTGGACTGGATTTACCAGAATGCCCTCTACGCATGATTAAAAATTAGCTTTGAATGTACTATACATGGTCATGTGTATTTAGGACATTTCGACCATATACGAATATATTGATATTCATCCCATTTATTTAACCAATAAATGGTGTCTGCGTTCGCCTATGGGCAACGCTTATTTTCATATTAGTAGATGTATGGTTGAAACACAAAATTAAGTACCGAGTCGAACAGAGCTTATGATTAACTTAATGTGATTTTTTTTTACTTAACTTCCCTTTAAGATGTCTATTCAGCTTTAAGGATGCATGACTGGGCCTTCAGATGAGACTTTCATTGTGTTACTATCAAAGGTGTGAATAATGATAAAAGGGTTTTAAAATTACTTTTAAAAAATAGTTGTGTTTGTCTACTTTTTTTAGTTCTTACCGTCAGTGGAGGAACCACTGTAATCCTTTTGAAGTTGTATTGTGACATGTTGTCTAATTTCACTGACACGTGTGAGTACTGTATAGGTCCTAGATTATGTCACTAAACAGCATGTGACAAGGACTCTGATTTTCTTTATTGGGATGTCTGTTAATCAAATAACTAACTAACACTTTACAAAATATTAGGAGAATACTGTTTCACTTTGACAGCCGTTTTCGCAGTAAACACGTGGTGGACTCCTAAAGATAATTAATTTAAAAAAAATTTAATATATAGATATCTTTAGTGAATATGTTCTTGATGTAATTATTAAACGCCTTTTATGTTATTTAAAGCGTATTCTAATCAAATCCTTGAATAACGCAGTTATTGGCAAATAATATAGAAAGGATTCCGGATGTGCGGAGCTTAAAATTAAGATGTCTGCGCGCATGAAATGAGAAAAAATTTGTTTAAAGATATAGCAACGTTGAACGTGATATTGCTAATTTAATCTTTTATTGAAGCTATTCAGTCTATCCTGTTCAGACCTAGGAAAATGTATGTAGATAGTAACGCGAATTATATTTGCTACTAAAAGTGACGCGTCAACAGATTTAAAGCTGAAGGGTCAATTTTAAATAAAAAATAATAATAATTCATGGTTTCGCACATCATGGCATCTTGAGATAGACCGCCATTAAATTTGGGGCAGACTTACTACATGTTAAAGAGAACTGCCCATAGCAAAGAATTGTTTACATTTTCCATGAAGCTCAAATAATTAAATCCTGTACCTGAGAATCTGTAATAACTCTGGCAGGTATAAGAAAACATCAAATTATGAGTGAATTTTGCATGATAGTAAAGAAAATGTAATTAAGGTTTTACGGCTCGTTGCTCGTAATGTTAATTTATCCCCTCCAAAAATGACGTCACACCCAGGGTATTATGGGAAATTTGATTGTGATGACATCATCGCAATTCTACGAATATGAATAATGAAAACAAGAGGCGCCTTAGATGTAAATAGGTGTTGCCAATAAGCGAACACAGACATTATTAGATCAAATGTCCAGAAGAGCTGTATTATTAGGAAATAGAAATCCAAATTTGTTCAAAGGAGCCATTCAGCAGTCTTGAAGAAGTCGTTTTCACGAAAAACTAGGTCATCAAGAGAACTTGATTGGCCAAATGGTTCAGCCAGGGTTAATACATCGTCCTATCACACCGTCTCGCCCTCCCACTAACGCTCCCGTGTCGAGTCCAGTGCTTGCAGGTTTTTGATGTCTGAGCAAAGTCCGCGAAACTTCATAAATGAGATCGGTCAACTACCACCTAATAAAATTGCTCGGTTGTTATCATCCTACTAATATGTACTGGTAATCAGATAGATTGACATTCGTGTCTCACAAGCTCTTCATCGATGTTGGCACGAAGCTACGTCTCTATTTTTAGATTTATAGCGAGATTGAAGTAGGCATAAATCTGATTGGCTACCTGAACATCAACAGCGAACATAGCGAAAAATCGCAGGGTTGCAAGTACGGCCGCGAAGCGGTGTGAGCGGGTGTATGTTAGTACGATGGGGTTAATACTGGTCTTGGAAAGCCCGAAAAGTCACGGAATTTGAAAATTTAAATTCCATGCCTGGAAAGTCATCGAAAATCAGTATTTTTTAGCTCACCTGACACCTGGCCTGAAAGTCCAAGTGAGCTTATGCTGTGGCGGCCATTCGTCGTGTGTCCGCCCATCGTCCGTCGGTCAACTTTTCCTTTAAGCGACTTCTCAAGAACCACTGGGCCGATTTCAATTATATTTGGCAGGAAGCATCTTTAGGGCATAGGGATCCAACTATGTTCAAATTTTGGACAGTGGCCATCTTGGATTTTGGCTGATTATCGATGGATGCAAACCTCATGAAATATGAGCTACGGCAAGAGCTGAACCAAGTGTGTTCAAGGGAAGTTGATTAGTCAAATGGTTCGGCGGTCATCTTGGTTGAGCTAGTTTAAGCGAAAACAACTTGTTCTCCAGAACCGCTGAAGGGATTGGGTCGAAATTTGGCAGATATGATTAGGGCCATTATAATTTGTTCACGGGAAGTTGATCCGTTGAAAAACATGGCCACAGTGGGCCAATCAAAATATAGCGTGTTTGGTGACCATATTGGATTTTTTTATTTGCTGGATTTTGAGGCCGAAATTGGTGTTATATGTGTTTTTTGGGTAATCTGATTTCAAATTTGCCATTTTCAAAACTGTCGGATAAATGGTTTGGCGATCATCTTGGATTATTTTCCCGGCAAAGGTACCCTTACTAAAGCAATTAGAAATTTAAAATGTCTTCTTCTGGAGAACTGCTAGGCCGATTTCAATTATATTTGGCAGGAAGCATCCTTAGGGGTTAGGGATCCAAGTTTGTTCAAATGAAGCCGATCGGCTAATCTGACCGGTGGCCATCTTGGATTTTGGCCGATTTTAGGAAATGTCTTTAAAAATCTTGTTCTCCGAAACGGCTTGGAATTGATTCAAAACTTATGAAACCTCATCTGGGCAAAGACGTAAACCAAGTTTGTTCAAGACGACTTGATTGAACCAGTGGTTCGGCGGCCATCTTGAATGACCTAGTTTTCCCGAAAACAACTGCTCCAGAACCACTGAATGGATCAGGCAGAAATTTGGGAGATATGATTAGGGACTAAGGGACTAAGGGCCATTAAAGTTTGTTCAAGGGAAGTTGCTCCATCAAAAAACATGGCCGCCGTTGGCCAATCAAAATGTAGCGTGTTTGGCGGACATATTGGATTTTTTTATTTGGTGGATTTTGAGGCCAAAATTGGTTCTATATATGTTTTTGGGTATTCTGCCCTCAAATTTTCAAAACTGTCGGATAAACGGTTTGGCGGCCATCTTGGATAATTTTCTCATCAAAAGCTCCCATGCTAAAGCAATGGGAAATTTAAAATGTCTTCTCGAGAACTACCAGGCCGATTTCAATTATATTTGGCAGGAAGCATCCTTAGGACATAAGGATCCAAGTTTGTTTAAATGAACCCGATCGGCCAATATGCCCAGCGGCAATTTTGGATTTCGGCCAATTTCAAGAAATGTCTGTAAAAATCTCTGAAACCACTTGGGAAATCTTCATCTAGGCCAAGAGGTAAGCCAAGTTTGTTCAAGAGGACTTGATTGACCAAATGGTTCGGCGACCATCTTGGATGACCTAGTTTTCACGAAAATGACTCCTCCAGAACCGCTGAAGGGATCGGACCGAAATTTGGGCCATTAAAATTTGTTCAAGGGAAGTTGATCCATCAAAAAAACATGGGTGCCGTGGGCCAATCAAAATGTAGTGCGTTTGGCGGCCATATTGCACCTGCAAAAATGTCCACAAACTCATTTAAAAGACTGCTAAACCACCCACCAACAACTTTGACAAAAATTAATGGTGCTCCAGGTGAGCGACAGGCACAGCCTCTTGTTTCATTTTCAAGCAGAAATTGACCTTTCTATAGGGGTTTTTGTATGCTGATTTCAAATTTGCCACATGAAACTGTCGGATAAAGAGTCTGATGGCCATCTTGGATATTTTTCCCAATAAAAAGCAAGTGACAAGGACTCGGCTGGGGTCAATTCCTAATGAAAGGAATTGATTCAATTCTAATTCCTTTGCTTTTTGTCAATTCCAATTCATCCTAAGTACAAAAGGAATTCATTCCAATTCCAGTTCCTTTGAAAAGGAATTAATTCCAATTACCAATTCCTTTTCATAAACGTGGGGTCTGGAGAATGTACAATGGAATGAGTCAAGGTATCTGGTAAGAAATTAATAAAATAAGTTATAAATCTTTAAGTAGTAACTTTGCATGTATTATTATAATGAGTTATCTCCCTGTGGTGAATGTAAACAGTAAAGTGTTAATGACATATTTGACATTATATTAAAATATTACTTAATGAAATGAAATTAATATATTCATGGTGGAATGTGGTTTCAACAGTCAATGTAAATAAAATTATGTATGAAATTATATTGAAAATTTGCTAATTATTTTGAAAACAATTTGACTGATTAGCAGCAATAAGTTTAAGTCAAATTATTTTCAGAATATAAACATAGTATGTAGTCATTACTAAACAATATTTAATGAAATAGTTTTAAACACTAATTTTTTGGATCACCCTTAATGAACATTCTCAGGACTATAAATCTTTCCTCCAGTACTGAAGAGACGCTCCTCCATTCGGGCTGATGAAGCAGCTATTCCAAGATGATGTCCAGCTTGTAATTTCAGTGTGAAATTTAAAAAAAAAATACTTATCTTGCCCTGTAAATGGACACTGCCTACTGGCTAAGCAAAAATTTAGATTTTCTTTAAAATGCAGACTAGTAGAGGGATAACCGTTTAAATCCTACAGTCTAGAAACGACACTTTGAAAGACATATTTGGTGAATATTTTGAAATAATTTGATGGGGACATGTTGCTGCCTATACCAGCAACAGCACCCCACCAAATTACTTTCAAAATATTGAACAGTTTTCCTACATATATAGTTAAATTGAAATTGAGACATGGGAGTTTCAGGGGATATAGAGTTTACAAGCAATAAATATTAGATACACTAAACATTATGACAACATAACTTACATGTCACTTAAGTCCAAGGAGCTCAGAGGTGAGAATTTTCACATATAGTAAATGCAGGGGATAGTACTACACAAGAGAGTTAGCAGACTGTCATTTAGTCATTTCACTAATTAACCTACATCTCAATTTCAAACTGACTACAACTAATATGTTGATTATTTTGAAAATAATAATTGGTGCCTAAGGTAGCACTAATTTTCAATCAAATTATATTCATAATTACCGGTATTATACATCTTTCACATTTCTCTGCTTCAAAGCAAGTTTCTGACAATTCAGAATGAAACAGGTTCAGTAGAAAGCCATCTGAGGATTCTGCTCCATAGACAGTTCAGGATATCAGAGCAAGCGGTCAATTATAATGAATTGAGTGAACCTAGCATTTATGACTTTAAACTAAGAAATGTCCAGTAGACAACAGTAGTTTAAAGGAAAGTAATTTTTTTCATTTCAAAAGTAAATCTTTTATGTTTACTTAACCATTTTGTGAAGAAAACTATGCATGTATGAAAGCTGAACACTGAATATTTTAAAACTATTATATTGAAACTAATTTAACTTGAACATGTTGCTGCAATAGGCAGCCAACAGCTCCCAGTCAAATCAGTTTCAAAATATTCAACAGAACATGCAGTGGATTATAAAGATCAAAAATAGTAAAATAAGTAAAATAGATAAATACTATAGTCACAGTTAAATCTAAGGCCGTGTTTTCACTGGAGAGTTAATCGGGAATAACGCCATACCTCAGTATTGCGTTACGCTGGTTAAGTCTCTAGTGAGAACACAGCCTAAGAGTATATACAAAAATTAACTAAAGTAATTGGTTAAAGAATTGTCAATTACCAATTACTTGAGCAAAGTAATTGATTCCAATTCCAATTACCCCAGCCCTTTCCCGTACTAAAGTAATAGGATATGTAAAATGTCTTCTAGAGAACCAGTGGATCAGTTTTAACCAAATTTGGTAGGAAACATACTTGAGCCATAGGGATCTGAGTTTGTACAAAGTAAGCTGATTGGTTACTTTGGCCGGTGGCCATCTTGTATATTGGCTGACTTTTCAAAATGTCTTTAAAAATCTTCTCACCTAATTTTCAGAAAAACAACTTAAATAAACCCTTACTAATAGCATCTGTACAACTAGTATTATGCTATTTACAGCACATAGTAAAGGATTAGTTGCAACTGGTACTCACAGTAATAGGAAATTTACACATTAAAATCATGCATCTCTACTCTTGCTAAATTTTAAACACAAATCAAACTATGAAACTGTTTTTACATGTATCACGATTCTTGTAAAAGTGCATTGCAATATGGAAAAAGTATCGCGATGTATCGATGAACAGTCCAGCCCTAACATGTCTATAGGTTTTTGTGTATGGTGATTTCAAATCTTTCGCTTTCGAAGCTGTTAGATTTTAAACAGGTTGGTACCTATGTTCGATTTTCTCCCGCCAAAGCTCCCATAATAAAGCAATTGGAAATTATGTAATGTCTTCTTGAGAACCAAAGTTGGTAAGACGCATCCTTGTTCTTGTTGCAGTTTTCGCCAAACCTTAGGGTTCTTATAGGAAATGGGTTTCCTAATTCACCTTTCCAACATATCCATCCATCATCTGACCTTGTATGATGTCATAATCAGCTCAGTGCGCGTATGATGATGTTACAATCATTATGTCACAAAGGGTTCTATATAAACCGTCATCAAATCTCAAACAGCCTGACACGTATGAATTGTATGTCTTGGTAATTCTTTGCTATTTAACAAACATGCTGTTGAATATTTTGAAACTAATTTGACTAGGTGCTGTTGCTACCTTAGGCAGCAACAGCACTCAGTCAAACGAGTTTCAAAATATTCACCAGCTTACCTGTGTAGTCTTTTGGAAATTGATAGTCAGGGTGTTCAGAGATCGAGCGATCCCAACACGAGCGAGGTGTGGGTGGAGCTTAGTTAAAACCGGAAAGGTGTATTGAAATGGCTATATTCCTGGTGAGCGATACAGGCGCAGGGCTTGGGTCTCTTGTTTAACTAAATAGAACTAATTTGTTTCAGGTCGAAATGTCCTAATTAAATTGCTCTCAAGCTATACTCATGAAGGCCCACAATTAAGGCTACAGGCATGTCATAGCCTCTGATCGATTGATGCTTGATCACAATTGATTCTTATGTGAAGTGTATGCATCTCATCTGCTAAGTGTAATTAATTTCATGGGGCAGCCAGATCCTGATCATACAGACTGATTTTGAACCTGTTATAAAGGGTTTGGGTGCCCAAATTATGAAAAATAAAATAAAAAGCTCCTAGGAGAGCTGTATGGTATCTGATACATATTTCCCCAGAAATTTCTGTGAAATATCACCTCTGTGGCTCCTTTTGCACCATCTACACAGCTACGGGTGCTCAAACTAAAACCCTGGATCAGGCCCTGGTAGCAGTGCAGTTGAATTTTATTCAGTGTTTTTGCCAGAAACTATTGTCAGGTTTCAAACAACAATAGTATACATTGGGTGCTGGTGCAACCTCTAGTGTAAGATTGTTCCAGACCACAGGTCTTCCTGGCCTTGATCTGAAAATGTCTCTTTAGGACATCTCTTCTGCTAACACTGTCAGTAAGCTGAATCAATTTGAGACATCTTATGTTCTCATATTTGACAATTAGGATCGTATATAAATTTCAATCATGTTACCCCTTAAATACGTCTGCATGCTAAGGTAGGACTGTAAGAGGTTTTAGTGTACATGTACGTAGGTATTTGTCCTATGGTAAGTCTGGAAATCCTGGAATTTGCTTAGTCTTCTGTCTCTGAGCATTCGCACGAATTGTTACATGAGATGTATGATGAAGACACCACACTTGGTTGGTGTTTTACAGATGGTGTCATACCAATGCTTAAATATACAGCAGCTTAAAGCTGAACTTCAGGCCTCTCCATGAGAATTTTGAAGGGGAGCAGTAACTTACTGTCCTGAATTTAAATTTAACCTAGTGAGGCGAGCTGTGTCAGTTCTCTCAGGTCTATATGTATATGCTGCCATTATTACTAAGCAATGGAGGTGAGCAATGAGATACTTACAAATATTAATTTTAGGTGAGTGGAAGCAAAAGGAGAGCAATCACTCTCCCATCATGGAGAGGCATGGAACTTTGGTCTAGATATTCATAAATTCAGCTGATTATTCCATAATAGAGTACTTTTTGTGTGATATGCTTGGCAAAGCATAGCTTTGGATCAATGTTAAATCCATTAACATTTTCTCATAAAATAACATAAAACCCACTACTGGATGAAAGCTATATCATGAGCGGGAAACAAAGTATCTTATGAATGTAAACAGTTTTCTCAGTAGTTTGTTAAATAGGGATTTAGCCTGGTTGGTTCTCTGTCTCATTTTCTCATTTTTCGTATTAAGGTATTTCTACGTATGTATATCTATGACACTCAGTTCATTCGTGATGGGTTCACCCAAAGCCATCACTCACTGCGTTCGCTATTACCAATATGAAAATATTGTCACCACCCATTCTGGTCACTGTATGGGTTGAGAAATGTCGATTTGTAGGCAAAGAGAACACAATTTTTTTAATTTTACCACAGAAATCACTAGCTCAATTAGACTTTCGCGATTATGTGATTAAATCGAAAATTGTGATCGTTCTTTAAATCGTGAATTTATGACTAAAACTTAAATAAGCGAATAATTGTGCATAATTTCTACTGCATAAAATATTTCAAAACCTATATGTACTTTCTAATTAGTCTTTAACACGATTGGTCACGAACATCGGTATTTTGCTCAGTGAATGTATATCCATTTGCAGGCCAAGAGAAGACAATTTTTGGAAATGTATCAATGGAATGACTGGCTCAAGAATCGAGCCAGGCATTCCAGTGATACATCTTCAAAAATATTCTCTCTAGGCCTGTAAATGGACATCTGTAAACACCACTACAGCCTTCGTCATTAATATGCCTTTGTTGTTGCGTCTGGTTAATTTATACGTGGGCTGATTAATCAAGTAATCACGATTATTCTTAAATAACAGATCGGGATCACTCAAACCAATAATCGCGACAGCCTAAGCAGACTAACGAAGCCAGTCATTCAGTTGTAAATTTCCTTCTCTTGGTCTGTAAATGGACAATCACTGAGCAAATTAGTTTTATTTTCTTGACCAATCTTGACCATTAACCCTTTAATGGTCATACTGGCCTCTGTCATGGTCTTGTGGCATGTCCATTTTTGAAAATTTACAACTGGAATGACTGGCTCGATAACTGAGCCAGTCAGTCTTGTGATAATTTTTCCATTGTGTTTTCTTAGCCTGTAAATTGACATTCAATAGGCAGATATTTAAATTTTCTTGACCAACTTTGACCATTAAAGGGTTAAAGTGTGAATTGAATGTTTATTTTTCAGATCTATGTAGGTGCTCTCAGTCATGGACCAGTTACACCTGTATGGGGTGCAGTTCATTGTGAAGATACAGCATATTTTTCAGGTAAAATTAAAATACTAACCACACTTGTGACCAAATAAAAGTCATCTTTCTCCTTTTACAACTAATTGTCAAGCTGGCCAAAATTACCTATAGAAGTTCTGCAGTGGTATTGAGAAATTTCTATTTGCAAGTCAAGCGTAATTTTGATAATTTAGTACTTGAATGACTGGATCGATAACAGAAAATAGGTTTCTTGTCTTGCAAATGGACATTGACTAATGAAACAATGTAGATACATGTGTTATTCGGTTGCGGTTAAAACAGTACTGCTTGAGTAAATATGATAACATGTTTCAAAAACAGAAACATGTTAGCTAGTACAATTTTGAACGCGATTTATAAAATACTCTGAATATTTTGTACTTAATTTCATTGGAAGCAAAATATGTAGCTTGTCGACATTCTTTTGTTGGCCTGAGACTGCAGCCCCATCCATTCCATAGTTAATCCACTACCTTGTGAGTTCTAGGTCTCAGGCATCCTACTAACCTATGCCCACTCACATAGCTCTGCTGTATGTAGCCATACTTGCAGTCCTTTGACCTCATGCTATATGACGTAACATTACTAGCAGTTTTCTGTCCACCAATCAAATTTCTTTATTTTTAGCTCACCTGGCCTAAAGGGCTAAGTGAGTTTATGCCAAGATGGTCATCCGTCGGTCATCCATCAACCTTTGCTTTAAACCACTACTACTCATTAACCATTTGGCCGATTTCAACCAAATTTGGCTGGAAGGACCGTATAGTTGTAGGCTTCAGCACTTCCATTCAGAATTTTGATTCCTCAATTTTTTGGGGCAAAATCTTTGATTTTATTAGAAATTTACCAGAAATTGTCAAAAGGCTTCTTGCCATTTTGACCGATTTCAACCAAATTTGACTGAAAGGGCACAATGGTTATAGGCTTAAGAACTTCCATTCAAAGCTGCTTGACATATTTCAACCAGCTTTCACTAATGGATTCTATGGTTGTAGGCTCTAGAAATTCTATTCAGAATTTTGATTGATAAATTTTTGGGGTGAAAATCTTAGATTTTGTGAAAAATTTACCGGAAATTGTCAAAACACTATTCCCCTTAGTTGCGTGATATATTTCAAACAAATTTGGCTAGAGTGACCCTATCATGGTAGACTACAATTTCTATTCAGAATTTTAATTGGTAAATATTTTGTGTGGCCATCTTGGATTTTCCGAAAATTGTCCATCATATCTATTTAAATGCAAATTGTTCAGATGCTAATGGTCCAGGTGAGTGCCACAGGCCCTTGGTGGGCGATGGTCAGGGGACATACTTAGGAAACCTATAATAATGCACCTTTCCAGTTTTAGCTATTCCCTGCCCATCTAGCTAAGCTCCACCCACACTTTGCCCATGTTGGGATTGATCGATCCCTGAATTCCCTAACTATCAATTTCCAGATCAGCTGTTACATATTTTGAAACTAATTTGACAGGGTGCTCTTGCTGCTGCAGCAACAGCGCCCTGTCAAATTAATTTCAAAATATTTAGAATGTTTATTAAATGGTAAAGACATACAATTCGTACAACGTGTCAGCCTATTAAACATTAAAGACAGACTAAATCGAGTCATTCATGCCCTAATTAATTATGGTGTCATCCCACACGTCACTTAGTTGATTATGACATCAGATGATGGATGGTTAAACTTGGAAAGGTCCAATGAGCTTGAGATCCAACTTAGTGAAATATGTCTCCATCTTGTGAATCAACTTCAATGTACAATATAGTCCTGAAATAACTTAACATGTTTCCAAGACAAAATTAAACGTACTGTTGAATATTTTAAACTTAATTTTGTTAGAATCCATTGCTGCCTTGTGCTTCAATCAAATTAAATCCAAAATATTCAACAGAATATTCTTACACCGCGTTAAAAATTGTACTAACTAGCATGTTTGTTTTGGAACCATGTTAACCTGTTTCTGGGCTGTACTGTACTTGATGGTGTTGGGGAGGAGCTTTGCATAATTTGCATTTTTCTGGTTTAATCCTTTAGCCTTTTAACCCTCAAATTTATTCAACAAAATTTTAATTTTCTCATAAAAAATGTCCATTTGCAGACGAAGAGAAGACTATTTTTTAAAATTTACTACTGGAATGATTGGCTCAGTGAAAATCGAGCCAGTCATTCAAATGGTAAGTTTTCAACAATTGTCTTCTCTTATTCTGCAAGTAAATATTTTCCAAGCCCACTGTAGAAGCTGTTTCTGGCCGACCCGAGTGTTAAAGGGTTTCCCAGTTTGTTCTGCAAGTAAATATTTTCCAAGACCACTGTAGAAGCTGTTTCTGGCCGACTCGAGTGTTAAAGGGTTTCCCAGTTTGTTCTGCAAGTAAATATTTTCCAAGACCACTGTAGAAGCTGTTTCTGGCCGATTCGAGTGTTAAAGGGTTTCCCAGTTTGTTCTGCAAGTAAATATTTTCCAAGCCCACTGTAGAAGCTGTTTCTGGCCGACTCGAGTGTTAAAGGGTTTCCCAGTTAATGGTCAAGATTACTCAGGAAAATCTTAATATTTGCTTTTTGCATGTCCATTTGGAGGTCAGGTGATGAGTATTTTAGAAAATTTACCATTGTAATGACTGGCTCGGTTATCAAGCCAGTCATTGTAGTGGTAAAGTTTCAAAAACGGTCTTATGCAAAAATATCTTTTCATTGCAAATGGACATCAAAACAAGACCACTACAGGGGTCAGTTCTGATGGACTTGGCAATTAAGTATTTAAATAGGATTAAATTTATAAAATACATGTATAGTTTTGTAAATATTTCTATTTTAGAACTATGAAGAGTTGATGTTGATCCTGTCCCGCGCTGGTGACCCGAGAAACTCCTTCCTAATCTACTTTCCGTTGGCGTATTTCCTACACAAGTCTGTCGGCAGGCGAGTCTTGTGGGCCGCTGCGATTTCGGAATGGATGAATTCTGTGCTAAAATGGTTAGGAAGAAATGTGTTTTTATTTGAATATTATAAATTGTTAAAACTTCTGATTTTACTAACTACAACCTACCGGATATCCCTTCTCTGTTGAATATCGTAAAACAAATGTGACTTGAAAGTGTTTCTGCATAAGAATATCTCCCTCATTTTTTACGTTGATCCATTCATCAATAACATAGAAGTAGCGCTTTTAAAATTTACAGGTGGGGCGCCATTCACACTTCTAAAACAATTTTGAGTTGGTTAACTTTCTTGCAGTAGGTCAATGAGACATCATGGGTATGGAGATTAAGAACGAAGCCTATTTTCTAGTATTTTTAGTGGTGACTCGACAAGTCTGTCTGTCTGTCCTTTTGACAATATTGGCAAAACTATGGTAGCGTGTTCGCCTTTTTTTGGGTCTGTCCATAATTTATATATACATTGTTGTCTTGCCAACCGTGTTGTGCGCATGTGTGGATTTTAGTTTTTTGTTCAGCTGCTTTGCTGCACTTGGAGTACATGTATGAAACTTCATGGTTAGGTTGACCAGTGGGCATATGCAGGATTCTGTGTTGTTACGACATAGCAAACTCACCTCTAGTGTATGCTTACATAGCTCTTTCCTTCTCCTGAAGGCAAGTCAATAAAATGATTATATATAACCTTCACAGGATGCTGGCTTGTGATATTCTCCAAGTGATTACGTATCTTAACCCTTTAACACTTAGTTTTATTTTTTTTAAATTCAAGTTTTTCATTCCAAATGTCCATTTGCAGACCAAGAGAAGACTGTTTTTGAAAATTTTACCACTGGAATGACTGGCTCGGTTATCGAGCTATTCATTCCAGTGATAAATTTTCAAAAATGGTCTTCTCTTGGTCTGCAAATGGACATTTCTCAAGACCAGTGTAGAAGCCGTTTTTGGCTGATATGAGTGTTAAAGGGTTAATCGATCTCTCATGGATATTTTCATCAATAATCACTCGAATATTCGAAATTTAACTTTCAAAATTGTAAACTTTTGCATCAAAAATAATTTCTAGCCAACTTCTCAACAGTAAGAATTAAAATGTTGTCCTCGTTGCTAACAATATTGCAAATAGTAAATATTTGCAATGCATCACGTGAGTGACTACAGCCAATCGGTAAATTGCTTGACACAGCGTCCACTACTGATGGCCTATGTGTTGGCTTAATAGACCTTTCCCATATTTTGGGAAAATACCTTCCCGGAATGCATTGCGCATACCACTTCCGGCTGGTAATCATGATAGCCGACTTGAAGTCATACATCATTGGAAAGCTAAGCCAATTTTCTATACATTTCTGTATTAGTTTTTATAGTTTTATAAAATTTACTACAGTTGATTGCAATTTTAAAATATCCCCTATTGTCCACTTGATTTAATGAATCTAAGTCGAATGGTGTATTTTTTATACGCAAATAACTCAGTGAAAACGTTAGAAAAATATAAAAAATTATGCATTAATGTTTCAGCAATTGAATGCGATTTCCAACGATATATGATTTAAATAATATAATGATTTTAGTTTATCATGGGAACGGTTTAGATTGTGGTTTATTTTAGTGCAAAAGTAACTCAACGCGGGTCAACAGCTTGTTGGCGGCTATACCAGCCAACAGTTTTGCTCTGAGCGTTGATTTAGGGGAATCCCGGCGTAATGACAACAAAGTGTGAAAGGTGTATTAACCCTGTTGTTGGCACAATTCATTAGGGATAGTAATTCACATGACTCATTTGCTTCCTCATTGTGGAGCGATTACAGGGCATAGCCTCTCCTTAATCAGTAATCATTTGGCGTATACAACAAGCTAGTAAGTAGCCTGTGAAGGTTGCAATTTCTCACTGACTTCCCTTCAACAGAAGGAAAGATCTATACGTATATGGTAGAGGTGAGTTTATGAAACTCTTAAAACAAGTCCAGGCCCTAAATGGGAGGATTGGTCAATTCTGCCTAGCACTCATTAATCTATGAGTATGTTAACTATTTCACTGATGAATCTACCATATCTCATTTTCAAGGGACCCAACCATACCCGAAAAGTGTTGAATATCTTACTTATCTTGTCAATAACTTGAAATTAATTTGACTAGAAGCCATTGCTCTGCCTAAGGCAATAACAACATAGGTTTTATATCGTAAAGAATTAAATTTTTCAGAGATTTGTCGCTGAAAGGGCTTTAACAACATCTAAGATGTGGTCAAAATCTAATTTGTATATATGTATAAAAAATGTTATATTCATAGTTAACTGGTTTTCCAAGATTTAAAATTATGTTCTTACGTTTCATACAGATAACCAATACATGTATCTGTTGAGGCCTATTCGAGGCAGAGGATCATTTTTCTCGACATAGTGGATGAAACGGCGTGAGAGATCCAGGGTACACAAAGAATTAGAATAATGTTAATAGCTGTTTAATGGACATTTAAAATTCATCAAGTGCTCAAATTAATTGTCATCTACAAAAACTCAGCAGATTTTACCTGTCTGACTGCTGGGTTTTTGCCGATGACATTTTATGGGTTATATAACTCTTGACCGGCTAAATATTTTGAAAACAATTTGAGTGAAAGTTGTTGGTGGCTAAGTGCCTTGTAGCAGCTAGACAGTTAATAAAGCTTTACCAATTTGTTGTTAATACATGTCAAACTCTCATCTACCTGGCTACCATATACTCAAGGCTCTCCTCCTGAAGGGAAATCTGTGAGGAATTCTGGCCTCTGCAGTCTCTGCTACCTTCGCGCGTGTTGAGAGTAAGGGGAGATTACTCCATGCAACTTTAGAGGCTCATGAATATCCAAGCGATTAACATGATTTAGTTCCCCTCTTAAGTCGTGGCATTGACAGGGTTAACACACCCACCAGATTGACCATCTTTACAGGGTTCCAAAGAATACAGCTAGCTGATTGGCTGATGTTGCTCACATGACAGTAGACGAATGTTGTTTAGTTACCAGCCACCCTAATTCACTTTTTACTGAGTCATTTGTTCTACAAAATATTGAGAAACTAAGAATTTAAATTATGTGCAGAAGATGCGTTCCAGTCAGGGAAATACCAAAAATTCAAATAAGATATGTTTGTATTTTGATTCTATCATTACCCATGACACCAAACATGCCAAAGGCTGGTGTGAGTATTGCTGTTGGTGCAGTCTGTTTGTCTGGCTGTTTGTTTGTCTGTTTATCCACGCGATATATTCGGAGTCTGAGAAGGTAGAATCACGAAATTTGCCACATTGATTCATATTATTGATGGCTACATAAAAATGAGGTTGACTTCAAAAGGTCAAATATCTAGGTCATGAGGTCACTACATGTAAGTGCCTCCCGAAATACACATTCTTAGCCATAAATCGGGAACACAAGTAGGTAGAATCACCAAATTTGGCACATCCATTCTATTTCATATTATAGGTGATTAGAGGTTCGATGAGTTTCATGACAAAACATAAAACAAATATCTAGGTCTCAGGGTCATGAAGTGCATACTGGAATACACGTTTTGGGCAATTTCTATAGAGTCCAAGAAGGCAGAATTACTGATCATTTATCTTGTCATTTACATGTAGTTTTTCGCGTGGTACTTTATTGGTTTCTCCTTTCTCATTAATACAGTGCGAATAAATCCCAGAAGGAAAAGTCTAAAGTGATCCATACAGTTAAATGTGCATCAGCTAAGTGCAACGGATTTATCAAAGCTGAATGTTGCAATCTGGATAAGAGATGCAAAATCTGCCAGGCTTGGCCAGACGTGATCAGAGATAGTTTCTTTAAACCCAGTTCTAATTCATCTATCCCAAGTTTCTTTACACCCAGTTCTAATTTGTCTATCCCAAGTTTCTTTAAGCCCAGTTGTTATTACACCACAAATACATCTATACCGTTCATCTCACTACTTGCTAAATCAACTAGTCTGCATTTAGCCATCAGAATAAGATTTTTATGCTTGCTTACATACCCCCTATATGCCTATTCCATTTTCAATATACCCTCAACCAGGCTACTGGTAGGGTACCCCACCAGCATATGCCCTGATAGATACTGGCACCAGTCTACTCACTCCTTGGTGACACCTGTTACTAAGCATGTCCGCACATGCGCAATGAGCCCAAATAGGAAACAGATCCACTTTTCAAATATTCTGCAAGCAGTACTGTCTACCAATATTTGTATACTTTGTGCTGTGCTCAGCTTATGTATTTGAGAGTTCTTCTGTTCAGGATTATGCCTTCCATGAAGTCTAACCTCCATAAGTTATGGTTATTGAGTATTTTGTGGTTTTTATTGCAATTTATACTCTTTATGAATGCGTTACCAGTTTCCGTGATAGTAAACCATTTTCGTGGTAGTCAACCAATGCCTAAGTCATCATATCGTCATTTGTTATCCCTCAAGTACTCTTCCATTATATTCACTTATATCTACATGTTTTAGTGCAATTAGAATTATATCCCAAAGTAAATTTTGAAGTCTAATAGGCTTTTTTCATTAGGGATATTTGAATTTGATTTTCCCGCCTTTTCTAAGCATGCGCTTGTTTCCTTTAACTGAGACTCAAAGTTTTAGAGAAGTTCTTTTAAGTTTCTCGAAGCTGCTTGCTTCATTCTCTATTTTGTTTTCGTTTTTAGGAGTCTGATAAATCAGTTGTTATGCAAGGGATGATCACCGACTGTTTCAAAAGCATTTTTTAAGGATTTTATAGCCAAGTCCGCGATGTCCTCCGATCGCTCCCCCTCCGTTGTTTCCAAGTCTAAGGCTGTTTCTTTTGCTAGTACTTCTGTGTCATCTACACCAGCAACGGAGGATGGGGGGGGGGGAACCCCTCTTCCGCTAATTCAGATACTGTAATGGCTTTTTTTGCACGTTTTGAGTCTTTTGCGACCATATTGACTAAGTCTTTAGATGAGAGGATTTCGACAGCCATTCGCGAGTCAAGAGAAGAGTCAATCGAGTCGGACGAGAACCGGAAGGTTAGCGGGCATGCCTGGAAATGGGGGAAGCCAACTTTCGTCACATCCAGGCAAGAGATTTTGTCCCCGAAACCGAAATCTAAGGACTCGAAGAAGAAGCCCATAAAGGTGGTTTCGAGTAAGTCACCAGGCAAAACCCACCTACGCCTTGAGGAGGGGCATTACCCTCAAGCAGCGGTGTCTGCGACAGAAGTCCCCGATTCAGGTGCCTATGCCAATGTACAATTTTCTGTAATTCCGGTGGCCAGAAGAGATCGGTTCCTATCTTAGTTCAGACAAGAAGTTCAGTTTGTCAAGCACTTCCGGTAGGTGCTTGGTAGATTCGGGTCTTCAAGACACGGGACTACTTCTGATTTCTGTTTCCGGTCCTCCTGTTTCTGGTATGACTTCCGGTTTTGCCGGGTATCCGGGTCCTCAGGATCCTGTTTATTTTTTTAGTTCCAGTAGGCTTTTATCCACTTCCGTTTCTGCTTCCGGTGTTAGTACTTCCGGTTCGAGTGGCTCTTGCGGTCCTGCCGGATATCTGGGTCCTCTAGACCCTATTAATTTTCCGGTTTGAGGGGTGCTCTTCCAGGTCTTCAAGATCCGGCTAAGCATCCGGTTTCCGCTTCCGATTTTGCTGAGACTTCCGGTTTGGTCAATTATCAGGGTCTGCAAGATCTGGTTATGGTCTTATCCCAGCACCATCTTCCGTTTCCGGTTCTCCTTCCGGGGTTAGGTTTTGCGCATCCATTCAAGAGTTTCCTGGTCTTACAGTTTCCTCTTCTAGTCGGGCCCTTTTTTCGGTTTCACATTTGGTTGATAAGGATCATGTTTCTGTTGATAGAAATTTAGTTAGCTCCAATTATTCTCCTTCTCGTCTTAGGGATAGTTCAGACTCGTATTATTTTCGCAAGCATCCAGCTCAGGATTCAAGTAGATATAGTAATCTTCAGGATTTTCGATCCTATCCTTCTATTTCTCAGTCAGTTAATGTTGATTCTTCTTCAGGTTCCTTTTCTTCTTTTCGTGATGTAGTTTCAGGTTCATCTTCTTCTGATTCTAGGCATCTTTCCTCTCGTTCTTCTCAAGTTCAGGGAGATATGTTTTTCCTTCTTCCTCTTCTCTCTCGGCTAGAGATTTTTCCTCCAGTCATGTTTCTAATTCCTCTCTTTTTCAGTCCTCGTCTATCCCTCCTCCGGGGGTTTTCCGCCTTCCTTCTGCTATCAATTCCTTTCCAGGCTCTTCAGATCCTGGTCTCTCTTCCTCTTCTTCTGTTTATCCTAATTACTCCGCTTCTGCCTCTTCCTCATTTGTTCATATTGACCCTATAGTTTCTGTTGTGCTTTCCCCTGAATTAGAGTTTCAAATCATTGACTCGGGTCTGGATTTTTCCTTGTTTTCTTTTGTTAGAGACCCTTCCCTCAATCGTTCTTTCATGTCGGGTCATTTTTCCATTCTCTCTAGATTTTCAGCTAGTGGTCTGCTTCAATTTCCCTTGTCTTCTGGTCAGCATGGTGACGTTGATCCCATTCTGCCTGACCACTCATGTGTCTCCGCGGTCTGGCTCTCCTCCCTCTTCTAGATCTCTAGACTCTATCGCCTTTTTGATTCGTCTCATCAATCGTCTTCTACTCGCTCTTCTGTACCCTTGATTCCCAGATCAGTCAGGGCCAGGGATCTGAAGAGGTTTTGTCCGATCAGTGCATCTTCGGAAGACTGGTCCCTGGCTCATCGGTGGATTGCTTCTAGTCTTTCTCTTCCTCTTAAGGATGAATTCTCTATAGACCCACCTTCTTTTGGGTCTGCTTGCTCCTCCTCTGACTTCTCCTCGTCTCCTCAGTTCCTCCCGGTTGATAATTTGGTAGTTGACATGGACTTCTTTGTGAATGATGTTCATTCTAAGGACTTTTCTCTCACTCCCAAATTTGATGCTCCTGTTCAGATTCCCAAGGATGATTGTCTGCGAGTTGCCTCCCGTCAATCGGTCAATAGCCCTGCTTGGGAAGTTCTTTCCTCTAATTTAAAGGATTCTGCAAAAGTCGAGGCTTCTTTTGATCTTTTTAAATGGGAGTCTGTGTGTAGGGAACAGCTCAAGTCTGCTAATTTTCTTGCTTTACTTTCGGAGGCTGTTCTAAAGTCACAGGAGAGAGGTGAGCAGGTTCCTGCTGAGGTTTTACGCACTTTGGCCGATATTTCAAGAGGTTCTCTTAATTCTGTCTGTAGATATTTAGGCTTTATTATTTTGAAGAGAAGGTCTAGGAAGCTTTCAGAGGTTAATGTTTCTAGTAATCTCAAGAGTAGTCTGATCTCGGCTCCTTTCGGCCAGGATATTTTTGGTCAGTCTTCCACTAACCTCATTCGGTCAGAACCTGAGCGTCTTAGATCTTCAAGGGATCTTCAGGCTCAGCTCTCTCTTTCAAGACCCTCAGTGAAGAGAGACTTCCTCTGTTAAGAGCCCCAATTCCTCTCCCAGGAGGAAGTGTCTTAGGCCAGATGAGTTTGGTGCATATCCCTCCAGGATATTTACAAACTCGAACAGATCTTCCAATTCCCAAGACCAATCCGCGGAGGAGGGTCATTTCCTGTCAATCTCCTCCCACCGTTCTAGATCCCAGGTTCGGCAGTCCCCTTCTCGTAGGAGGGGGGGGGGGGGGGGGGGGAACTTACTTTTCGTAGATCAAGGTCCAGAGGTCGTTCTTACAGAGGTTTCCAGGGTAAGAGAGTTTGAAGGTGTGGCCATCGCCCGGGTAGGCCCAGCTCTCTTTCTTTCTCCAGTCTCTTCCTTCCTCTTCTTTTGCCTTCAGATCTGTCGGTCCAGTGCCTTCTGCTCAGCTTGCCAGTAGGGAGTCAGGACTCCTGGCTTGTAAATCAGATTCGCTGGTGGTATGCACCGTCTTGGATCCTTCATCCTCCTCCTCTGTCTCTCCTTCCTAAGTGGACACCGGTTCCCTCCAATCCAGAGAAGTTGGTGGCCTTAGAAGAGGAGTTGGAGTCTATGATCGTCAAGGAAGCCATAGAAGAGGTTCCCCTTTGGAGAGTAGACCCAGGCTACTATTCAACCATTTTCTTAGTCACCAAGAAGACAGGAGGTTGGGTGTCCTATCATCAATTTGAAGAAGTTAAACCTCATTTCAACCCCAAAGTTCAAAATGGAGACCATCTCCCAGATCATCGCCAGTCTAGATCCATCTTGAAAATTGGTTTCCGGACGATACCTCCTTGACCGTTTAACGGTCATAAGGATGACTGGTCTGATGGGGCTGAGGAAGAAATAAATATTTTCTGATAGCTCTCATTCATTGGTTTGTCATCATGGCGGGGTATTATGCGCCGTTTGCGGAGCTCTTGTTATCTCCACCCACCAAAGGTTTTAAGTGGGACACTGACCAAATCTACGGGTTTAGCAAGTGGTGATTGAACGGTATAGATGTTTTTGTAGTGTAATAACAACCCCCAACAGACCCCCCTTGCGGGTTGGTCTGTAGTTTTATTAACCACTATAAAACATGCGTGGCTGATGCGACCATATGTGAACGAATTGTACAGTCCATGGAATGCCTCTCAAAGCAAGTACACAATATAGACTCTTCGATCAATGATAGAATCGTTAGGATCATCTCAAGCCAGCCGGTTTCTAATGCTTCACTGGTAAAGTTGGTTGGAAGTGAAGCCTTAGAATCCGCTGTCCCCAGAAGACATTTGTTTTTGAAAGCTAATAAATCTGCACTAACTGAGATTCATTGTTTTACGAGCGCCTCAAAGAAAAGGAAAAGTGCAGTCCAGTCTCTGGGACTCCAATTACCTCCAAAGTCTCCCTTCCACAGCCTGCGCCTCTGAAGCCCGAGTTCGGTTTATCCTCTCTCGGGGCCCAAGCAGGTTATAAGAAGGTCGGTTGTGTCTGTCTCCACCATGTACCTCTACAGCCATACCAGCAAGCTCTAGGAATTTCCCGACCAGAGTGGTACAGGTCATCTCTCATCCGTTGTCTTCCACCAAGCCGCTCTCATCGTCATGCGTCATTTCTGCTGCTTCCCCGGCTCTGCTTCTGGGCCCAGGTAATATTCCCAGGCCTGGTTCTGTATCTTGGTCGGTGTGAGATCCTGACACCAGCTATGGGTCCGGACTCTGGATTTTATCCTGGTCTGGCCCCAAGCGAGGATTCAGGTTTGTTATTGTCGGCTCGGACCCGTCACCCCAGACTGGGTTTTTCCTGTGATCGCACTTTTCCGGTCCGGCTATTCGGGTCCCCGCTTCGGCTCCGCCTTCAGTCCAGGGCAGGACCTGGCCTCCCGGCGTGTCAGAATTTAATTTAGATTTTTCCACTAATTTTGGCCCATCATCTTGTGATTTTTCTCATGTTTCCCAGGTCACTGGGCCCAGTTGGGCTCCGGAGCCTGGTCTATTCCCGAGTTCTCAGTCTTCATCTATCTATTTCTCTAGAGATTTCTCGGCACATTCGTCAGGGCCTCTGGGATTCAGACAGTAATCCTAGAGTGGCTCCGGGTCCGGGTTTATTGGAGCCTTATCCCGCTAGGGAGCCAGGTCCGGCTCAGTCTCCGGCTTCGGTCTGGGGCTTATTGTTGAATTTTTTATGGTGTTGGTCAACCTCCTGTTACTAGTGCATTAGATTCCAGTCATTCAAGATCCGCATGTTCTACTAAATTTCCTTTGGATCATAGCTCTCTTTCTCATTCTTATTCACATCCGAGCTTAGGGGTTATTTCTAACTCAGAATTCGTCATTGTCCTCGGATTCAGTATCTCATGATCGTGTTTTTCAAGACCAGGTTAGTTGTTATTTGAATAACTCATTAACTCATAAAATTACCTCTATTGGCCTTTCGTGTAAGAATTTTGTAATGTTTAAGGATGGCTTCCTTTGAAGCGAATTTAGTTCCGAGAAGCATTCTTCGCAATCCACATCCAAGGGTTAAGTTTGTAGACAATCCTGCTCCATCTTCAATTCTTCATTCTTTGTTGGTATCTGATATTCTCTCTCGGGATGCTGAGGTTACTCCAATCATTGGTGATACTCAGGAAAGTTTTCCGATTTCGAATCCTTCAGTACAGACTAATTCAGAGGCTTCTCATTCAAGGCCTTCGGACTCAAAATTTCCCCTTACGGCTGGTCAGAAGGATTGGTCCCTTGCTCATCGATGAGTAGCAGATTCGCTTAGGATAGAATTACAACCTGATACAATGCATTTTAATCGAGTTCTTCCTGTTAACAATTTCTCTGCTGACATACTCGATCATTTCTCCCAATAAGCATGTTTTCCAGGTTTTCTCAATGATTCCACCCAAATTATCTTCCACGATCAGAGTTCCTAAATCCGATTTCCTGCTGACAATTAAGTCCAAGTCTCTGGTGATACATGGGACCTCATTAAAGACACTAGTAAAACTTCAATCTCAGACTTTGTTAGATCTTTAGAACAGTCGTCGCGTCTTAGGTTTAAGCTATCAAACTTTTCAGCCTTATTGTTAGAATCAATTCTTAGGATATCGTCTAGAGGTGAGCCTATTCCTCCATCCGTTCTGGCTTGTATGACAGATATTTCAAAGTTCAATCTTAACCTGAATTCTCGCATGCTTGGTTTTGTTAACAATTATTGTAGAAAGAGAGTTCTTGGTCCTCTTCCTATTTCACAGAAACTGAAGGATTTTCTAATTTCACTTCCGGTTTTGGCCAAGAATTGTTCGGTCCAGAATCATCCAATCTTATTCTGAAGGAGTTGACAGACAAGAAATTTCTTCAAAAGTTGGTCTCCCTCACGCTTCCAAAAAGCGTCCTGCACTCCGGTTAGATCTTCACCTTCGTCTTATCCTGTCAAGAAGTTTCTGGGTCAAGAATCCTAAAGGTCTTTTCCTTCACATACTTTTGTGAATTCCAATCGTTCTATTAATCGACTCAGATCGCCTTCTGTTAGGTCTTACACTCATGCTTCTTCCCCTCATCGCTCTTTTTCTCCTCAGTCTTGATCCCCTACTCAGGATAAATGCTCTGAGGTAGTTTCTAATCATTCTAGAGCTAGAATTCCTTTTCAGAAGCAATCTAGAGGCTCTTATTATCGCTCAAATGTACGCAACCAATCTCGTTTTTGACGCTAGATGTTCAGAAGTTGGAACTTCTTTAACCCTTACCGTAGATATAGACTTCACTTTTCAAATTTCCAGATATCCCTGTAGGAAACCATCTCCATGTTCAAGGACCATTGGTCACATCTAATTCAGGATCAATGGGTTATCAAAACTAGCCATCACCCTCGCTGGAAGGAAAATCTATCTCTTTCTCTCAATCCTCGCTGGACTCCGGTTCCTTCTTTCCCAGAGAAGCTTTCGGCTCTGGAATTAAAGGTTCAGTCCCTAATCTCAAAACATGCAGTGGAGGAAGTGCTGGATTGGGATTCCAATCCAGGTTACTTCTCAACTATGTTCCTTGTGGAAGAGAAAACGGGAGGTTGGAGGCCCATCATCAATCTCAAAACTCTGAATCTTTTCATCATGAGCCCAAGTTCAAAGTGGAAACAGCCCATTCCATTATTCAATCCCTTCAGGTGGGATTATGGACCATATCCCTAGACCTGAAGGACACCTAGTTTCACGTACCAATTCATTCCGCAAGTTCCTTTAATTTACGTATAAGGGCCAAGTCTGGCAGTTTGTCAGCCTAACTTCGGTCTTACCACCTCCCCATATGTTTTCATCCATATAGAGTCATCAGTTACCTTCATCTTCAGGCAATCTCAGTTCATATGTACATAGACAACTGGCTCTTCAAGGTTTCCAACCCTACGTATGTCTCTAATATCAGTTGTTTCAGCAGCAATCCAAATTTGTCTTCTTCCAGGCTGGATTGTAAATATAGAAAAGTCTCACCTATCTCACAGTCAGTTGTTATTCACCCACTTACGGGTCACTTTCGATCTTGACCAAGGGAAGTTATTTCCTCTCCCCAACGTGCAGGCTCTTATATCCACAAACCAGTTTCTCAGAGTGGATCATTTCATTTCGGCCAGGTCTTTTCTTCGTGTTATAAGCCTGATGGTGTCAGTAGAAAAGGTGGTTCCTTGTGCTCCTCTCATGAGGCCTTTGTCAATTTTACCTCATGTCCCATTGGAACCAATCTCTGGACTCTCGATTCACGTTTCCTCATAAAGTTCCAACTGATGAGTCATTATCTCGAAAGACCGTCAGTCATTCCGCAAGTTCCATAACTTTACAGAAGTGTTCTATGCAATACAGGGATATGATCTGCATCATTACTGATAAGATTTTGGGTAATTTTTACTGATTTTTCACGGATCCAGTCTCTAAGCTAAATTTTCTAACAGATCTAAAGAATTATTGGAAAGTTCATGCAGACAGTACATTAGGAACATTTGTAGGGCTGGATTAAAAATTTTCAAAGGATGGTACACTGACCATTCAGGCATGCCCTTTGATGCAACTATAGCTCGGGTTGCAGACCTCATTTTTCCCTCTGATGTTTGTACATTAGCAGCTAATTTAATAAGAACTTATAGATTTGACTTGGCTTCTTATGGCAACTGTCTCAAGAATCCTATTAAGGACCTTATACATTTTCATAATTTAGACGGGTCGATGGATAATTCTAGACCTCCGGTTAAATAACCCTTTGCAACTTGGAATCTAGCCCTTGTTCTTCAAGTTCTGGCTGGTAAACACTTTGAACCTCTTAATTCTCTTTGTGTTAACCATTTAACACTCATATCATATGAGCCATACTGTAGTGGTCTTGAGAAATATCCATTTGCAGACTAAGAGAAGACTATTTTTGCAAATTTATCACTGGAATGACTGGCTTGATAACCAAGCCTGTCATTCCAGTGATAAATTTTCAAAAATAGTCTTCTCTTGGTCTGCAAATTGGCATTTTCTGTGATAAAATTTAAATTTTCTTGAACAGATTCGAGGGTTAAAGGGTTAAACATTTTACTTTGAAAACTTTTTTTTATTCTGGCCTCTTCTTCGGCCGGAAGGATATCTGAAATTCATGCCCTTTCGGCAGAACCTGATAGGTGTCAGATTACTGGAGGTATCATTCTTCACCTTCTTATCCATGCCTGCAGCAGTCTGCAAAACATCTTAGTGAACCCACTATTATTAACCCTTTCACCGATGAATTCCCCCTATCTCATTTTCAAGTCAACTATGTAAGAAAACTGTTGAATATTTTGAAATTAATTTCACTGAAAGCAGCAACGGCTTCCAATCATATTAGTTTGAAAATATCCAACACAAGTTTTATATCATAAAGAATGTACTTTTAGGGATTTGTCAATGAAAAGATTAAAAGGCTATCCGTTATCTCAATTCCGTCTGGTGCCAGCCCTGTTAGGTTTCTAAAAGTCTTAAACTAGAACATCTCCAAAAAGATCTGACGCTCGTTATCTTTGGGTAACTTATGCAAATTTAGTTGATCGACTGGCTTCTCTTAAAACTATTTCTAGATGGATTGTCAGTACCGATAAATTATGTCATGAGATAGTCTCGCATGGTAAAAACAAATTGTTGGTGTCAACGCCGACATGGAGGAATGGCTACCTCGTGTGTGCTCTAACGGTTCCTCTTTAGATAATATTATGAGAGTACTCTGAGTCGCTAACTGGAAGTCGGAGAGTACTGTTATTAACCATTGCGCAAAAGATGAAAGTCGTTCCTCCTCCTCCTCCTCCTCCTCTTCCACCTCCTTCTGTTCTATCACTGATTTTTCGTCAATGGCCAAGCCTCATTTGCTAAACCTTTTTGACTTCATCATCAATGACTCTCATCATGTGGTAAGGTTGAGTGTCCTTCATTGACCCTTTAATGATCAAATTTGATAAAGAAAATTTCCATTTTCTCATAATAAATGTCAATTTGTCAGCCAACAGAAGAGTATTTTTGAAAATTTACCACTGGAATGACTGGCTCGGTTACCAAGCCACTCATTCCAGTGGTAAATTTTCAAGAATACTCTTCTGTTGACTGACAAATGGACATTCCTCAAGACCACTGCAATGGATGGTTTTGGTCGGCTTGACAATTAAAGGGTTAAGTACATTTCTCATTTTATTACATTTCATTCCGCTTGCCTGCTTGTAGGTTTTACTAATCGGTGTGCAGTGGCTTATTAATTTTCTAACCTCATTGTCTTTTTCTTAATTCTCCTCCCTCCTTGATTTATCCAATGTTCAGATCTAGATTTGAGCTATAAGTATAAGTATAAAATTTTATTTATAATAATTGGTAATTGTTTTTTTGCAAGGTTAATAATTCTGTTCTTTTCATGTTTCATTTAAATAACAATTATTTGTCGAGCCCTATGTGAATAGTTCTACATAGCGATCCAAACCGCGTGTGCCATTCAACATGCATCAAGAAATAGATTAGTGAACATTATAAGTTTTTCAATGGACATTTAATTCATCAGGTGCTTATCAGATCTCAATAAAACTTTACAGATTTGTTCTATGCCATCATTGCATCCAGTCTCGATCATAATGAAAATAAGTTTTATCCATGTTTGTGCATGGTTTGGCTTTACTGATCAAGAAAATCTAGAAATGTTCATTTGCAGGCCACGGGAAGACTATTTTTGGAAATTTACCACTGGAATGACTGGCTCAGTTATCGAGCCAGTCATTCCAGTGAGAAATTTAAAAAAATAGTCTCCTCGTGGCTTGCAAATGGACATTTCTCTAAACCACTACAGAGGCCAGTTTTGGCCGTTTTGGCCGCTTTGGCCATTGTTCAATCTCAATAAAATGCTCCATGTAATACAATCCCATACGATACCATGGCCTATATGATACAAGACCATACCAATGATACCATATCATACCCAGGGTCTGCCTAAGATGAAATTTTTGCCAGAAATTTTTAAGGTAGTACAACCCAGTGAGTTGTTTAAGCTTCCCATAAAATGATGACATTTTGGTATGCTAATCTGACATCCGAGGCATTATCTGGCCTATTTCACAGATGTTTTAGAAAAGTCATTGAAAAAACTTTAAACAATTTCAAAACATAATTTCATAAAATAGGTAAAAATTATGGTGGCTGGAAAATAATGTTTTATCTTTAGTGCACTTCAGAATTATTGAGAGGTAGCTAACACATCAGGTACCGATCAGAGTGTAGGCAGAGCCCTACATACCATACAATACCATATCATACCACACCATACCAAAATGATACCATATCATACCAAAATGATACCATATCATACCAAAATGATGCCATATCATACCATGCCATATCATACATTTGTACCATACCAAAATGATAGCATACCATACCAAAATGATACCATACCATACATCCATACCATACCATACCTTATCATAGCAAGATCATTATTTTGAGACAACGCAAGCAAAAGGGCTCGACATGCAGGATGCAGCCCTAGTATTCTAATCATCAGCTCAAGAGGAGACTGCTTTCACCTGTGAAAGCCTCACCGACAAAGTAGGATTCTTGTCCTGCGGTGTTGGTGTGGCGGAAGGCAGCGTTTGTAGGCTATGATGCTTGATGCTTTTGCCAGTTGGGGGTTCGATTCCCCATCAATGGTAAATACCAGAATGCCACGAATATACATGTATGTGCTTATAATTCACCTTTCCAGAGTGTCCATCCATCATTTGACCTCATATGACGTCATAATCAGCTTGGCGCGTGTATGATGACGTCATAATCATTACGTCACAAAGGGTTCCGTATAGACCGTCGGCAAATCTCAAATGGTCCGACACATTGTATGAATTGCATGTCTTTGTAATTCTTTGCTATTTAATAAACATGCTGTTGAATATTTTGAAACTAATTTGACTGGGCGCTGTTGCTGCCTTAGGCAGCAACAGCACCCAGTCAAATTAGTTTCAAAATATTCAACAGCTTACCTGTGTAGCTTTTTGGGAATTGATAGTCAGGGTGTTCAGAGATCGATCGATCCCAACACGAGCGAGGTGTGGGTGGAGCTTAGCTAGTGATGGGCGGGGCATAGCTAAAAATGGAAAGATCCATTATAAGAAGTGAAAAGGCTGGTTCAGGTTGTGTTTGTATGTATGATTGAGTGAATGACCTATGGCCATGAGTGATATCTGTCTTGCGGAGTGTTTATTTAACTATTTAGACCAGTGTCTATTTCTCGACAATTATACAGGAAAGCTGCTGAAAATCTTGAAACTAATTTAACTAGAACTCTGTGCTGACATAGCACGGCAACAGCAGCTTGTCAAATTATCAAAATTCAAAATATTCAACAGAATCTTTCTTACATCATAAAGAATTTATCATATCTTATCTCTAAGTATTTAAACATTAACCATTTATCACTCAAGATGACCAAAAACGTCCTCTGCAGTGGTCTTGAGAAATGTCCATTTGCTAACTAAGAGAATATTATTTTTGAAAATTTATCACAGTCATTCCAGTGGAACATTTTCAAAAATAGTTTTCTTGGTCAGCAGATGGACATTTTATATGAGAAAATTTCCCAACCAAATTTAACCATTAAAGATTTAAACATGTTTATGCACCAGGTTCTTGTACGGACAGCGTCCATACTGGTGGGTACATGAAACTGACCTGTACACTGACCATTTAAGGCCACAGTTGCTTCAGTTTAGATTGACCTGTGAGACAGGGCCTGGTAAGCTATTAGTTTAACCCTTTAATGGACAAGCTGGACAGAACTGACCCCTTCATTGGTCTTGAGGAATGTCTGTTTGTAGGCCAAAAGCTTCAAATGGACATTCACTAAGCAAAAAGTACAATTTTCTTGAAAAATCCTGACCTAATAAGTAGTTAATAGACAAGCCGGAAAAAGTGGCTTATACAGAACTTGGTCTTATGAGATGAGTATTTGCAAGTCCAGCGAAGAATATTTCTAATAATTTTGCCAAGGGAATGACTGGCTCGATAACTGCAGTCATTCCAGGTGTTAGTTGTCAAAAATAGCTTTCTCTTTACCTGCAAATGGACATTCATTAAGGAAATTTAGATTGTTCCATAAAAGGTCAAGGTCTGTCTACGATGTTGGCGGATTAAGCTGGGTCTTGCAAGGTGACGGGTGGAAGATTCATTACTATAGGCTGATGTTAGATGATATAGGGCCCATTTTGATGACTGAGTGTGTCAGTAGTTCACTGATGCGGTTTGTGGTTCGCCTGTTTTCACGTACCGGAAGTGAAAGATTTACTGGCGGTGTTCTTCGAACAAGGAACCAAGTTTTGATGTCGGTTCAGCGTTACCAATGTTTACTGGTTCGTAAATTTCAAGATGATGCTGGCCAGCTAAATTTTGCAAATTATTTGAATGGCGAAATCTCGTTGATATTTTAATATATGTGGTCGCCTGAGATTTACTTAGACTGAACTTAAAGTATAAATCGAAATAATATCAAATTAATTGCTAAAGTTAACTCAATTTAAAATGCTTACAAGTAGGTTCAAAATATTGCCATGAAATTACGATCGTCAAACGTCGCCAATTCGTATAAATCGAGTTTTTGCAGTCCTCATTCAAACCAATTTTGTGGTTCAAACCAAGTCATCAAATTCACTGATACAGTCAGTCGCCAAAGCGTGCACTAAGCTGGGTCTTGCAAGGTGACTGATGGAAGAATAATTACTACCAGCTTTTATGGTCATAGAGAGACACCGCTTACTTTGACAGCAATACTATGGATTTGAATAATGGGTGCTGACAGATAACCAGTATGGTACAGCTCAGAAATAACTTGCAATGTTTCCAAAACAAAAACATGTTAGTTAGGAAGAAACGGTCTGGTGAATATTTTGAACATAATTGGATTGTAAGACATTGCTGACTTAGGCAGCAATGGCTTCCAATCCAAATATATTCGAACTATCCAGTCGGTATGCTTTATTAATTTATTTGGTAACATTTTAGGTTAGTTCTGAGATGTACTGTAGAATGGTTAACAATTCTGTGGTATGAAATGAGAAAATGATGTGCCAAGAATTAACAGTTAAATTTCTTGAAAAGTATTGCACTGAATCAAAAGAAAAAATGTAAGGTACACATTTGTACACATATTTACATTGCTATATTTAAATGTGTGTTTTGTAATGATGATAATATTTCATTTGACCTGTAATACTTTAGTGGTGATGACGGTCAGAACTCGTCTCTACAGTGGTCATTAGAAGACTATTTTAAGCTCACTTGGCCAGACTGCGCATGGCCATTGTCCATTGTACATCCATCAACTTTTTGTTTTAATGCTTATCTCCTAAACTGCTAGGTGGATTTTAACCAAATTTGACTGGAAGGATCGTATTACGGTAGGCTCTAGAAGTTATGTTCAGAATTTTGATTGGTCAATTTTTTGGGTGAAAATCTTAGATTTTATGAAAAATTTACAAAATGATATTCATCATTAACAGCTTGCCAGATTTCAAAATAATTAGGCTGGAAGGACCATATGGGTGTACCCTTCAGAACTTGTATACAGAATTTCAATTGGTCAATTCTTTGTGTTAATATCTTGGATTTTATGAGAAATTTACAGGAAAATGTCAAAACGCTACTCCTCATTAACCACATGGCGTATTTCAACTTAATGTGGCTGGAAGGACGCTATGGGGGATAGGCTTCAGAACTTTCCTACATAATTCTGATTGGTAAATTTTTTCGTTGAAAATCTTACCAGAAATTGTCAAAATGCTACTCAGCATTAACCACTTGACGGATTTTAACCATAGTTGGCTGGATGGACCCTATCGGGGTAGGTTTCAGATCTTCTATTCAGAATTTTGATTGGTCGATTTTTGGTTTGCCTTATCTGCTTGACAGATTTCAACAAAATTTGGCTAGAATGATCATTGTAGATTTTGCTCGGTCAAGTTTTGGGGTGAAAATCACAGATTTTATTTTAAATGTACCAGAAATAGTCAAAGCGCATCTCCTTGGATATGGATGGTGGATTTTAATCCAAATTTGGCTGAAAGGATTCTATAGTGGTACATGTAGGCTCTAAAAATTTTCACGACCAAATTTTGCTGTTAACCCTTTAACACGTAAATCAGCCAAAAACGTCTTCTACAGTGGTCTTGAGAAATGTCAATTTGCAGACCAAGAGAAGACTATTTTTGAAAATTTACCACTGGAATGACTGACTCGATAAACGAGCCAGTCATTCCAGTGCTAAACTTTTCAAAAATAATCTCTTGGTCTGCAAATTGACATTTTCTTTGAAAGATTTGAAATTTCCTTGAATGAATTCAAGACTTAAAGGTTTAAGACCAGCTTTATTGAATTTTGACACAATTTCACACAATGTTCTTAGGACCATTTCATATGCCATCCTCCAGTTAGTGAAATTTGTTTTGGACTTGAATATTTTAATATGTTGACAAATGTAGCTATTACTTCACAGGTAGCCCCTCGGGTCATGCTATGGTCACATCAGCAGTGCTGTATGTCCTTGTGTCAGATATCATCTTTTACAAGTTTTCACAGCATAAATACAGGTTAGTAAGCAGCATGTTAGATAAATAGTCAACTGTATGAATTCAGTGGCATACCTTTGTTAAATGTGTGTGTATGTATTAGCAATAGCAGTTCCTAAGCAAAGCTGGTTCCATAGAACTTTGACTGGGGTCATTCGTGTCCATTATCTGTTTCCCTAGTATGGCTATGTGGGTGCGTTTATCGCTTCAGACTTATAAGCGTTTCATGCCAATGCTTCTTCGATACTCATCAGAGGTTAATAGTGTGTGAGTTTCTTTGAATCCCTGTTTGGGATTACGTGCGTGCGGTGTCCTGATTGCTGGAAGGTAGGGAAGTTCACAACAGGAAGAAAACTTTAACATTACTTGTAAAAAGCTTTAACTCAAGGGATGTTCTATGTATCTCTGTGTTCATCTCTTATTTTCAAGAAACCTTGCCATGATCGGTCATGTAGTAGGGTTATACAGAAGAGTGAGAAAACCTGGACAACTTTTTGAAAATGACTAACTGATGCTTGTTTGTGTATCATTTCAGAGATATTAGGCTCTTCAAGGTTCAACACGACTAGTTCTATAGGCTGGAAAAATGGCGATGACAGATGCGTGCGTGCGCATTTGTTTTTCGCTGTTTAACATTCAGATAACACATTTTTTGTAAGACTAAAAAAGAATGATAAAAACCTAATGAGAAACAGCTTCACTCTGTATCAGGGATCGAAATGTCCATTTGCCCTGTTGCCCAGGCAACCTGATTTTCAATAAAGCAACTAAACTTTGGCTGTTAATTGTACACGGGGAAACCATGATAAATACTCAAACTAACTCTTCGTTTTAACTCATTTATTTAATTATTCGAAAGAGTAACCAGTATGCTTAATGTCATTTCTAGGTAATTGTGGCCATTCTTCAGAATTTACTTGACAAGTAATAGTGATTCTAATCTCCCAAGTTGTCATTTAGCTTAACATATAAGGGCAACCGTAATCTGCTTTGGGCAACATGAAAATGCATGAAATGGCATCATAGGTTGCCCTACCCTAGATCTTTTCATTTATTTCTATCCCTGGTAGTTGTGCGATTGATCTTCAGTTATGAACGGACACTGCTTCAAATTTAATTAGAGAAGAGTGGTGTGATGCGTTGTCATCACTACTAGAAGATAATCGCCATGTTGCTGATGTCATAATTGCTCATTGACGTGCACCAGTGACATTATAGAGCTATGACATTTTGACGCTGTGCCAGGTAGAGAGTCTGAGTGTTGATGTCATGATTGTTGATGCCATAAACAATGGCTATGGAGCGGATTTCCCAGAGATAAGAAAGGTAGATTGCCAAAAGGAGTGTGCTGTGCTTGAAAGAAGATTAATAACTACGTCATGCATGCAGTGTCAGCGCACAATTAGGTGTGTGCATATCTGCCTGTGTGCCTGTGTTTGCGCATCCATTTAAATGCATTCCTAACCCGCATTGTTGATGCCTTGAAATCATTGAAATACAACAATTTTTCTGTTGTTCCGCAATTGGACATTTGTCAGGACCACTTCAGAGGTCTGTTTGACCATTGAAGGGTTAAAGGCCAAGAAAAATAGTTTTTGCTTAGCCAGTGTCCATTTGCTGGGCAAGAGAAGACTATTTTTGAGAATTTACCACAGGAATGACTGTCTCGGTTACCGAGCCAGTCATTCCAGTGGTAAATTCTCAAAACATAGTCTTCTTGACCAGCAAATGGACATCACTCATGACCAATACAGAGACTGTTTTTCACTGGTTTGACCATGAAAGCATTAGGTTGATAGATGAGGGCTTAAAAGCCAACACATGATTTCTGTTGTTACGTTTATTTTTCCTGTCTTAAATACACAGGACAGTGATAAGTGTATCATTATGGACCGTGTACGGATGCTTGATTATCGGGGTTAACATGGCACGGTGTTATATTGCTACACACTTTCCTCATCAAGTCATAGCGGGAATGATTACCGGTGAGCTTGCATCACAGCGCTACCATCAAGCCAGTATTTACAAACTGCATACTTTTAAGGGAACAAGTGGTGGTTTGTTGAATAAGATACCCAGCTCTGTGACTCAAGTCTCAAAATTTTATGGCGAGACATAAATACCATAGCAAACACTTTGCTTGGCTTTATTTATATCACAATCCCCTGTAGAAGATTGAGCTGTGCCTCAAAGTTGTGCCTAGTTGTAATCATCATGGATGCCAAACCAGGTTCCTGTGTTGCCTAACTGCTCAGCCCTGTGCCTCGCTCACATCATCGTGGCCTCAAATACATTGGCTGACGATGGAAATATATTAAAAAATACATTCAACTTTCTTTCAATCTGCGAAATCTACACATGCCATGTACGCACTCATGCGCACAGTTTACTGGAGTCTGTTGCTGATAGGCAGCAACAGCTCCCAGTCAAATTTGTTTCAAAATATTCAACCTAATATTCTTTACATCAGTGAGTTTGTCCTTTCTGGTCTGTGAGTGTTGAAGCGTAAAAAAAACGGGTTCTGCAGTGGTTTTAAGAAATGTCTATTTGCAGATCAAGAGAATATTTTAGAAAATTTGCCACTGATAACCGAGCCAGTCATTCCAGTGGTAAATTTTCAAAAATAGTCTTCTTTTGGTCTGCAAATTCAAATTCTCTATGAGAATTTTTCTTGAATAAATTCAAGGGTAAAAGTAGCATCACACTCTATTTTCAGGAATCATTCTCGGCATGTGTTTCAGCCGCATCTCCACGAGCAACTTGAAACTCCACCAGTACATCTCAGCTAGCGTCTTCCTGCTCGCCTCCACAATACTGTTGTATTATGGGATCGAGTACATCGGGCTCGATCCTCATTGGTCGATAACAAAAGCTCAGACATGGTGCGCAAATCTGGACTGGATCCACTTGGATACCTCGCTATTTTATGCGGTTGTACGGGACTCAGCTTCGTTAGCGGGTATGTATTTAGATTTACTGATTTTTAGTCATTCAGTTGACAGCTTGACCCTACGGATAAAATGCAAGAGATTTCTAATCATCATGTTCAACATAAGAAATATTATGTTGAATATTTTGAAACGCTGATAGTTTGCGTTGATGGTGTTACATCTGCGTCATGTTAGATTCTTAAAACGCACAGCAGAAATCTGTTCTAGAAAATGTCAATTTTGTCATAGGAAATGTCCATTTGCAGATCAAGGGATTATTTTTGAAAATTTACCATTGGAATGACTGGCTCATTTATCGCACCAGTCATTTCAGTGGTAGGTTTTCAAAAAATAGTCCTCTTGGGCTGCAAATGTACATCTCTCAAGACCACTGCAGAAGCCATTTTTTTAATATCTTCAGTGTTCATGGGTTAAGTCAAATGTAATGTACCGGGTAACTTGAAAGATAATATTCTTGTTCTGACCAAATTAACCCGTTCAAGAATGAAATCACAATATCTCACTTTTAAAGCACAGAAATTGAGCAAACTTAATTATTTAGACACCAACAGCTTCCAACCAAATTGTTTTCAAAATATTAAACAGAATGTTTTTAAAAATATAAATTCACATACCATTCAGATGGTTACTGTCGGACATTCGCCTTTTTCGTGTTGGATCTACGTCATCGGATTGCAATGTCAGTAAACATGTGACATATTTTGATGTCAGAATGACAGATTGGATTCATCCATTTAGTTATTCCTCGCAAAGGTCAGGTCTGTCCTTTCTAAGAGCTGATGCTCTATCATGTTTTCCTTCTGGAACATCTGATGACCACTGAAAAAAATTCTTTATGTAGCATAGCATATTCTGTTAAATATTTTGATGTTAATGTGACTGGAAGCCATTGCTCCCAGCAATGGCTTCCAGTCATATTAATTTCAAAATATTCAACAGCTTTCCTGTTTGTTTGCCCTGAGATTGAGATACAGGGAGTTTATCAGTAAAAGGGATAATATTATAACCCTTTAATCCTCAAATTTAATTACAATTCCAATTTTCTCATTAAAATGTCCATTTACAGGCCTAGAGATGATTATTTTTGGAAATTTACTATGGTTATCGAGCCAGTCATTCAAGTGTTAAATTTTCCAAAAATAATCTCTCTGCAAATAGATATTTCTCAAGACCACTACAGAAGCCATTTTTGGACAGTTTGAGTAGCAAAAGGGTTAATCGGATTGTAATAAATGTTAACCATTCATGCGGTTTTGCCACAGATTTATTGTGGGTCTCATCCTATTTGAATTTGAGACATGTATGCCACCCCCAGTCCCACACTATTCGGATGAAAATATTATCTGACATTTTCCTATCTAATTTTGTGGTATCCCGAAAAATATGCATCTCACATGATCGTATTAGAAGCTGTTTGGGAGGTTGACTGACTAGCTTTTTTGGGAAAAGTATAAGCCTACCCCTTTTCTTATACAATCTCTTGTCGATGAGTGAAATAAGTAGGATCACTAGAATGTACAGTCTCATGTGCGTGCTAAATTCTTGCACTTTCACCAACTTTGGCATTTTGACCGGCCCATGACCCCAGATGACAGAGCCAAATGCCACCTTGCAATCTGCAATCCTAGGGGTAACTCACATAACAAATTTGATTAAACTGCACCAAACATTTTCAGAGGATGGAGCGATGGTTGGAATTTTTATATTTGTGCTTCTGACCGAGCCGAACCCCAATCAACCACTTGGTGATGTTATTGGTTAACACCTTAGCGGTCGAATTTGGTCAAGAAATTTAAATATTTGCTCGTTGAATGTCTATTTGCAAGCCAAGAGACTAAATTTGAAAATTCATCACTGTAAAGACTGGCTCGGTTATGAAGCCAGGCATTCCAGTGGTAAATTTACAAAAATGGTCTCTTGGCTTGCAAATGGACATTTCTCTAGACCACTACAGAGGCCAGCTTGGTAAAACATTGATCTCTCTAATTCATTCATATTTCTGTATTCTACAGGTCTTGGAGTTGCTGTGCAGTTCCTCGGCACTGATAAGGAAGAAAAGGCCATGCCATCAATATCCAGAATAATTCATATAATTATCAGCATTGCACTTAGCATTTCTGTTGATTCTCTTAAGATTCCTCAGGAGTCTGTGTTAATATTTTACTTTCTAGGTTACATGAAAAATTTTATAATATTTGTCGTCACCGTTGTCGTCATTCCAAAAAGCATTAATTTGGCATCGAGGCTACTTGATAAGCATCCGATCACTAATTTGAATAAAATTAAATAAATAAGCACAAGTTGAATTCGTTGAAATATTAAATTTTTCGTATTATCTTGCATTGTAATGAGGTTGTCAAAACTGAATTGGTAATTTATAGTTGAGACTCGCAACTTATATAAGTCTTTTTTAATAAAGGCAGACTTCTGACAACAACACATCAAAACATTTCTCAAGACCCCTGCAGAAGGTTTAATGCTTTTATCTTTAAAATCCATGTACCGGTACCTCAACTTTAAAGCTGTTGAATATTTTGAAATTAAATTTACCGGAAGCTGTAGCTCACATAGGAAGCATGTGCTCCTGCTTCTGGAATTTAGTAGCCACTATCAAGAGAGTGATTATTATGCTACTGTGGAGAGCGCACGACAATGTTAAAAACTATTTTTGTGCCCGTCAACACCTTAAGATCACAATTAGTAAGACCCCAAGATAAACTGACAAGATAAACTGACAGATGAACGCTCTGGAGTCATCTACAAGATCGAATTTGACCAATCTGTGGGGACATAGAGGTGAACCAAAAAGGCCTCTCAGCACCAGAGTTAAAAGAACATCTTAAAATCAACTCCAACTAAGCTGTGGCAGAAGACACAGAAACCACTGGCCATACCATCTCCGCCAGCAGTGCCTCGGTCATCAACATCGAGACCAACTTGTTTAAACGGAAAGTTAGAGGCCATCGAAATCTACAAACATCAACCAAACATGAACCTAGACGAGGGCTACCATATACCAGCACTAGTGCTGAAGAAGTGACCGAGATGGTCACGAATGCTACACTCAAACAATTTCTACATCCCGGCGAGGTAACTAATATTTCTTTATTGTGAATCTTCCTGGGATCGGGACCAACATCTTCGGAAATATTTTTTGGTGGTTTAGAAATTTAAAAAGAAGCTTCCCTGCGCTTACTGTGTGAGAGACTTAAATATGTCAAATCTAACTGATGCCGTCCACTATGATGTCAAGGTTGATTATGGCTACAACCTACCTATGGCAGATATAATTCTCTATATGAATAGTAACAAACTTGTTCTAAATCCCCTATAATGTTCCAACATGTGAATGAAGGGAGAACGTTTCTTCACTTTACAGATATTTTAATCTCTATGCGGAAAATAGCAAGTTTAATCTAAATCGTCTTTCAGATATGTATAAGGTGGCACTTCTGCACTTTGCAGAACCGGAGTTACAGCTGTTTGTGGAACCAACAGCCACCAAATTGATCTGGAACTGTAAGACATGCCTGCAACACCTCATTTTGCAGACACAATTTTTTCACTCTACATTTGTACAAAGTACACGGAAATGACACGATGACTGCACTAAAGATTATGAACAACAGTTCCACTGATGGTCCCGAAACCACCATTGACCGTTTCAATTTCAATGCCTCAATAGCCACCAATCACTACCGGATAACTGAGCACCAAGATGTTTGCGAGAGACAATTTCTCAAAACCTTGAAAAAATGGTTAGAAGAGATTTATGGCTGAAAGAAGACCTACATTGGGATGAACAGGCAAGCACTTCCTCAGCCACAGTTTACAACTTCCTTCCTTTTCACTCCTATTAGCCCTTTAACATATTCAACAAAATTTAAATTTCCTCATAGAAAATGTCCATTTGCAGACCAAGAGAAGACTGTTTTTGAGAATTTGCCACAGGAATGGCTGGCTCGGTTATCGAGCCAGTCATTCCAGTGGTAAATTTTCAAAAATAGTCTTCTTTTGGTCTGCAAATGGGCATTTCTCGAGACCACTGCAGAAGCCGTTTTTGGCTGATATGAGTGTTAAAGGGTTAAATGTGTTGATTTGACCGGTATGCATACTTTAGTTTGTAGTGGTCGAACACAACAAGTGAAACATTTGTACCAGTGGCCAAACGAGGCCTCACAAAACTACATATAGGTGATAAATTATAAGTAACAAGTGATGGAATCCTTTGAAGTTCAACAATCAGTCTAAGCATTTAATCACGCTTCCAATCTAGAAACCAAAAGCTTCAGGACCCATAGCCACGTCATCGACCATACATCCTCCTACCATTAACACTAATATGATCCAGCCAGATCACCAAGCGGTAAGTCTTCTATCGCATTCATTCATCAGTCACATACTTTGCTGCATGAAAACGCTATCCAGGATCGAGCAGAGCAAATCATTAAAAGCTACATCGGCACAGGCTGTGAACAGATCTGACGGAGCTTAGTATCCAATAAATTTGTATCCACGGGGTTCCCACAACCTTTAAAATCTGTGATAAAAACTATTGCTTTTTCAAGGCATTGAAAGACCTTGAATTTAGCCAGAATTGAATATTTCCTTGACAAATGCGAGAATTTGTCATTGTCCCTCTTCCGCGGCTTTGGCAGACCAAACAAAACATTCCTGCTCTAAAAAAATGTCAAAAACTAACTATATATGCATTATTTTCCGTAAAATGTGATAATAAAGAATTGTGTGGGGGTAGGGGGGGGGGGATGGACAGCTGGAAGGGGGGACAAAAGGGGGCCATACCTTAACATGAACCCTTGAAAATTCTTTCTGTTGACCTTGAAAAGACCTCGAATTCAATTTTAAAGAATCTGAGAACCCTGATCCAGTCATTTAACCATCAAATTTGTTCAAGAAAATTTAAATTTTCTCATGGAAAATGTCCATTTGCAAACCAGAAGACTATTTTTGAAAATTTACCACTGGAATGACTGGCTCGGTTATCGAGCCAGTCACTCCAGTGATAAATTTTCAAAAATTGTATTCTCTTGGCCTGTAAATGGACATTACACGAGGCCGGTTTTGGCCAGCTTGACCATTAAAGGGCTAAAGAGACATTTGTTCAAAACGCAACACTGTATGAATGATGCACTTGGATGATGACATCACCATACATATTCCAGTTTAGCTTACATTTAGGTACGTGGAATTATCAGAAAGAAGAATAAGCATGTATACCCGGTACATAAAATCCTGGTAATAGTGAAATTTCTTGTATCCTTCGGGTCGTGGTTTGTTGGATTGTCTCCCTTGATTTATAAAATGTTGATATTCTTGGCAATTGTGTTTTACCAGACTTGTAAACAACGGATGAATCCAGTTTTAGCTATGCCATGCCCATATCCAGCTAAGCTCCACCTACACTATGAACCGTGTTGGGATCGATTGATCCATGCACACTGAATCTCAATTTCCAGAAAACTATACAGGTAAGCTGTTAAATATTTTGAAACTAATTTGACTGGGTTCTGTTGCTGCCAACATCATGTTTATTAAATAGTAGACATACAATTCATACAACAACACTTAGTCCGTCATCAATTAAGCGTTCATGACGAACTTATCTACATCATTGATTATGACGTCATCCTACATGTCACGTAGTTGATTATGACATCATATGATTGATGGATAAACTGGAAAGGTCCATTGTGAGCATCAGATCTAGTCATTTGTTGAACCTACATTTAGGTAGAACACAAATAAGAAAATAAGATAGTAGTTTTAACTAGATTAAACAAACCCAGGTAGAGTAACGTTAAGACACTCGACGATTGAAAATTAATTGACCTAGTTTATCCATCAATCATATGACGTCATAATAAACTATGTGACATGTAAGATGACATCATGATCAATTACGTCATGAGTGACCTAGATTAGTTTGTCACGAACGCTTAATTGATGACAGACTAAGCGGTGTTGTATGACTTGTATGTCATTACTATTTAATAAACATACTGTTGAATATTTTGAAGGCAGCAACAGAATCCAGTCACATTAGTTACAAAATATTCAACAGCTCACCTGTTTAGTATGGGTGGAGCTTAGCTAGAGATGGGCATGGCATAGCTAAAACTGGATCCCTCCATTGTCTGCTGGCAGGTTCTCTCGTCTGCCATGCTTACAAAGTCCAGTACTCTTGCGTAGGTTCTCGAGAAGCCAGTCATACTTGCGTTAAATAATGACATAGTGTGTTCCAATTGGCAGTTGGGATACCCGAAGGGAAATCCTACATCGCCAGGAAAGATTCCTATCCATTTCCATTATGTGCAGTTGATGGATCTGGTGGCATTCTCCACATATTGAGTCAGGATCTGATGGATCTGAAGATAGGACTTATATGGTCATATAGAGTATGTCATTACTGTAGTGCCTGGCTTCCAGTTTTAGCTATGCCCTGCCCCTCTCTAGCTAACCTCCACCCACATCTCAATCGTGTTGTGATCGATCGATCCCTGAACTTCCTGACTATCAATTTCCAGAAGACTATACAGGTAAGCCGTTGTATATTTTGAAACTAACAACAGCGTCCAGGCAAATTAGTTTCAAAATATAAAGAAACATGTTTATTAAATTGTGAAGACACACAATTCGTACAACTACGCATAGTCCATCTTCAATTAAGCGTTCTAGATGTACTTATCTACATCATTCATGACATCATTGATTGTGACATCATCCTATGTGACACGTAGTTGATTATGACTTCATATGATGGATGGATAAACTAGAATCCTCCATTGAAATGATGTACTACTGATGAATTGTATCTTCCATGCTTGTATATGTTAGTAGTGGAGCGGTGGAGCTCTTATATTTGGGTGTTGAAGGGCGCAAGAAAATTTGTATTGTTGTCCACTAACTTAGCTGTTCATGACATAGACTACATTGCGCGTTCGGCTATTCGTTGCACGGTTGGCAATTATCAATAATACCCTCTATCAACATGAGACCTCTATGGGTAGTCTTAAAATGTTTCCAAGCTACTGCTATGAAGCACTTTATTAGTCCCCTACCAGTAAAACCGGGGTTACTATAGGTTTGCACTCCATCCGTCCATCTGTCCGTCCGTCTGTGGCAGCTTGTTTTCCGTACTTCTTTTCGCAGTCCTTCAAGGTATTCAACAGAGAATTGGTACTTTGTTTTGTTATGAGACATTACAGACCAAGTTCGAGTTTCAGGCATATGCGTCAATTTCTGATGAATTTATGCCCCCCTTTCGACTTAAGAAATAGGAAAAATATCAGCTTTCCACACTTTTTCATACTCCCAAGATATTTAAGCGAAAATTTGTGTATTGCTTCAGTATAAGGAGTTACCCACAGAGCAAGTTCGAGTTTCATACATTTTCGTACTTTTTTCATGGAGTTATGCCCCATTTCGACATGAAATACAAAAAATATTAGTTTTCCACAATTTTCTTCGCAGCCCTTCGAGATATTCAACTGAGAATTAGTACATTGCTTTGTTATGAGAAATTACAGAGCAACTTTGAGTTTCAGGTGTTTGCGTCAAGTTTTGATGGAGTTATGTTCCCTTTCGACTTATGAAATACAAACATATCAGCTTTCAAGACTTTTTCCTTCTCCTTCACCATATATAACTGAAACTTGGGTTATTGCTTTGTTATGAGAAGTTACAGATCAAGTTCGAGTTTCAGCTGCTTCTGTCAATTTTTAATGGCGTTCTTGACTGTCAATCTCTAAAGATTTATATCACCAGATAGGGGACATGTATTGCAAAGCAATACTTACAGAATGCTTGTTGTATAGAATAGAAGCAGGAGATTATGATGGATCTGTGTGGTGGATCCAGGCCGGCATTCAATGGTATAATGGAAAATCTAGTCGCTTTCTAACGGCTTCTGGCAGCCTATAAATTTGTGGCAGATGGTTCACAAAAAGGCTCAGTCTCCAGGATTTGTAAAGTCCAGTGGTTATCTCTGGGCCTCTGGTATCTTTTAAATTTGTGGCAAATGGTTCACAAAATGTCTCGAAGTCCACTGTTTCCAGTGAACATGCCGAAATTGACCAAAATCTGCCAGTTCAACCGCCATGCACCTAAACTGCCAGGTACCCAAACCACCAAATTCACCAGGGGCCAACCACCAACATATGCCCCCACCCTCCTCCAAGCATCCAGATCATGTGACCACTTTCTGACAACATATGACCATATTTGGTCATCCACTAAGTCACATCCACCAGGCACCTAGCCAGAAAGTTTAAAAGGAAGTAATCAACAGAACTTGGATCATGCTTTCGGATCTTGCAATCAGACCAAGTGTCTGGCAATAATTCGCTCTCCTGAATCGGTATCTAGATCATGTCATTATTACCATACTTGTGTTAAACTCATCACCTTCAGCGTCATTGGATCACCTTCAGCGTCATTGGATCACCTTCAGCGTCAATGAATCACCTTCAGCATCATTAGGCATACTTCACCCAGATAGATCCGAGACCTGAATAGAGCTATTGAGTTGTAAGGCGCACTTGGTTAGCTCCCATCTGGATGCCACAACGCAATTGGTAACATCTTGACTTGGATAAAATAACTAAAAAAGATATTGAAAAGAAACGGAAAAAGGAAGAATCAGGAGGATGTGACAATCTTATTTGGCAAGCTTACATCATAAATTAAAAAGATAAAATTCAGGTTATAGAATAAAATTTGAGGAAACGGCAGACTCCAGTTGTGATTATGTGCTCCGATGGAATCTGTAACTACTTACTCAGTAACCATATGCGTTAACACTTTAAGCCGTAAATTTGTTCACAGAAATTTCAATTTTCTAATAGAAAATGTCCATTTGTAGACAAAGAGATTAGTTTTGAAAATTTATCACTGGACTCGGTTATCGAGCCAGTCATTGCAGTGATAAATCTTCAAAACTTCTTGGTGTGCAAATGGACATTTCTCAGGACCATTGCAGTTGCAGAATCCATTTTTGGCCGGTTTGAGGGTTAGTGTTTTAACCCTTTAACCCTCATATCGGCCAAAATGGCTTTTTTTAAACTAATTTGACTGCGGGATGTTGCTGACTACGGCAACAACATCGCCCAGTCAAATTAGTTTCAAAGTATTCAACAGATGAGTGTTTATTAAATACTGAAGACACACAATTAGTACAACTGACAGATTATTCCACGTTCATGACGTATTTCTGTCAATTATGACTGACGTCAGCCTACATGTAACATAATTGATTATGACATATACTTGACTGACAGATCAGATTCATCCATTGCTGAACGGTGAGTGTCATGGACCTACTACGCTGTCTCCGGTGACAGAAAGAGAGAACTATTTTGACTCATCTTCCATCATACCCAATAGAAGGACCCATTTCTAACTATGCCACGCCCATTTCTAGCTATGCCACGCCCATTTCTAGCTAAGCTACACCCACTTTATACATGTTAGACTCAATTTTAACACTGAAACCTGAATTTACAGAATCTAATTTCAAAGTAACTATACATGTAAGCTGTTGAGGTGTTGTTCGGTAGCAGCTCCCAGTCAATTTGGTTTCAAAATATTCAAAAAATCTTTATTTAAATTATAGATTCATGAAAGACATGCAATTCGTACACTTTCGTGACAATCTTTTTGATTTTTGTGATAGAGCTATGTCATTTTGATTGTGACATCTTTTTAATAGTCAACCATCCCAAAGTGGATCCACTGTAGTGACGTCACATTTCCGCTCATGCATGTGCAGCAATCATCTACATATATGGCCACCACACCCTCTACAGATTCGCAACTTGAATAATCAAACCAAAAATATGGGCATGGGCCGTGTCTTAACCAGTGTATCAGTCATAAAGCAACATAAGCCACACCCCATGTCCATATATGGGTCCATGAATCAGAAGCAAGCACAGATTTAGGGGGTGCGCCATGTGGCCATGGCTACCCCGGTTTGCTCCAAGACATTTCCGTAGCAGGTAATACTTTTTCCATTTCGATCAGATCGACGGACTAGATACAATAACTTCTTTGAAGGTATAAGAAATAACTCTGTTCCATATTTTGCAACTAATTTGACTGGAAACTGCTGTTGCCTAAGGCAGCAACAGCTCCCAGTCAAATTAGTGTCACAAGAGTGCCTAGGTAGCATGTTCCTTGGGTCTAATATGCCATGACCGCCCTATGGCCGTGGGAGGGTTAATCGTCAAGCACATGTGTTTGCTCCCACCCCAAGCCATGCTGGCGAACTTCGCAGGATGCCAAAAACAAACATACGCATATAGGCTTGACATATACTAAATAAGAATAAATAGTTGTTTAATTTTTCTTCATTGTCTTTTATGCAGCGTGTGCATGCATGATTTGGTGTGACGAACGATTCTGTGAATGAGTGGGCATCCAAAGAGGAAAGGCATTGACGGAATTATGCAGACTATTGATGTTTTGTTATGATACCTTGTCCGCTGCATAACACAAGGCTAGCCACCAGCCACTGAGCAAGGCTGCTCCTTGGATGAGGGGAAGTCTACCGTTATGGCTGTCTACTAACCTTAATAAGTTAGGATAGAGTTAGGCCCGCAGGGGCATAAACGAATGTAGGTGCTGACGTATCGCCATAACTTAGGACCACTATGGTGTCAAAATTTTAAATTTTCAAATTAAATTAAAAGATGAACTGGTGTACATTTTGCAACAAATTTGGTGGGAGATGTTGCTGTCATAGACAGCAACATCTTCCAGCAAAATTGTTGAAAAATGTACACCAGTTTCTTTGATATTGACACAGTAAAATATAGAATATTGACATCAGTGTGCTACGGTTTAAGTACCCAACTTACTTTCCCACTCACCACTTTTTTCCCTCCGCAATGTCCGATCAATCTCCTGACCAATCAGGCGACTCAGAGACAGTGATGTTGGGGGTCGATGCGGCCAACAGAGGTAGTCATCACAACTGCGTTAGTGGCATAGCTACAGGGGCCTACTATGCCATAAAGAATTAGTGCCCCCTTGTATGTACTCGCGTAATATTTTATGTTGGTTTGCTAATGCAATAATATATAATTTACGTTAAAATATTTGACTTGTATCTAACCCAAAATGCGGAAAATCACCTCTCGGAGCATCCGAATGAAAACGAGATGCCCAAGGGGCCTGTATCGCTCAACTGGAATTATTGTCCACTGGCAAAACTGAACAAAATTTCTGTGAAGAACGTTTAGCCAAGTTGTAAGTTACTTTTAAATGATTTGCTCAGAAAATTTCAGAAAATACAAGATGCCCACCAAACATGCAAAAAATGTCATTGATCCAGGGTGTATCAACTTCCCTAGAACAAACTTTAATGAACCTTAGTCTCTAATTATGTCTCCCAAATTGCAGTATGATCCATTCAATTGTTCTGGTGAAGAGTCATCCTATATGGCTGTCAAACCATTTGGCCACTCAAGTTCCCTCGAACAAACTTGGTTCAGCTCTTGCCCTAGAGGAACTTTCATGAGTTTTGAATCAATTCCCCCCCCCCCAAGCGGTTTCGGATAAGATCTTTAACACTCAAATTTGTTCAAGAAAATTTAATTTTTCTCATAGAAAATGTCCATTTGCAGGCCAAAAGAAGACTGTTTTTGAAGATTTACCACTGGAATGACTGGCGCGGTTATCGAGCCACTCATTCCAGTGGTAAATTTTCAAAAAAGTTCTCTTGGTCTGCAAATGGACATTTCTCAAGCCGATATGAGGGCTAAAGGGTTGACATTTCATCAACCAAAATCCAGGATGGTTACCAGCCAAATTGGCCGATCAGCTTTGTTTCAACAAACTTAGATCTCTATGCCCAAAGGATGCATCCTGCCAAATATAATTGAAATCAGCCCAATTGTTCCTGAGAAGAGATTTTAAATTTCCTGTCTTTTTAGTATGTGAGCTTTTGGCAGGCATAACAATATGGCCACCAAACACCACATTTTGATTGGTGCATGCCAATCACTTTTTACGTATCAACTTCCCTTGAGTCAACTTTAATGTCCCTCGATGCCTAATCACATCTTCCAAATTTCAGCCCGATCCGTTCAGCTGTTCTGGAGAAGCCGTTTTTGTGAAAACTAGGTCATCCAAGATGGCCGCCAAAACATTTGGCCAATCAAGTTCCCTCGAACAAACTTGGTTCAGCTCATGTCTTAGATGATGTTTCATGAATTTCCTCCAATGCTCTTCCAAGCGGTTTTGGAGAAGACAGTTTCATAAAATCGTCCAAAATCCAAGATGGTCACCAGCCAAATGGGCTGATCTGCATCTTTGGAACAAACTTGGATCTCTCCTGCCAAATATAATTGAAATTGGCCCAGTGGTTCTTAAAGAAGACATTTTAAATTTCATATTTAGTATGAGAGCTTTTAGCAGGAAAAATATCCAAGATGGCTGCCAAACCGTTTATCCAACAGTTTCGAAAGTGAAAATTTGAAATCAGCATACCAAAAAAGCCAATATAAAACCAATTTCAGCTTCAAAATCCATCAAATAAAAAATCCAATATGGCCACCAGTCATGCTGCATTTTGATTGGTCCATGATGGCCTTGGGGTTTTTTTTAATATCAACTACCCTTGAACAAACTGTAATGGCCCTTAGTCCCTAATCATATCCCAAATTTCTGCCTGATCCGTTCAATGTTTCTGGAGAAGAATTTGTTTTCCCGAAAATTAGGTCATCCAAGATGGCTGCCAAACTATTTGGCCAATCAAGTTCCCTCGAACAAACTTGGTTCTACTCTTGACCTGGATGATATTTCATGAGTTTTGAATCAATCCCCTAATCGTGACTCGCTTAGAGAAAATCTTCCTGAATCACAATGCATATTTGTTGACTGGAAGCGCAGCGTTCACTGCTACCGCCGTGACCTGCTCTCTGTGCTCCTTGTTAATCTGCTGTCGAAAAATTGTTTACGTGTATCATGCCTTGTTTTTTCACACCTTGGAACTGCTGGGAAGAGTGGTATGAATGCTTTTTAGGGCACAGGTTCTCATAGCTTGTTAACACTTGGCTGCCATCTCGCAGCACCTCTATTGTTAGATTTTCAAAGTTTATCTTCTCCCATACATGATGCACAAATCTCTGTTCTGAGCGTCAGCCATGTGTAATGGCATACACTTCTGAATCTGAGAGTTCTGTGTGCTCTTGTTTTTTTGTTTTTCTACCGCCTCTCTCAAGTCTGTTCTTTATTTCTTCATAATGCAATACAAATATCTCTATTCGCAAAACACTAATCTTCTTTCTTCATGCTTCATTCAGTAGGCTGCATGTTACTGTTGCTTCTCGTTGACTGTTATGTTATTACTTTATTTCTAATAACAACATCTGTCCACTTTGGATCGACTGAATAGCTGACCCACCCAAATTTCTCTCCACCAAAGATCCCAGTCCTTTTATACTAAGCGAGGAGAGTAATTTAGCCACACCCCTGGGCCTATTGTAATGTATGCTTTGGTAGCCCCGCGACTGGCATGCTGGTGTCCGGAGGTGATTAAATAGGCATTGCTTCGCACTTAGCATCTCAACTGAATGATTAGTCTTTTTCGGTAATACGAAAGAGAGAGCACACTATCTTGCTAAAGTGATGGACATACGATCTCTGTGACGAAGGTAGGTGTTTGACAGTTGGCCACCTCAGCTATCTTCTCCGGCTGGATAGGGACCCCATGGGCAGAAATATGGCCCAGAAACTCTACCTCTTCCTTGAATACCTGTCACTTCTTTTGGTTTGAGTTAGAGGGTTGCAGCTGTAAATCATTCAAAGATGCTTTCAAATGTGGCACCGAAAGCCATGACATTGTCAAGGTAGCAGAGGCAGATTTGTCATTAGAGCCAGCTGAAAACGTGCTCCATTAATCGTTCAAAGGTACAACGGGATTTGCATAATGAAAATGGCATTTTGTGGAACTGGAACAAGAGGTTTTAGCCTTACATTTCTCGTACTTGCCAATACCTACTATCCAGATCCGGAGTACAGAACCACACAAATCCATCCAGTGAGTCTAGGGCATGGTCAATGTGGGGAAGAGGGTAGGCATCCTTGACACTAAGGCTGTTCATGCAGCGATAATATATGCAGAAACAGAGGGATGCATCTCACTTGGTAGCCAAGACAATGGGGCTCGCCAAGGCAGATGCCGAGGGCTCAATAACACTGGGGCAGTTCTTAACATATGAACTTGTGTGTATTGGTGGTGTGCTGAGCCAAGTGTGTTTCTCCGCGGTTCAGGTCACTGGCAGAGAAGGTATGTTGATGATCTATGAGCAAACCATAAACTTGTTGCGACTGCTCGTCGCTCAACCCTTCAATTTCTTGGTAGTAGTATAGTTCAAGGGGGTCCTCAGAGAGGTAGACACCTGTGCATCGTACAGTTGGGGGGGGGGGGACATGAATTTTTATCTGGTTATTCATGCACCTCCATGGCTTCAAGCAAGTACACACTCCTTTCCGTTCCATTGAAAACTCGAAACGGTATCCTGGTCCAATCATGAGTACTGATGAGTAGGCACGGGATGAGTATGTTGGTGGCTTCCATGTAATCAGGGCCTGATTCGACGATTGCTGTGGGTGCGCTCAGCCCAGAAGGGCAGGTGTGGACCGACAGAATGTCATCTTGCCCTGGATCAGTGGTGGTAGAAGCTGGTAGCACTAATGTGCATGTGTGGTACAAATCTGAATGTGGAATGTAGCGACCATCAATTTTGGCTCATTGGCAATGACAGCTACGATTACGTTATGTATGTAGCAGAAGTCGTCAAACTGAAGTTGAAATTTGCAGCTCTATGGACTTCCAGGCGGGTGTCTGTGGCACTGCACAACTGCATGGCTTTAGCTTTGGCCTCCTTTCGTCCATGGTCTCATAGAGATGATTGCTGAGAATGGTCAGCGTGGCTCAAATGTACACTGTGGCTGTGATCCATGTTCTACCAATCAAGCAGTGACATTGCAGTAGCTTTAAGCGTTTCGATAGCATTACTCTTACTAGATGGTGGCTTCTAACTTTCTATGAGTACCTCATAGACAGGATGGGCCACCTCATGGCTGTAGCCTGAGATGTAGTGGCACTGTAAGACCTGCCTCCGGGGACAACACCATCCCATGGAGCGCAGACATTCACCTTACACCCAGCTCTCATATGACAGGGCAGGCATGTTTTCTATCAAACAAGGATCTTTCAAAAAGACTGTGTCCAACTACAAGCTACAGCAACCTAACCACAGTCGAAACATGTCCCCGTCCTCAGGGAGTTTAACAGATCATATTCAAGGGGGCATCAACATTTTCCTACCCATAGGCGGCAGAATTGCTCTCCTATCATCTTCACTATGACTGATAGTTGGTATATGCAGAAGTATTCCATGGGAGAACTACCTCTGTCAGTACAACATGATAGGTCAGATTAACCAATGGTGTAGATATAAAAAAGGAGCATGTTTGACTGCATGTCTCAAAGGTAAGGCAGTGCAGGTGATCACCGATATGCGCATCGCAGGAACACCTGATAATCTTAGCATTTGCAAAGTATTAGAAGAGCGATTTCGCGATGTGTCACAAGCAGAAACCTGTCATATGCTGATGCATACGTTAGGGTACAAGCCTCGGGAAATGCTTCCGGACACGTGTGTCATTTAGTAACCAGAGCATATGGCTCACGTGCAGTGATCAATCTCTATGGACACATTTCTAGAAGCATGTAGCAGTCAACCAAGCCTGTAAGATTGTCTCTATCAAGCAGATCTTGGTGATTTGACCACTATGAGACCAAACGGCAATAGATTGGCAAGCTATCCCTTTAGAAAGAAGACTGCTTGCAAGTTGATTCAGCCAGTACAGAGGAACTTGGAAAACGCATCCCCTGTAAGGAACCAACGTGCAAGAGAGACTACACGAGACGTAGTGACATGCCATCACACCAACGAAGTCAGCAACAAGGAGGATGCGGATACTGCCAAACCTGCACTTATTTTACTTTCCCAAGACGAACCAACTACGACTACAGCTTTCGAGGCCATTCCAAGAACCGCCACTGCGCCCACACATCCGTTGGTGGTAAACATTCTGTTTAAATTATGCCGCACCTCGACTGACCATGAGAAGAAAATGCAACATGGTACAATACATGAGCTTTATTGATGAAGAGCTACGGCAACCCACCTGGGTAATACCGGAACTGGAGGCCGAGCAAAAAGCAAAAGGCAGCCTTCTCAGAAACTACTGCTTTCCCAAGACGAACCAACTACCACTACAGCTTTCGAGGCCATTCCAAGAACCTCCACTGCGCCCACACATCCGTTGGTGGTAATTTTTCCAGCAACTGAGGATGCTAAGGTGAAAACAATAAACAAGAGCGTATATTCGTGACGTACATTAATTAGAGTGTGACACATATTCTGACTATTATACACAGTTAGGGAATAGGAAAAGCTCTGAGAGTTCACTCTTATTGCTAGTTGCTTTGTCGTCTTGCTGCCTTGAAAGCATTGTTAGCTCCCGCACAGCCGCCATAGCTCTTGTCCATCTTTTCAGGCTGTCGGATGTAAAGTCGAACCAATGACTGCGTGGACCACACTCATCGTGCTTGTGCCATTTGGTACTTTTATTCTCTCACGAAGCCATATATTAGTAATTCAAGACTGCGACCATAACCTCACTCACCAAGCAGTCTCCTCACTTAGGCCCACAGCACACTCACCTCCTGCAGACACACTCAACATCCTGCAGACACGTTTCTCCCATCCTTCCCTTTGGTCAAACAGTTACATAGGTAGAAAATAACTGCTCTACCACCCCCCACCCCTCCAGTGCATATACCGGCAGATACTCACATATTTCTACCAGCTCTGTGATGGGTCGGACAAAATAGTGTTAATCATAGCATGCTCGTTCGTTGTACCTCTTCTCACTCTTCTGCATTTGTCTTGCTTGGCTTACCTGTTGCATGTTTGTTGTGTTTGTACGCCATACAATTCTACTGACCTCAGTCAGTGATGAGATACAGTATGCTGTGCGATTCTATTGCCCTCAGTCGGTGCTGATGAACAGCTTTTCAGCAAGTCATAGTTAGTTAGTACTAACACTCGCTACTACTTTGAGGAGTCAGAGCTGTCCTCGGTGCATGGATTCATCCCATTTCCTCCCGGATCTATCCGCCTCTCTTGTGAGGGGGGGGCACCCATTTTGGTTGCTCGAGGACGAGTATTAATAGTGAGCTCGAAGAAGCAGTGCAGTTTCAACAAGTCTTCACGACACATGCGCTTTGTGTAATTGTCATAGCACCCCCTCTATATGTATCAGTCCCTCCTAGTTATGGTAATCTTCCATTTACGAGGTATTAGCGTCTCTTGAATTGGGCTGCGTTTTATAGTGATCATCGATAGTGTTTTGAAGTCACATAATTAGGCATTCGAGGCTATCGATGATCTTGTCTACTGACACTATCCTAATAGTGTGGCTAGCCATTAGGCCCTGGTGCATAAACACACCCAGGATAAAATCATCCAACCATTAGTTTAGGCACACAAGTGCCTACAGTTGGCGAATTGTAGCCCAGAAGGCCCGCCTACGAGACTTCAACAGCGGAATCCACCAACCTCTATTGTTTCTCCAGCTTTTATACTGGCTTGTACATAAACGTTGGCATTCTCCCGCTTTCATACTGGCTTGTACACAAACTTAGGTAGGAAAAATAGTAGTCATTTTCGATCACCGTTTTTCGCACTTCGTCTAAATTCCAGGTGAAACCATCACAACCGACTGACTTCCTGCCCGTCTCTTTCCTTTACACATTTGGGAACCTCGAGCCAGAAACGACCACTCACAATTAAGGCATGTTTTAAGTAGTGTCCTAAACCGTCGAGAAAACAGGAAGGCTCTACTCTTCTTTTTCAGTTTTTTCCTCTTCTCTTTTGAGTTAGGTTTTGAACATGCCTTAAAACATTTTAATAAGTACAAGTCTGCTAGAGAACGCTAGTTTAGGCCTCGTTTTAGAGCACAAACTTCCCTGAGCACTCTCTCGCATGCCTTTCGGCGGAACATGAAGGTACAGTGCCATCAGACTGGAGACTAGCTCATGTCACTCCAATCCCAAAGAAAGGTTGGAGGAACGACCCAGTCAACTACAGACTGGTCTCCTTGACATCCATCTGCAGTAAACTGATGGAACACATCATCTCACTTTGACCATTACAACATCATCACAGACTGGCAATTTGGACTCTGCAAAAAACGATCCTGTGAATCACAACTACTATCTGCAACAACTGACTACAACAGGCTTAGACAAAAACAACCAAATAGATACCGTCCTTCTTGATTGATAAAGTGAGAGCACTCTCCTAGTAAATCTTTGGTTATCATTGGCAAAGTATGGGGTGGCCTAGTCTGTTACAGTCTGCAGTGAGCAAGGCAACCTGGGCCATTACTGGCAGCAATGGGTTTACTTTCTTAGTTTCAGGGCCCGCTCACCTTGGACGAGCATAACCTCCCCGTATTATCCCCGCATTTATGTCGTGCAATCCGTGCATGCGTGTGTGCACAGAAAATCGATTGTAATGCACTTCCTCCAAAACCATTAGACGCGGGTCAAAAGATCAAATTTTAATATACAGAAATTGACTGTAAGGCATCTCCTCTGAAAACCATTGGACATATTTCAACCCGCTCACATGCACTCGCACGCGCACGCACGCACGCACGCACGCACGCACGCACGCACGCACACACACACACACACACACACACACACACACACACACACCACACCACATATACACACACATACCTACGTATGCTCGATCATCACTGCGGAAATTGTGATCCTGTATTGGCATGTCAATCCACTACTACAAACCATCAACGAGGCTGCGTTTGATCCTCACATGCCCATCGACAACCCAGCCAACCACGTTCTAGGAAGATAATGACTTGATCAATAGTCTCACCACAAAAATCTGAAATCAAGGGAAATCACCTGCCACTAACCAGAATGGCAACTCATGATGAGGACTACGACAACATGATCCAATTTAACATCGAGAAGAGTTCCGTTCATATACGGCCAAACCCACAAGCATCCATAGATTCTGCATCTGCTTCTGGTCTGCAAACGCTTGTAGGGACGAGCTGCAAGGCAGGGTGCCCCTGTGAGACAAGCGACTGGTCGTCTGCCTGCCAAAAATCTGAAATCAAGGGAAACCACCTGCCACTAACCAGAATGGCAACTCATGATGAGGACTACGACAACATGATCCAATTTAACATCGAGAAGAGTTCCGTTCATATACGGCCACACCCACAAGCATCCATAGATTCTGAATCCGCTTCTGGTCTGCAAACGCTTGTAGGGAGGAGCTGCAAGGCAGGGTGCCACTGTGAGACAAGCGACTGGTCGTCTGCCTGCCTTCCCAAGATCGGACGAAGGCCAGCCTCTCACCAGCAGCACAGACCCGCTGCCCAACGCTGACTTCCTCAGGGATCACTCGACGCCAGCCATCGCAAACTTCAGTGTCGCCAGTTCGGACTGCTTAATGCCTGACGCCACATGACCGTGCCACCACCAGCTACAGCCGCTGCCCTCTAGTGGGGCCAGAGTTGGCCTTCATCCAAGGATGATGCTGACACCTTCAGCGGGACGGAAGCCACACGCTTGCCACCGCTGTTCACCTGCATCGCAGCACGAACCCGTCAGTCGCCCCTCTGGCCTCAATAAGTTGCAAAATTCTTTCGTATATGGCTTTCTGAGATTCCAGACTCCACGAAGGTATTTTCAACTAAGCAACTAGTGGGTGGTGGGTGTGTTCAGGAGTTACGTTTACCACCTCCTCTCCATACTTAGGCCTACAGACAATATGCCTTTTGGCCATCGGCCCTCGTATGCATAGCAGACGCTGGACACTGCATAAACCTGCAAGTAATTTGCATACCACATCTCCAACCCTCAGCGGTTGCTAGGGGGTACGGGATAGGTGGTAGGGGAGGCAGGCGTCTTGCGTGCTGCTGGGTCTATTATTACCCCTCCATCGGGCATGGCGCTGCCATGATCCGAGAGCAGATTATTAATCCCTTCTTGGCCATAGGCGGGTGTTACTGATGCATTCTTCACTATATGTACGTGCGTGCAGCATGTGTGTGTGCGTGCGTGCGTGCGTGCGTGCTTACACGTGTGCGTGAGTGCATAAAATGGAAATTGATTGTAACGCAAGTCCTCCGAAACCAATTGACCGAATTGAACCAAATTTGGTATGTGAGTTACCCATATGATTGCAGAGGGTGAGGCATTTACATTTGGCTCCAACTACAGGTCTATTTGATTGTAACCCACCACCACCACCACACCACCCCACCCCGAAACCTGTGGACAGAATTCAACCAAATTTGACATGTGAGTTACCTATATGGTTTTCGGAATGAAGGCGGACATGCATATTTGGCTCCACCTGCAAGGGATGGGGGGGGGGTGCAAAAGGTCAATTCGATTGGAGTGTAGCTCACCAGAAACCGTTGTTGGGTTATGTCCAATGTATGCAATGTTATGTATTATAACTCATATGGTTGCGGAGTAAAAGATGACATTTACCTTTGGCTCTGCCACCAGGGCCAGGGGGTAGGCCTAAAACGGTCAAATTGATTGTAAAACAACTCCTCGAAATCCGTTGGATGGAATTCAACCAAATTTGGAATGCGACTTACCAATATGATTGCAGAGTGCACAAGTGGATGTAGGCCTACATTTTTTTGCGCACCTCCAACGACAACAACACCACTGCACACACACACACACACACCCCCCCCCCCCCCCCCCCCCCGTTACACACACACGAACACCACCACCACCACCCTCATCAACCCCCACGCACAAGCACACACACAGCCGGTCAAAACGATCATGGTGGCCATGAGATTGGTTCGAAAATATGTTCTGCTGAATATTCTGAAATAGTTCAATAGTTGACTAAAGAATTCCAGAATATCTCATCAACACCACAAGCCTCCGATGCCGTTACTTTTATTCTTCACTCACATCCGAGACCCCGTATAGTCACAGGGCGCACGAGCACCACCCACCCCACCCGGCCAGTCCCCAGGCTAATTGTCCCAACGTTTTGAATATAGTACACCGGCGTAGTCTCATATAACAATATAAAATTCCTGGTACAATGTATTTATGACAATTTCAAATCGGAAAGACATGCTAAGGAGGCTCCGAGGCTGGTGTGATCACCGAATATAAAGGCGCAATCAAACTCTAAATACGGGTTATACTACTGAGCAATCCTGTGTAGAGAACGATGTTTAAGCCTATACGAGCTAGATATCTAGCCAGCACATGTATGTTACATATTTATTAATTTACAGAAGGAGCAGGCGTGTGTTAGCGCGATCAAGGGAGTTTAAATGATCCACAACACTCACCGCTCAATATCAAATACGTCGTGAGGAAGCTATTTTCAACTGATATTGAGCGTTACCAAAAACCAAAATCCAATACTCCAAAGGTTCTCGGCGTTCGTTCCTTTCCAGTCCTATTAATCACAAATCGGATTACACTATGTTAAAGATCGGTTTCTTAGCTTTAAAACGATATATAATTTGCCTATATTAACTTCTGTAATAACAGATAGACAGAAGGAAAAGGAAGCCAGGTCGCTTCGATTCAGTAAATCGAGAATGAGATCGCATTGTTTGGCTCTGTGCTGGTGACGTCACACATGCATAGCCACATGCGAAACCCGTCTTCAATTCGCCCGATTTCCTATCGTAAGAAGAAGCGATACTATTCCCTGATTGTTGCTGCATATTTGGAGATTTCCATGTCTATTCCATCCTAGCAGATTGGCCAAATTATAGTAAGTACCATTAGGTATAATACTGTAGTTTTTGTAAGATGCTTTTATTTGAATTTCATTCATAAATTCTGTACTTTGTTGTCATACATATAAAGTTGATTTACTTTGTTTGAAATCGAAAATCCCTCTGTATGCGGATCGGCATACCTGTCCACTTTAATCGCAGATTTAGGCATATAATTTAATCAACTTTTGCAAAATGTTACCACAATGCTAAAGTAGAATTGATGGGCAATCTTACTGACGTATCTGCGATGTTTGAGATGTTGTTTTTGATGCGATTTGAATGTGTTGAAATGAGGAGTAATTGGTGTGCTTGTAATGGCCTTCTCGAGTCTTGTTGGTACTAGCACTTATCGACTATTATCCTAGTCGGAGTAGCCGAGCTGTACAGCAGACATTTTTATTCGCTATCTCTCTGTTATATTTCCCGTTCAAGAAGCAGGCTTTATCCAGCGAAAGCCAAAAGCTGGCGTGATTACTCAGTTTCTGGTCACCGGAGTGTGTTGCGCACAGGGGTTAAAATCGGCATTGTTGGAGGGGATTCCCGGGTATTCCCTGGGTTAACCATTGCACTGTATAGGCGTGCCTGTAAAAAAAAATTTGGCCCTAGAATTATGATCTAAGAAATTTATTTAGATATGATAGAGTTAAACCTGTTTTTAGCGAATGACTAATGTATGTGGACCAGGTAATTAGACTGGATTCGGTGCCTATCATTTAATATAAATTTAATTAAATAAGCATCTTGCCTACATTCTATATGATATGGATGCTCATTCTGTGGTACATCGATAAAGTATGTGGCTCTTTATGATAAATACTCAAGCTGTTTAAAAGAAACCACACATTGGCCCCAAAAGACAGGTGGTCTCACTATAGCAGGTGCTTGAGATAATGGTGTTATTTTTTTCCTTAAGATTTGACATTTTGGTTCATATTTATTTTAATTTGCTAAACTAATGATTTCTCAAATAAAATGCAGTCTTTAGGCACCACCATTGTACAAGACGAAGCTATTAAATACCCGCCCACAATAAGGCGTATTTAACTTTGAAAAAGTGGCTAGTTGAGAATGGATGGTTATCAGTCGGGCTAAAAAGAGGGGTTCAGGGAAAATATTTTACCCTCCGTAGTAAGACCACCTGTCCATTGTTTCCAGTGGCATACATTTCTTTTGAAAAAAAAGAGGGTATGGAGACTGAAATTTAGCTCACGGTGGTGCAAGGGGTTCATTGCATTTACTGTCTAAGATTATATTTCCCTTATTTAATATCACCAATAATAAAACAGTCAGGCAGTAGTACATTTTGAATTATTTTCAGCTAATTAGACCTATTTATGTGTTGAAATCCCTTTAGAATTAACTATATCATGCAATTGGCGATAGAACTGTGACACTTTACTGGTTTAATTTGGTCGAGAAAATCTAAATATTTGGTTATTGACTGTCAATTTACAAGCTAAGAGATTATTTTGGAAAATTTACAACTGGAATTACTGACTCAGTTATCGAGCCAGTTATTCAGTGGTAAATTTTTTAAATAAACTTCTTGGTCTGCAAATTGACATTCCTTGACCACAGCAGAGACCAGTTTTGGCCGGCTTGACCATTAAAGGGATAAATTTCTTTCAGTCAGCTGAGCATCAAGGCCCTTGGGCCTCTTGTTATCTATGCACCATGGGTAATCACGCGACACCAGCCAATTTCTGCTCCTATTTTTCCGCTATTTTATCACCTGTATATTGGAGGGGAGTCTCTAGTTATATAGTAGCTGTCAGATTACTATTTCAGGGATTTTTCACCTTGGGACAGCATTTGACACATGTATTGTCTGTCTTTCTATAGAAGCTTGGTTTGTTCGACTGAGAGCAAGCTGCACTAAGTTGCTGCGTTTCTGAGCTCTGTAAACATAAATGCAGTGAATGGACTCACAGAGTCATTGGAATACTCTGGATTCCTTCTTGCATGTAATATGTATAATATTAATACGGATGGAGTCGGAAGCTATGGCTTAGCATTACGTTTGGTTATCATGGACAGTACACGCTTGAACAGGGATGTGCGGCCATGGTTAATGTTTGATAAATGAGATATATATGAAGATTAGCATACATGATGAATGAGTCTGTCGCTTGAAGGGTAGAGTTCTTGCAGTAGCATACAAATGCTGGGATATGAGATGTAGGAAGTATTGGTGTATGAACTATAGTACGCTGATATGTATGGAACTTAACCCCTTCACCGATGAATTCGCCATATTCCATTTTCAAGGCAGCCATACCGGAAAATTATTGAATATTTTGAAATTAATTTGACTGAGCTGTTTCCAGTGAAATTAATTTCAAAATATTCAATAGAATAACTTTTAAATCGTAAAGAATATACTTATAATATTCAGGGATTTGTCAGTGAAAGGGTTAAATAAATGATTCAGCAGGCTGGAGCTTCATATTTAACTGCTTAAACCTTTATTGATAAAATTTATTCAAGAAAATTTAAAAGTATTTCCCTATCGAATGTCCACTTGCAGAGCAAAGGTAGACTATTTTAAAAATTTATCACTGGAATGACTGGCTCTGTTATCAAGCCAGACGTTCCATTGGTAAAGTTTCAAAAATTGTTTTCTTTTGACCTGTAAATAGACGTTCCTCAAGACGATTGCAGAGACCGGTTTAGGCTGGCTTGACCATTAAAGCGTTAACTATTTGATCCGCAAAACCATAGTATCTCAATTTCAATCAACTGTTTACGTAAGGTGTTAGAAAATTTGAAACCAATTTGACTGAAAGCTGTTGCTGCCCTATTGTGTTTTCAAAATTTAGAACAGAATGAATTGGTTGTCTTATACTCATTGTTAACCTAACCTTGAATTTATTCAAGAAAATTTCAATATTCTTATAGAAAATGTCTATTTGCAGACCAAGAGAAGACTATTTTTGAAAATTTACCACAGTGGTAAATTTTCAAAAATAGTCTTCTTTTGGTATGCAAATGGACATTTCTCAAGACCACTGGAGAAGCCATTTTTGGCTAATATTAGTCTTAAAGAGTTAATAGATGTCTGATTGCTGGCACAATTGACCCTTTAATGCGTAAGCCGGCCACAAGCAGATCCTGAAGTTGTCTTGAAAAATATCCATTTGTGAAGAGCCAGTCATTCCAGTGATAAATTTTCAAAAATAATCTTGGTCTGCATGCAAATTGGACATTTTCCATGAGAAAATTTAAATTTTGAACAAATTTGAGTGTTATGGTTGAAAGATATATTACTGTTGCGAGGATCAGGGTTACTTGAAACCGTGCATTATCTGTTGGTCCTCTTTTAAAGGGAAATTCCAGTGAAAATCGGAATAAGTCAACTAAAAATATACTATAATCCGAAATAGTTGCCGCAAAAAATTTAAAATACACTGTTCCATTGCCGAGAAATAATTAAATGAATATGCCCAAAACGCTCGAAAACGTGACTCCTGGGCGCATCCATTTTCTCGCAACGAGAGTGAGAAACCGCGAGATTATGACGTCAATGACACACCAGCAAAATATCGCCAGCGCTTTTAGATTTACCTGTTTACTTCGCGTTATGACGGCCGAATATTAATTAACCCTTTAATGACCAAATTCTGTCAGGAAAATCAGAATATTTCCTTATTGAATGGCCATTTGCAGGCCAAGCGAAGACTATTTTTGAAAATTGACCACTGGAATGGCTGGTTCGGTTACTGAGACAGTCGTTTTAGTTGTAAATTCTCAAAATAGCCCTCTTGACCTGCATCCTCAACTTGACGATTGCAGAGGCCAGTGCTGGCGTGAAATGGTTAAATCGCATCATGTCAAGCATGGGCTTGCAGTAATAGAAACAATCATGGAAAGGATACGGAAATTCACATTTTCAGATACCGATCCACAGAAGCATCCGTATGAAAAGTGGCTAACTGAAAGATGGATTCATAACATCGGAACTGGATGGATATCTTCCACATTTAAATTTGGAAGATACAAGTTTAGAGCATATAGTTTGTATAATTTTAAAATAATGTGTCATGCATTTCAAAACAAAAGGCGCGGTACTTAATTTTAATATAACAGAATCAAACTCGACAATTAACGTCGTATTTGCTTGCATCAATTGTAAAACGGGATTTGCAAACCAAAATGAAACGATGTCGCTGATTGCCCGGTCGGGCAATTATAGGCAACCGCTTAGCGGCTTACTTCGTAGACTATAGTAGGTGACAGCTAGTAAATAATGACAAGTGTACGCTAGACATAATTAGTAGTTTAGTGCTTTCACACTATTGAAATCCAGCGTTAATAATCATTTACAACGTTTACTCCCAATTGTAAAATAACTGCAGCGTGTTGAATATTCTGAATTAAATTTTCCTGGAATTATGTTGCAGTAGCTTCCAAACTAATTAGTTTCACACAATAGGCCTATGCAGGGTAAATTTTAAGCTTTCTGCTTTTCTGTCCTTGAAAGGGTTAACTAATTGATCCCAAATTTTTAAATGTTGACCCATAATTACTGCCTGTTGAATATTTAGAAACTGGAATTTGACTGGAACCAGAAGTTGCAATAGCAACAGCTTTCAGAGAAATTACATTCAACATTTATTCAACTAACATATTTTTCAAGAATATGTTGTAGCTGGTTGATCGCAAACACGCTCCTGGCATAACCCTTCAATGTTTTTAAAAAATAGAAATTGCCCATAGGAAAACAATTTTTGACAATTTAGCACTACAATGACTGGCGCGATCATCGGGACACTAATTGCACTTTAATTTCCTCCAAACACTGTGGCAAAGTGTCAGTTGTTTAGCCAGTACGCTAATTATGCACGAGATGAAAGATTAACCTCCCCTGGTTACGACTATCCTCGATCGGGCAGACAGAGTAGGTGTGTCGGTGACGTCAGCTGCTTGTCCAAAATGGCGCCTCTATCTACTGGTTACTTTAGCAATTTAAATTGAGGATATCTTTTTTATTTGTTGGCATAAAATTGTGCTCTTGGTCTCAAATTAATGCGGAAAATTAGTACTTTACGTCAGATGCATGAAATCCCCCAGTGGAATATCCCTTTAATTAGATTGTCAAATTTAATTTCAAGAAAGACAACTTTTTCTCATCGGATATCTCTTTCAACATCAGTTAACTCCCTTAAGTGTCACCCCCTAAACGATTTGGTGGAATTCATCCAAATTTGTTATGCGACTTGCTCATTTGATTGCAGATTGCGAGACGGTATTTCTCCTTCGATCAATACTCACCATTCTGTTACTTCTGATATACAGCTGGCCTTGACAGCGGCTCTAGGATTATAGACTTAGAAAGCTTTACCGACTCCTGGGAACCGGGTACTCGGCTCCCAACTGCCGAGTACCCGTATACCATAGAGCTCATTCTTATTTGCATAGCAACAAGAGCAATACATGCTTTTTTCAGGAGAAGATTTTTAGTGTCTTTTGTTAAAGAAATCTAAGTCTTTGTCTGTGAAGTGATAGTTTGTGCGTTCTTGAGGATTTAACTGGATGCTATCGAGAATACCGCCTATGAAAACCAGGTTGTATCATTCTTTATTATCCATAGTTAAAAGACTTAGGTCTCTAAATTTCGCTGTGTCGCATGTCCTGATTTCTGACCCCAGAGAATCTGGGACGTGTGCTAACAACGATATATGCCAGACGATCGCCTTCTTTAACCCCAACAGGCGATCGGCAGATATGAAAATAGGTGTTTGCTACAGTATTTCTAACACGAATATCGGCTGACGTCGTTCTCCGTATGATCCGAGCGGGTGACGTCACACCCGGTTCACTCGGATGTTTATGTGAAGAAAATTTTTTCATTAATTCGCGCATCTCGTTCTGGGTGCTGCGTACTAAAAATGGTACCGGAAACTTTAGAATGTTCAAGTTTACATGCGATCACGATCGGTTTGCAATGATCGGTGGTTTCAAAATTCTTGAGTAGATGCGTGGTCTGCGGTTTTACCGTGTGATACAGCAGTTTGTTATACATTTTGTTGTTTTCTTCACATATCGTTTGGCTTTCGTTAGGGAGTATAATTTATATTGATTGGTAAATATACCCCGAATGCTATGCGATATGATTCCTGGAGCCATTACACATCCTGGAGGATCTAATATGGGTGTGTTTTATGCCCGCTTCGTTCTTGTCGTCATAATCAATGCGATCTTTGTTGTAACGTGGCGGGGTGGGGTGCGGGAGGGATACGGTTAATTTATGAGTCAAATTATTTGAAAATTAATTGTCTGCCTTCCATCAGGGTCTCGTTCCGCTTGTAATTGTAGGTTTGTGCTTATTTTATAGGCCAAGCCAACCCCGCCATCATGTGACGAGTGCCATAAATTTGTACGAGTCGTATTTAAGGACCATGTCTGCTTTAGGTGTTCGCCCTGTAACCTAGACCATAGGTGTAATGTGTGCGCAGTGTGGTCCATGGATATGATGGTTAAGTTCCTTGCCCAGAAGGACTTGGCTGGGTCTGACGCAGGGTCAGGCGGTCCGAGAGTAAATCGTGGAGCGCCCGGTTCGGCCGGGGGGGTGCTCCACGTACCCAGCTGGAGGTGGCGGAGATGGCACCGCCGGCGTGGTTTGGTCCGGCTATGCAGGGTTTTCTGCATAGCGTTCTGCCCACGCTGGTGTCGTCCCTGCTACCAAAGGTTGGGGGGCAGTTTCTCCCCATGCCTGGTACGGGCCCTGTCCTCGGACAGGGTTCTGGACTGGTTTCCAAGGGGGCCGTCTTGTACGGACCCCTGGCAGTCCCGTCTGGCTCCGGCCAGACGGGTTCTGTTTCTCTGCGGCCACCTCCGGGTGGTCCAGTAGCGGTGGCCGGTCCGTCAGATGTGGGAGCCGTCCGCCAGGACGGCTCCACGGATTCCTCGTCTAGTGACGACTCTTCGGAGTCCGAAGACGAGGAGGAGAGGTTGCTGCGGCCTGTGATGCCGCAGGTGGAGAATATGGAGGTCGATTCCGTCCTGGACGGAACCGGCCTCCATTTGTCTGGCTTGGCGCAAGCCAGGGCAGCGGCTCCGCCTGTGGCTGAGGCTAATCTGGTACCGGGCACCGGTTCCGTGACGGTTGGTTTGGCACCAGCCGACACGGTAACGGGTCGGCCGGGCCGGGCGTGGTACTCACCTATCTCACCTGGTCCGGCAGTCGGACGTGGGGTGCCGTTGGCGCCCGTGTCTGGCTACGGTTCCGCGACTGCTACGTGTCCGTACGGTTTTCCGTGCGGACCTACCCCATGGACCGGAGTGTTTCATGGGGTGGCGGCGGAACCATGTGGTACCGGAGTGCCTGGCGTGTCAGCCGTGGCTCCTTGCCGGGAGGCCGTCGCTGGCAGGCCCGTGAACACGTCAACGGGTGACGTGTTTGCGGGTGTGTCTTCATCGGAGATAGATTGGTCAGAGGCTCTGGCATGGCTAGCCATGGTTGACCCGTCTGTGGTTTCGGCCACGGCCGATGAAGATGCGCCCCGTCCGTCGGTTGCGTCGATCAGGACGGGGATTTTGCCCGCGGCCCGGATCCAGTCTGTGGGATCCACGGTTCATAGAATTGTTGGAGGCTATTTATAGCAAACAACTTATGACCAAGGGTCAGCTCCCTGCGGCCTCCAGGGAGGTGCGGGCAAGATGTCGTATTCCGCGGGGGGGGAATACGACAGATATGGTGTAGTCCCGTCGGTCACCGAGGATGACCGATGGGTACTGGGCGTTCAGAGTGCCGGGGCGGGTGGCCCCGGTCCGGCACTTGTGGACACGGCTCAGGTACATCAAGAGGAAGTCCTGTCCCTATGCGATGAGGGTGTGAGGGCAGCTATGAGCGCTGTCAACCACTCTTATCGTCTCCTTCAGTCGGTGTGGGCTGAAGCGGGGGCAGGCCACCCTGTGCCACCTGTGGCGCTTTCGTGCGTAAATGACGGCCTGGTGCTGTCTATGGACGCATTGGCAAGGGTGCAAGCGCGAGTGACAAAATCCAGGAGGCAAATGGTCATTGACCATATGCGTCCGGCTACGGCAGTCAGGGAGCGTCTTCTTGGGACGCCCCTGACAGGGCCTAGCATCTTCGGTGGCCAGGCGCGGGCCATCTTAGAGGATACAGCCAGTATCGCGCAGAATCGGTTAGCGGTCAACCTGCAGCTAGAGCTAGTGCGGCAAGCGCACGCACTAGGGGCTGTAGGGAAACCGCTAGCGGGACAACCTTCAAAGAAGCAGAAGAAGCATAAGGGCAAGGCGAAAGCTAAGCCTGTTGCGACTTCTGCTTCAGCTGGCTTTTCTCAGCCGCCGCCGGCGAAGAAAGCCAGGAAGGTTGTAGAGGCGCCTACCCTCCCCAAGTTTGCTCCTGACCGCCCTACGGGCGGGAAGGGGAAGGGTAAGTCCTCAAAGGGCGGACAGAAGGGGCCGGATCGTACCTGAGGGTACGAGAGCTCCCTTCATATCCGTCTGGACCGCGCCTGTGCGACAGGAACAGCGGTGCCAGTTATACCCGTCGTGCCTAGAACGAAATGGTTCTCTCTCTCTCTCTCTCGTTAAGAAAGAGGGGTGGGGGGGGGCGGACTGCGAGCCGGACAACCCCGTTAGACGTTGAGGCGTCTATGGTGGGTGGAAGGCTCATGCGTTTCGTCGAGGCCTGGCGAGGTGTGACGTCAGACAGTCTGGTCCTGGGATGGTTATCCCAGGGTTACATGCCAGAGTGGTGGGACTTTCCACCACAAAATCTGTCTTTGGCACCTGTCTGGACACCCGTACCAAGGGAGCCAGACAAGTTAGAAGCCGTTCAAAAGGAAGTGTCGGGTTTGCTTCTGAAGGGAGCAATAAAACCAGCAAACCGGAACACTCCAGGCTTCTATTCAAACATGTTCCTTGTCCCCAAGAGCACAGGGGGATGGAGACCCATACTCAATCTCAGGCCATTAAATTGGTTTATCCATACGCCTCGGTTCCAGATGGAAACGCCGAGGTCGGTAATGGCGGGATTGAGGAAAGGAATGTGGTGTGTATCGATCGATTTAAAAGATGCATATTTCCACATTCCGATGAACAGGAGTTGTCACAGGTTTCTGAGATTTGCGTTTCAGAATCAAGTATGGGAGTTTATTGTTCTCCCATTTGGCCTGTCGACAGCTCCGAGGGTTTTCACAAGAGTGGTCCTTGCGGTGACAGCGTTTCTCAGAAAAGAGAACGTGGCGCTACACACCTACATAGACGACTGGCTGATCAAGGCAGACTCGGCAGCCAGGTTGAACGTGGATACTGCTCTGACTCTGAGGTTACTTTCAGATCTAGGCTGGATAGTCAACGAGGAGAAATCCGAGTTGACGCCCACTCAACATTTCGTTTATTTGGGGATGGGATTCGATCTCGAGGAGGGCAGGGTGTACCCGTCAGAGCCCAGAGTGGTGTCTCTGTTAGCCATCCTCAAGAGTTTTCGAGTGGGAAACCACATTCAGGCGAGGCGGTTCCTTCAGATGCTGGGCATGATGGTCTCCATGGAGCAGGTTATCCCGTACGCTGCTCTAATGCAAAGGCCTATCCAGTTGTATCTGATGTCTCTGTGGAAACAGAGAACAGAACCCCTGTCAAAACTGGTACCAGTTTTGGAGCCGATAATGTCGCATCTTGTATGGTGGAAGGAGCGTCAGAATCTCCTAGTAGGGGTTTTCGCTGCACCTACCCCACCCCCAGCTGTCCGTGTACACGGATGCATCGCTGGAGGGGTGGGGTGCCTGCCTGGGAGAGATAGAGAATTCTGCCAACAGAATGGTCCCTCAACCCTCCGGTTCTGCGACGGATCTTCGAGCATTGGGGCAAGCCCAACATGGACTTGTTCGCCACAAAGGAAAATGCTCAAATCATGACATATGTCTCGCTGATTCCAGATCCAAATGCCGTCGATACAGACGCTCTGGCGATAAGCTGGAGAGGGATGCACGCTTACGCATACCCACCCACCATTCTTCTACCGAAGGTATTGGTGAAGGTCAGGGAGGAACCGTGTCTGGTCCTGCTAATAGCGCCGTATTGGCCGAGCAGGGCGTGGTTCACGGATCTTCTGGATCTGTTGGTGGAAAATCCTGTGCAGTTGCCCGAGATTCCGAACATAATCTCCCAGGCCAAGGGACGCTTCCTACACGAGCGTCCCGAAATGTTCAAATTGACTGCGTGGATGTTATCAAACAACGTTCCACGTCGGAAGGCTTTTCTCGACAGGCTGCTGATTTCATCGCGGCTGCGAGAAGGAGGTCAACCTTCAAGTCATATAACAACAAGGTTAACAGATTTGCAGACTGGTGTGAAGAAAAGGGTATTGATACCTTTCAATCCACTATTCAGCAAATAGCAGACTTTCTCTGTGAGCTGTTCTTTTCAGGACTAGCTCCCGTCACAGTTGCTGGATACAAGTCAGCTTTGGCATCAGTTATCCCTTGTCTAGCCAACAGGGATAGTCCAGAGGTGGCCCAGTTAAATGTGATGCTGAAGGGAATGAGCAATCTCCGACCGAGACAACCGGTAGTCATTCCAGCCTGGAGTCTATCTTTAGTGCTTAATGTACTGGCCAAGCACCCTTTTGAACCGTTGCGTTCGGCTAGTCTAAAGCATTTGACTCTAAAGGCGGTCTTTCTATTGGCAGCTTCCTCAGCTAGAAGGCGCAGTGAGATCCATGCACTTTCGGCAGAGAGGGACCGATTTATTGTTTCTGGAGAAGGTCTGCGTCTTCTGCCAAGAGCAGAGTTTATGTCAAAGAACCAATCTTTGAGATATCCCGGCAAACCGAGCATTATACCGAAGTTAACTAGGTTTGATCGTGATGCCAGTGTCTGGTGCCCGGTCCGTGGTTTGACTAAGTACAAGAAACGGACTGACTCGTTACGGTCGAACGATAGACATCTGTGGATCTGCCATAAAAAGCCTTATGGCGCCGCATCCATGGATACTATCTCTCGTTGGGTGGTCGAATGCATTCAGACTACTCACGAGATGGTGACTGGGCACCAGGTGCAAGGCGTAAGGGCACACGATGTCAGAGGAATAGCCGCCTCGACCGCCCTTTACAATGGTGTTCCGTTAAAGGACATCATGGCCGTTGCACAATGGCACTGTGAGTCCTCATTTACGGATTACTATATGAGGGATGTGTCAGACTCAGCCAATCCACTCGCTTTAGCTGTTTTGAAACGATAGTTAGTGACCACACTGCTCTTCACCCTTTTTTCACTTCGGTAAGAAAAGAACCTAAAGCAGGCATGGTCAAGCGAGAGGATGACAACCAGATTGTGTCACTGATGGCCGAACCAGTGAATGGTTGGAGGCGGTACGTCTGGAGTCCAATTAGCATAAGGTAATTCAATAGTGAGAGTTTTTTGTATTATAGATGTGTATCATGTTCATTCATCTTATATATTCATGCTCATTCCCAGGCTAATACATGGAATATGCAGGGAGCAGTTAACCCTCTTGGCATATTTGTGTTTCAGGCGAGATACATGTTCGTGAGTTCTCTCCCTTTTCTTAGGAGGAAAAAAGAGGGGGGGAGGCGGTGATGCGAATGTGATTCGGTTCCGTGAACTTGACGGTCCTTTTAGGTCTCCGTTAGTCAAGTTTGAAGTCTAAAATCTTTCTCCAAGGAGCAAAATTAGCATTTATGGCTTGCCCCTTCCCACCAGGTTACTGATCAAATCTGGTGTATATCAGAAGTAACAGAATGGTGAGTATTGATCGAAGGAGATTGAAGGAAATGTCAATTTCCCTTTCTCCGAGATCTAACAATACTCACCATTCTGTTACGGACCCAGCCTCCCAGCCCCACGGAGGCAAGCCATAGTTTTCTCTTGTTTGGTGGCTATGCAAACAATATGAGCTCTATGGTAGACGGGTACTCGGCAGTTGGGAGCCGAGTACCCGGTTCCCAGGAGTCGGTAAAGCTTTCTAAGTCTATAATCCTAGAGCCGCTGTCAAGGCCAGCTGTATATCAGAAGTAACAGAATGGTGAGTATTGTTAGATCTCGGCGAAAGGGAAATTGACATTTCCTTCATTTTGTTTGCCTCAGCCCACAGGGAGTGTGTGTGGGGGGGGGGGGGGCAGCTGAGTCCAGTGATCAGAGTTGGTGAAAGTATGGGGATATACCACGGAATCGTCAACAGCATATTCTAGATCATATTATATCTACGTATCTCCTTTGAAGTCATATTCATGGATTTTCAAATGCAAGTGATTAACCCTTTAATGGTCAAGCCATCCAAAACCAGCCTCTGCAATGGTCTTGAGGAATATCCATGTGCAGGCGAAGATAAGACTATTTTTGAAAATTTACCAATGGAATGGCTGGCTCGATAATCGAGCCAGTCATTTCAGTGGTAAATTATCAAAAATAGTCTTATCTTCGCCTGCAAATGGACATTCACTGAGGAAAACTTTAAATTTTTGCGAAGATTGGAATCTTGACCAGTAAGGGGTTAACTCTTGTTGTATTTCCACTGTCTCAAAATTGTGAAAATTAGGTAACTGAACCGAGCACAACAGAGGGTGATTGATGCATTGAAGCATAGAAATTATAAATGGACACTGAGAAATGGTAAATATCAGATAGTTGTTACTTGATGGAAATAAAAGTGTCTCTTAACCCTTTAAGCACTCATATCAGCCAAAAACGGCTTCTACAGTGGTCTTGAGAAATGTCCATTTGCAGACCATGAGAAGACTATTTTTGAAAATTCACCACTGAAATGACTGGTTCGATAACCGAGCCAGTTATTCCGGTGGTAAATTGTCCAAAAATATAAAATTGCAAAAATAATCTTCTCTTGAACTGCAAATGGCCATTTTCTATGAGAAAATTGAAATTTTATTGAACAAATTCAAGTGTTAAAGGGTTTAAAACTGAATTTATTTGTTCAAGAAAATTTAATTTTTCTCAAAGAAAATGTCCATTTGCAGTTCAAGAGAAGATTATTTTTGCAATTTTATATTTTTGGACAATTTACCACCGGAATAACTGGCTCGGTTATCGAACCAGTCATTTCAGTGGTGAATTTTCAAAATAGTCTTCTTGGCCAGCTTTGCCATGAATGGTTTAAGTACATTGATTGACAATGAATAATAGAACTTTATAGAGGTGGATAATTTACAATGGCTTGTAAAAGAATAGCATCTTACTTATCATATAACAAAGAGCATTCACTCATCATTACCAGCACCCAGTAAGGGGAAGAGGGCACGTGTACCCTATTGTATTTAGGTCTGTCTGTCTCTCTGTCTGTCTATCTGTTTGTCTGTCTGGCGCTGTATCTCAAAAACTACTGATCCAATTTTAACACAAAGGAACCTACCGTAAACTAGGATTTCCAGACATTCTGGATTAGATCAAATTCTATATCTATGGATATTTTGAAAACTGCTAGTCCAATTCATCTCAAATTTAAACAATTATGCAAAGTTATGTCATCATAATTCCTTGCTTACCATCTAGCTGATTATCATTGTTATATACTGACCTCGTATTAAACAGCTTTTGATTTCTTTTGGAAGTGAATTGATTGGAAGCTACATGTATTGTTTACCTTCCCATCAAGTTGGTTTAAAAAATCTGATCTAATGTGTATCTTGCTTTGTGAAGAATATCATGACTTGTATACATAGTTTTGAAAAGAGTCTCCATCATACCCTTATTAAGTTTAATGGTTTAATGGTTAAGCCATACAAGACCGGTCTCCAAAGGATTTGCAGGCTATTATTGAAGACTGTTTCTGAAAATTGGCCTTCAGAATGGCTGGCCTCGAGAGCCGAGACAGTCATTCCAGTGGTAAATTTAAAAAAGTCTTTGCCCGCTAACGGATATTTGAAATAAGCAATAATTTTTATTTTGCTTAACCGATCTTGACCATTAAAGGGTTAATGGTCAAGCTGTCTGATAACAACTTTTACGGTCAATGACCATCATCTTGAGGAGTGTCCTTTTGCAGGAGAATAGTTCTAAGAGTATTTTTGAAACTTTACAATTGGAATAACTGGCTCTATTTAACCAGACATTCCAGTGGTACATCTTCAAAAATACTCTTCGTGGCTTGCATAAATGTAAATGAACAATAGAAGGGAGAAATTCAAATTCTCAGAAAAACGGTTGACCATTAACTGGCTATGGTTAGTAACTGCTGATGAAAGCTCGATTACTGTAAAACCTGCTTATAAGGACCACCTCGGGGAATAGTAATGAGGAGGAGTTCTTATAGATGGATGACCGTAACATTTAGTGGTGCTGGTGGAGGGAGGGGGAGGGTGCGTGAAATGCATTTTTTCTGTGGTGTTTGGATTTGTCAATACAGTTTTATTAAGATATGCCTGTCCTTAGTAGTGAAGAGTTAACTGACAGTATAATATAGTTATTTCACCATTTAATGGTCAAGACGGCCAAAACCAGCCTCTGCAGTGGTCTTGAGGAATGGCCATTTGCAGACCAACAAAGACTATTTTTGCAAATTTACCACTAGAATGACTGGCTCGATTATCGAGCCAGTCATTTCAGTGGTAAATTTGCAAAAATCGTTGTCTCTTCGTTTGAAAATTGACATTCGATAAACAGATATTTATCCCTTCGTGACAAAATTTGAAAATTAATTGTTTTAATATAATTAAATAAATAGCTCAGTCTTTAGTTGCGCAGTGCCAGTTGCTTTACAGTGAGTGACCTGTGTTATTTATCCTTTGCCTAGAAAAGACGCGACCATTTACCGATAAACAGGCTACAGAATATCGTAATGATCTGGTATTATTCTGACTTAATATTAATGTCACGAAATATAGATATATAATAACATCATAATAAAATATAACACAGCTCTGACTAGTGGTGTCACCTGGTGGCTTGTCTGCTAATAATGACTGTGACCGATATTGAGGCATTGATTCAGTTAGCGTTGATCACCAGCCAGACTTGTTAGGTATCTTAGCAACTGGAGTCATCATCATCATCCTGCATGCCTTTTACTGGAGGAAAGTCCGTGATTTCTTCTTTGATTAACCATTATTAAGTGGTAAAGATTTGTCAAGAAAATCAAAATTTCTGCTCAGTGAATGATCTATAAGCAGGCCAGGAGATTATCTTTTTAAAATTTGCCACTGGAATGACTGGCTCAGCTGTTGAGCCAGTTATTCCATTGGACAATTTTAAAGAATGGTCTTCTCTTGCACAGGAAATGAATATTCCTCAAAACCTTTGTATCTGTAAGCTATTTATTGTTGCCTTGACAAGAGATGCCAAGTAACTCTTTGCTTATAAAGTGAGATTCTTTAACCCTTACCACTCTGATGTCAATATTCTATTTTTTACTGTATCAATAGCAAAGAAACTGGTGTACATTTTGCAACAACTTTGGTGGACGATGTTGCAGAGTGGTAAGGCATAATGGAGTCTCGAGGGGTGGGGTGGGCGTGGTCTGACTCCAAAAATTTGTTAAATCTAGACCCTTGGATACAACCTGAGGGCCTAAGTGGCAGCTAACAAAATTCATGATTTTGCGACATGACTTCAAATTGGCACATGTTACACTGTTTATAGACCATTTATCATAATGGATGAAGGCAGTTTTAGCTATAACCCACCATCTCTAGTTTAGCTTCACAACCATGCTTTGTCCTTGTTGAGATCGATCGAACTTTGCACTCCTTGAATCTCAATTTCCAGAAAACTATACAGGTAAGTTGTTGAATATTTTGGAACTAATTTAAATGGGTGCTGTTTCTGCCTATGGCAGCAACAGCGCCCAGTCAAATTAGTTTCAAAATATTCAACAGAATGTTTATATTGTAAAGACATACCAGGGACCGACCTACTAATTTGAAATCATTAGCCAGTGAATTAGCCTACGGTATTTTGGGGATTTCATTAGCCAAATCTGGACTTTCTTAGCTTGACCAATAAATTATCAATTTAATTCTTTATTATCCCGCTAGATCTTAAGGCTAATAACCAAGTAAGAGATGACCAGCAGGTCATGTAAGAAATTGGATAGAATTAGATGTCATCATGGTTTAAAAGGAACTGACCTATCAACATAAATGTAAAATCATTACCCAGTGAATTTGCCTATTTTGACATTTTATTAGGCAACCATGAAAATTATTCTCAAAAGCGGGCAAATGGGTATATCTGTCCCTGCATACAATTCATACAACAATGCTTAGTCCATCATGAATTAACCATTCCTTAGATACCCCATTCATAACGTATTTGATTATGACATCAGTCTGCCAATGATGGAATTGATTATGATGTCATATGATTGATCAATAGATTGGATTCATCAATTCCGACCTCCACCCCACCTCGCATGTCAGGATGTATTTAATAGAATAATGTTTAAACTCTCTGGCGTGAGAGTACAAGAGGAGAGTTGATGCGTGAGTCTTGTCACTTCTGCTTGACCATGAATGGTAACGCTTAAACACTCAAACCGGCCAAAATGGCTTCTGCAGCGGTCCTGAGAAATCTCCATTTGCACATCAAGAGAAGATTAGTTTTGAAAATTTATCACTGCAATGACTGGTTTGATAACCAAGCCAGTCATTCCAGTGATAAACTTCTGCAGTTGTCTTGAGAAATATCCATTCGTAGAGCATGAGAAGGCTATTTTTGGAGATTTACTGCTGGAATGACTGGCTCAATAACCAAGCTAGACATTCCAGTGGTACATTAAAAAAAAATTGTCTTCTCTTGGCCTGCAATTGGATGTTCACTAAGCAACAATTTCAATTTTCTTGACCACTAATGGGTTAAGTATCTCTGCATAGATTTGCATCAAACTTTCTATATATCAATATCTTATAATAAACCCTCTTACAAGTGTAGTCTTAACCCTTCAATGGTCAAGCCGGCCAAAACCGGCCAGCCAATCATTCCAGTGGTAAATTTTCAAAAATTGTATTCTCTTGGCCTTTAAATGGACATTCAATAGGCAGATATTAAAAATTTCTTGACCAAATTTGACCATTAAAAGAGTTAAATAATAAGTATGCATGGGTTTGTGTCAGATTATGTCCATCATGTGCTACGTTTTTATCAAGACCTCCCTTGATAATACATTTCAGTGGAATCTATTCATATACATGCTAAATGGAGTTTCGCAGACAAATTCTTGGCCTGCAAATGGAAATTCACTTTAACACCTACCACTTTTCAATATTAAAAAGATGAACTAGCGTTCATTTTTCTACAAACTTGGTGGAAGATGATGCTGTCATAGACAGCAACATCGACCACCAAAATTGTTGAAAAATGTACACCAGTTTCTTTGCTATTGACACATTAAAATATAGCATATTGACATCAGTATGGTACGGGTTAATCAACAATTTAGTTTTTCATGACAGATCTAAATCGATGCCAACATAACATGCTTTTTTTTTTAAACTAAAGGCTGATAAGTGGACTCAGGGACCGTCTGTCATTTGAGCATTCGCTCCTGATGGAATCATATTTAATTTATTCAACATTCAGAATTTCAAATGTTCCCTGTTAATCTTAACTGCATGTCTTTGACCTTTTCAATGATAAAACCCTTTATCTAGCAATTTTAACCCTTACCACTCTGATGTCAATATTCTATCGTTTGCCATATCAATAGCAAAGAAACTGGTGTTCATTTTTCAACAAACTTGGTGGACGATGCTGCTGTCTATAACAGCAACATTTTCCACCAAATTTGTTGAAAAATGAACACCAGTTCGGCTTTTAATTTAGTTTGAAAATTTTAAAAATAATAAATTTTTAAGGAAGTTTCTTAGCCAAAAACCAGCATCCGCAGATGTTTTGCAGGGTTTCCATTTTCAGTCCAAAAGAAAACTATCTTTGAACACATTACTACTGAAATGACTGACTCGAAAACGGAGCATTCTAATTTGGATCAATACTTACCATTATATTACTCATTGATAACAAGCTATCCTGATAGCTGGCTCTAGGAATCTAGATTTAGTAAGCTTTACCGGCTCCCGAGACCGGGTACCCAGTTCCCAACAGCCGGCTACCCAGTTCCCAACAACCTGGGTACCCGTCTGCCAGACACTCATTCTTGTCTGCATAGCATAAGAGCAATACATGCTTTTTGCATATAGAGAAATCTTAGTTTTCTTTGTGCTTAATTAAGCTGTTTCGCTTCTGGAATTATTGGATTAACCATGGAAGGAGCTATTCTTTCATGTTATTCTCTAGCTATATGGAGATTTAAGTCTCTGAAATTTCGTCTGTGTTGCATGTCTCAATTTCTGACCCAGAATCTGGAACGTGTGGTTACAACGAAATATGTCAGATAAGATCGCCTCCTTTAATCCCAACGGCGATCGGCAGTAATATGAAATTGGATGTTGGCTATATGGTTTTTAACACTAAAATCAGTTGATGTCGTTCTCCGTATTATCAGAGCGGGTGACGTCACACCCGTTTGTTTTCTCTGATTTTTATGGTGAAGGAAATGTTTCGTTAATTCGCACATCTTATTCTTGGTGCTGCGTGCGTTTTTGTACCAGAAACCTTAGAATTATGTCACGTTTTGTGTGCAAATCACGATCTGTTTGCATTGATCGATGATTTCAAAATTCTTGATTAAGATGTGTGTTCTGCGGTTTTAGCGTCTTCTACAGCAGTTTGTTTATGCATTTTGTTGCTTCCTTCACATATTGTTTAGGCCTTCGTTTGAGAAGTATAATTTTGAAATTAATTCTTAAATGTACCGCGAATGCTATCGATTTGTTTCCTGGTTCCGTGTTTATACATCCTGCAGGATCAATTTATGGGTGTATTATTGGCCCGATCTCGTTCTTGTCGCCACCCTGTTAAGCTCGCCTATAAAGACCATGTCTGTTTTCCATGTTCGTTATGTAATGTTGATAATAAGTGTGATGTCTGTTCAGTGTGGCCGGTCAAGTTTTTATTTGAGTTCCTTACCCAGAAGGACTTGGCTGGGTCTGACGTGGGGTCAGGCGGTGCGAAAAGAAAACGGGGAGCATCCGTGTCGGCCCCTGGGGGCGGTCCTCGTCTGCAGTTGGAGGGTTCGGAGATGGCACCTCCCGCATGATTTGGGCCCACTATGCAATGCTTCTTGCATAGCGTCTTGGGCACGCTGTTGTCGTCTCTGATACCGAAGACTGTAGGGCAATCTCTCTGTCCGGTACGGACAGGGTTCTGGACTGGTTACCGAGGGGGGGGTGGGGTGCCATCTCATATGGCTCCCTGGCGGTCCCGTCGGGCTCTGGCCTGGCGGTTACTGTTTCTCTGCGGCCACCTCCGGGTGTTCCAGTAGCGGTAGCCAGTCTGTCGGGCATGGGAGCCGTTCGCCAGGATGGCTCTAGTGCTTCCTCATCTGGTGACGACTCTTTGCAGTCTGAGGATGATCAGGCCGAAGAGGAGAGGTTGTTGTGGCCTGAGATACCGCGGGTGGAGTGCATGGAGGTCGATTCCATCCTGGACGGAACCACCCTCCATCTGTCTTGCTTGGCGCAAGCCAGGGCAGCCGCTCCGCCCGTGGTTGAGGCCACACCTGTGCCGGGCACCCGTCCAGTGCTGGTTGGTTTGCCACCAACCGACATGGTGACGGGTGCTGCTCGCCAGGCTTGGTACACGCCTATCTCGCCTGGTCCAGCGGCCACACATTGGGTGCCGTTGGCACACGTGTATGGCCAGTTCCATAACCGCTGCGGGTCCGCACGGTTTTCCGTGTGGGCCTACTCCATGGAACTGTTTGTCTCATAGGGTGGTGGTGGAACCGTTCGGTACCAGTGTTGCTCGCATTCCAGCAGTGGCTCCTAGCCGGGAGGCCGCTGCTGGTAAACCCGTGAATACATCAACGGGTGATGTGTTCACGGGGTGTCTTCTTTGGAGATGGACTGGTCCGAGGCTCTGGCTTGGCTAGCCAGGGTGGACCCATCACTGGTTTCGGCCATGACCGAAGAAGACATGCCCTGTCGATCAGTTGCGTCGATTCGGTCGGGGGTCTCAGGATCGGGTGCTTGTGGACAAATTTCAAGCACACAATGAGGAAGTCGTGTCCCTGTGCGATGAGGGAGTGAGGGCAGCAATCAATGCTGTCAATCACTCCTATCGCTTGCTTCAGTCGGTGTGGGCTGAAGCTGGGGCAGGCCACCCTGTGGCGCTGTCTTGCGTTAACGACGGCATGGTGCTGTCGATGGACGCTTTGGCCAGTGTGCAAGCGTGTGTTACAAAATCCAGGAGGCAGATGGTCCTTGACCATATGCATCTGGTTACGGCTGTCAGGGAGCGTTTGCTTGGAATGCCCCTGAACGGCCCTAGCATCTTTGGTGGCCAAGCGCGGGCCATCTTTGAGGACACTGCTAACATAGCGCATGCAGTCGGTTAGTGGTTAACCTTCAGCTGGAACTAGTGCGCCAGGCGCATGCACTAGGGACTGTTGCTAAACGGTTAACTGGTCAACCTTCCTCCAAGAAACAGAAGAAGCATAAGAGCAAGGCGAAAGCCAAGGCAGCTTCTTTGGCTATTGCTGAGTCTTCGTAGCCGCCTGCGGCTAAGAAGGTGAGGAAAGTTGTGGAGACTCCTGCCCACCCCAGTGATGGCCCTGATCGCCAGAGAGGCGGGAAGGGCAAGGGTAAGTTCACCAAGGGCGGAAAAAAAGGGGAGCAGATTGTACCTGACGGTATGGTAGCTCCCTTCATATCTGCCTGGACCGTGCCTGGGCGACAGAAACAGCGGTGCCAGTTAAACCAGTCAAGCCATGACCAAAATGGTTTTCTGTCTCTCTTGGTCGGGGTGGGTGGGGTTTGTGTGAGCGGATCGCGACCCAGACACCCGCATTAGGCAACAATGTGCCTATAGTGGCTGGAAGGCTCATGCATTTCATCGAGGCTTGGCGAGGTGTGACATCAGACAGTCTGGTCATGGATATCCCAGGGCTACATGCCAGAGTGGTGGGATTTCCCACCACAAAATGTGTCTTTAGCACCTGTCTGGACCCCCGTACCAAGGGAGCCAAGCAAGTTAGAAGGCATCCAAAACGAAGTGTCAGGTTTGCTTCTGAAGTGAGCAATAAAACCAGCAGACCAAGCACTCCAGGCTTTTGATTTGATTTGATCTCGAGGAAGGCAGGGTTTACCTGTCAGAGCCCAGAGTGGTGTCTCTGTTAGCCATCCTCAAGAGTTCGATTGAGAAACCACATTCAGGCGAGGAGGTTTCTTCAGATGCTGGGCATGATGGTCTCCATGGAGCAGACAATCCTGTACGCTGCTCTGATGCGAAGACCTATCCAGTTGTATGTCTCCGTGGAACAGAGAACAGAACCAGAGTCAAGGCTTGTACCAGTTTTGGGGCCAATAATGTTGCATCATGTATGGTGGAAGGAGCGTCAGAATCTCCTAGTAGGAGTTTCGCTTCACCTACCCCACCCTCAGCTGTCCGTGTACATGGATGCGTCGCTGGAGGGGTGGAGGGGGACTGCCTGGGAGAACACCAGGTTTTGGGCATATGGACTCTCCAAGAGAGTCAGCTGCATATCTATCTGTTGGAAAAGATGGCAATGGAACTCGCATTGGAAAGGTTTCTCCCAAATGTCAGGGGCAAGGTGATATTGATACTGTCGGACAATTCAACAATAGTATCATACATAAATCGCCAAGGTGGGACCAGGTCGCCCACACTGTATATGAAGGTGTGGCACTTGATTCAATGGTGCAGGAATTATTCACTTGTTTTGAAAGCAGCTCACATTCCTGGGTGATTGAACATTCTGGCGGATGCTTGGTCTCGCAGACAGAGGATTCTCCCGACAGAATGATCTCTCAACCCTCCAGTTCTTCAAAAGATCTTCGAGCATTGGGGCAAACCAAACGTGGACTTGTTCTCCACAAAGGAAAATGCTCAAATCATGACTTATGTCTCGCCGATTCCAGATCCAAATGCCGTCGATACAGACGCTCTAGCGATAAGCTGGAGAGGGATGCACGCTTACGTGTATCTGCCCACCATTCTTCTGCCGAAGGTTCTGGTGAAGATCAGGGAGGAGCCGTGCCTGGTCCTGCTTATAGCGCCATTTTGGCCCAACAGGGCATGGTTCACGGATCTTCTGGATCTGCTGGTGAACAATCCAATGAAGCGCCCGAGATTCCGAACATAATCTCCCAAGCCAAGGGCCGCTTCCTACACGAGCGGCCTGAGATGTTCAAATTGACTGCATGGATGTTATCAAACAACGTTCCACGTCGGAAGGCTTTTCTCAACAGGCTGCGAGTGTCATCGCAGCCGCGAGAAGGTCACCCTTCAAGTCATATAACCACAAGGTTAACAAATCTGCCGAGTGGTGAGAAGGAAAGAGTATTGATCCTTTTCAATCCACTATTCAGCAAATAGCAGACTTTCTCTGTGAGCTGTTCTTTACAGGACTGGCTCCTGTCACAATTGCTGGATACAAGTCGGCTTTGGCATCAGTTATCCCTTGTCTAGCCAACAGGGATAGTCCAGACGTGGCCCATTTGAATGTGATGTTGAAGCGAATGAGCAATCTCCGACTGAGACAACCGGTAGTCATTCCAGCCTGGAGTCTATCTTTGGTGCTTAATGTACTGGCCAAGCACCCTTTCAAACCTTTGGGTCCGGCTAGTCTAAAGACTTTAAAGGTGGTTTTTCTATTGGCAGCTTCCTCAGCCCGAAAGCGCAGTGAGATCCATGCGCTTTCAGCAGAGAGGGACCAATTTATTGTCTCTGGAGAGGGTCTGCGATTGCTGCCAAGAGCAGAGTTTATGTCAAAGAATCAGTCTTTGAAATAACCCGGCAAACCGATCATTATACCCAAGCTAACAAGATTTGATCGTGATGTCGGTGCCTGGTGTCCAGTCCATGCTTTGACCAAGTACAAAAAATGGACGGACTCTTTACGGTCAAATGATAGACATCTGTGGATCTGCATTAAGAAGCCATATGGCGCCGCATCCATGGATTCTATCTCTCATTGGGTAGTCAAATGCATTCAGACTACCCACGAGATTGATGGCTCCACGTCTGGAATCCAATATTCATGAGGTAATTCAAGTTTGACAGTTTTTTGTATTACGTTTATATATCATGATCACTCATCTTATATATTCATGCTCATTCCCAGGCTTATATGTACAGCAAAGAGCAGTTAACCCTCTTCGCATATTTGTGTTTTCAGGCGAAATGTATGTTCGTGAATTCTCCCTTTTTTTAGGACAAAAGGGGGTGGAGCAGTGATGCAAATGTGATTCAGTCCCAAACTTGTCGTTCCTTCGAGGTCTCTGTATGTCAAGTTTAAGTCTAAGTTCTTTCTCCAGGGGCAAAAGAGGCTTTGTATGGCTTGCTCCTTCCCACCAAGTTACCATCTAAATCTAGTGTTATCAATCAGTAATATAATGGTAAGTATTGATCGAAGGAGAATGAAGGAAATTTAAATTTCCCTTTCTCTGAGATCTAACAATACTTACCCTTATATTACGGACCCTGCCTCCCAGCCCCATGGAGACAAGCCATAGGTATTCTCTTGTTTGGTAGCTACGCACACAATATGAATGAGTGTCTCTGGCAGACGAGTACCCGGTTGTTGGGAACCGGGTACCCGATCCCAGGAGCCGGTAAAACTTACTAAATCTAGATTCCTAGAGCCAGCTATCGGGATAGCTCGTTATCAATGAGTAATATAATGGTAAGTATTGTTAGATTTCGGAGGAAGGGAAATTGAAATTCCTTTCATTCACAGCAGGAATTTCAGTTTTCTTGAAGGGATCTTGGCGATTAAAGGGTTAAATCATTATCGTTCAATAAGGTTGAGGAGAACTCACTTTTTATGAAAACCATAGCATTTATTATAACTCTGCCTCTATAAATGCTATGGTTTTCATAAAAAGTGAGTTCAACTCAGAAATAGCTTTAAATTTTTTCAAAGCAAAATACATGTATAACCTACTGTTAAATATTTTGAACACAGCTGGATTGGTAGGCAGCAATGGCTTCCAATCCAGTTATGTTAAAAATAGTCAACAAAACATTTACATCTTTCCGAAAATGTTGGTCAGTTAGTGCTGGAGAGTGACCGTGATCTACATCCCGGTGAGGTACATGTAAGTAATATTTCTTTCGTTTCTTACTGGTACATTGTGTAGGCAGTAATGTCTTCCACCAATCCAGTTATGTTCAAAATAGTTAGCAAAACATTTCTGACATCGTGTTCAAAATTGTACTAACTAACATCTGTCTGTTTCCGTTTTTTGGAAACTTAAACTTTTTTCTGAGCTGTGCTGTATCTCTTTTGTGGTGTTTGGACGTGATCTAGACGTGATAAAATAAGAAATTTAAATGAAATTTGGGCTTTATAGATACCGGTAACTTAGTACCAGTATGGAACATGTATGCAATCAAATTACCCATGCAGAGTTATTTCCCCTAACTGCAAGCGCGTTGCTTTAAATCTATGAGCCGTGTTTAGCTGAATGCATAAGGCAGTCTTTATAGTGAATAAATTGTGCTCTGGCCGACAAATGGACCTTTCCATTGTTAGCTATGCCCCGCCCATCACTAGCTAAGTTCCACCCACACCTCGCCGTGTTGGGATTGATCGATCCCCAAAATGCCCTAGCTATCAATTTCCTGAAAACTACAGGGAAGCTGTTGAATATTTTGGAACTAATTTGACTGGGTGCTGTTGCTGCCTATGGCAAATTAGTTTCAAAATATTCAACAGAATATTTATTGTATAGTAAAAGCAAACATTTTGTACAACAACGCATAGACCGTCTTCAAATATGCGTTCGTGACGTACTTATCGACATTATTCATGACGTCATTCATTAAGGTTTCCATGTACGCATCACGCAGTTCATTATGACGTCATATGATGGGTGGGTACTCTGGAAAGGTGAATTGGCATTTCTGAATACCAGTGCAAAAGCCAGTTTTGGCAGACCTGGCCATTGAATGGCTAATAACGTATTATAACTAGAAAAGTGTATGAATTTAATGTCTTTGGTAAATTTTCAATTTACAAAGACATTCTGTTGAATATTTTAAGACTCATTTCACTTGATCATGGTGATGCCTTCAAAATATTCAACAGATTATCTTTTATGGTTATCTTGAAATTTGAATTCTGGGAAGTCAGGATTCAGAATATATAAATCAATTCTAATATGCGTAAAAATTGGGCGGACCCTAGCTAGAAATGGGTGGGGCATGGTTAAAAACGGATCGCTCTATTAAAATTCATGTCCAATTTTAATATTCACATATGTCATGGCAAAATGTACTGATTACCTAATCAACTGTCAATATAATCTACAGTGGTCTAGACTATTTTTGAAATTTTACCACGAATGACTGACTCGATAACCGAGCCAGTCATTCCAGTGATAAATGTTTTTAAATGACCTCTTCGTCTCAATTCTTTGTATTTGGTGAATTTACAATTTAATTACCATTCTGTTAAATATTTAGAAACTTATTTGACTGGGACAACAGCTCCAAGTCAAGTTTGTTTCAAAATATTCACCAACTTGTATAGTTTACTTGAGATGAAGATTCGGAGGATTCAGGGTTCAAAGGGTTAAAATCAATTCAGACACAAGCACAAATTGGGCAGAGCTTAGTGAGAAATGGGCGGGGCATAGCTCGAAATAGACCCATCTATTATTCCCACGTTGAGTACACCTTAGATCTATTTATTATGGCGAGACCTCGGGGATAAAAGGGTTAAAAGTAAACCGTGTATAAATGTCGCTAATCATGCTAATCGTTGTACGCTTCGGAATAAGGGGAGACAACTGACAGCGATGAGGAATAATGTACTGAATGAGATAAAACTATTTTTTTAATCTCTCTTTGCAAGCTGTGTTTTAAGTTAACCCTTTAACCCGAGAATTTCTTCAAGAAAATTTCAATTTTCCCATTAAATGTCCATTTGCAGACCAAGAGCAGATTATTTTTGAAGATTTATCACTGGAATGACTGGCTCGGTTATCGAGCTAGTCATTTCAGTGGTAAATTTTCAAAAATAGCCTCTCTTGGTCTGCAAATTGGACATTTCTCAAGACCACTGCAGAAGCCATTTTTGCCTGATATGAGTGTTAATGGGTTAAGCTACATGTATTAACTCTTTAACACTCAAGGTAACCAAAAATTACTACTGCAGTGCCCTTGAAAACGACTATTTGGGGACCAAGAGAAGACTATTTTTGAAAATTTATGACTGAAATAACTGGCTCGATAACCGAGCCAGTTATTCCAGTGATACATTTTCAAAAATAGGCTTCAGTTGCTCTTCAAAGGGACATATTCTATGAGAAAATTGAAATTTTCTTGAACAAATTTTGAAGGTTAAAGGGTTAATCATTGTGTGTATATATAATCAATTGCTGTCAAACCATATGTAACAGGAAATTACACAGCTGTGGCTCTATTGATTTCCACTATGCTCGTCCTTTCTGTTTATAATCGTTCCATAAGTTCCCAACAAGCTCGTTTTCAAAGAAATTAAGCGTGAAACATTAGTGATTATTTTGAAAACTATTTGACTGGAGGTTGTTGTATTAATTACTTATCAATAGATTGAGCCAGGTTTAGAAGATAGTCTGATGTTTAGCAATTAGGAAGGTTCCAATTCTTGAAGGTTTGTGTGGTCTTGTTGCTGAGGAGGTATCATTCTTTTCTTGCATTTGTGAAAATGAAAATTGTAATCTTGTGCTCATTCTATTTTTCCCATGTTTAAATGGGTGCTGATTCCGCTATGTTTATTATATAACAAAGGAAGGCTCCTCTATTCCCGGACAGTGGCTAGCACCGGCTAATCAGCGTAATGCAAGCAGACAAATTATGTGTGATTAATAGCAATGCACTGTAAAGTCGAAGCGATATTGAATCCGCGCATTTCCCCGCGACCTCCTCTTCGTCGCTTCCGTGGAATTCATTGTGGCCTATCAGTGTACATATACAATCAGCCTGCTTTAGAATATTATTGAACATTTTTGCCCTAAAGATGGATGTGCTAGCTTATGGCAGAAAGATTTTTCAATTTATCTCTTCATGGGGAATTGCTGTTGTTAGTGATGCCGTCGCCGCTGCTGCTGCTGCTACCGCCACATTCGCTTTGCTCGATGTTCGCTTCCTTGTTAGCTGTAACTGTAGTGCTTATAGCGATCAGGCCGCCCGCATAATGCTGTTTGCGTTATTATTGTTATCATTTCAGCTATCTTTCTCTCTCCATTGGCTACAAAATAATCTCTGATCAACTTAAACACTTGTCGTTATGTACGACGTGTCGCTGCTTGGCCGGCCGCACGACACCACTGCTAACGGATTCCATTCGTCTCGGATAAAAAAAACTGTGTTCTGTGAAATGCGCTGCAATTTACTTTGGTTGAATTTCTGTAAAGTTCTTATTGATATTTGTTGTAGTTAAATCGCATCTTCATAATTATGGTCTTGTGATTTGCTTTGGCTTTTAAATGTTTCCCAGGTGAGAAAGATTAAATCCGCCTTGACAGGATATTGTATAGCTAAGCATGTTTTAAGCAGACAATTGTGTCATGTTCAAATTGTGTTACTGAGAAATCTTAAGCGCGGAAGATGTTTATGTACAATTATGACAAAGGAAGATTCAGTGGCAAGTTTATTAAACCTGTAATGGTCAAATTTGGTCAAGAACATTTCAATCTTCTCTTAGAAAATATCCATTTGCTGACCAAGTGAAGAATATCTTTGAAAATTTACCACTGGAATGACTGGCTCAATTATAAAGCCAGTCATTCCGGTGGTAAATTTTCAAAAATGTCCTTGGCCGGCAAATGGATATTTCTCAGGAGCACTGCAGAGGCTGGTTTTGGCTTGACCATCAAAGGGTTTAATGTGTAATTTCCAAGATGACCAAAAATTATGTCTGCACTTGTCCTGAGAGATGTCCATTTGCATGCCAAGAGAAGACAATTTTTGAAATTTACTGCTTGAAAGACTGGCTACATGGCCAGAGTGATGCAATCATTCCAATGTTAACATTTAAAATATAGTCTTCTCCGGAAATGGACATTTAGTGTTCTGAGCAAAAGTTTAAATTCTCTGCACAGATCTTGACCAGTAACCCTTTAAACACCAAATTTGTTCAGTCAAATTTATATATTCTATAGAAAACTTTCATTTGCAGACTAAGAGAAGACTATTCTTGAAAATTTACAACTGGAATGACTGACTCGCTGATCGTCAGTCATTCCAGTGGTACATTTTCAAAAATAGTCTCCTTTTGGTCTGCAAATGGACATTTCTCAAGACCACTGCAGTAGCCGTTTTTAGCCAGCCATCTTCAGAGTTAAAAGGTTATAGGACTGGTCAGTTGCTCGACTCTTTGTCATAATTCCTGTGTATTTAGTACACGTAAGTTACCAGAATTCTTGAATTTCTAAATTCCACTTCACTTTCAAATGACAACTGTCGCACATTTTATATACAATGTTCCTGTAAACTGTTGTTGCCCATCCATAGCAGCAACAGTTTTCAGCAAAATTGTTTTCAAAATGTACATCAGTATTTCTTCTACTGACATTTCTATAGCCATTGATATTTAACTTTTTAACCCTTGAATTTGTTCAAGAAAATCTGTATTTTCTCATAGAAAATGTCCATTTGCAGACCAAGAGAAGACTATTTTTGAAAATTTACCACTGGAATGACTGGCTCGGATACTGAGCCAGTCATTCTAGTGGTAAATTTTCAAAAATAGTCTTCTTGTCTGCAAATGGACATTTTTCAAGACCACTACAGAAGCCGTATCTGGCTGATATGAGTGTTAAAGGGTTAATATTTGGGCAAGAAAATCTAAATATCTACTTACTGAACAAGCCTGTTTTTGAAAATTTGAATTCTAGCGGTAAATTAAAAAATATATTTTTCTCTTGACCACTTCCGAGGCCAGTTTTGGTAGGCTTGACCATAAAAGTGGTAATATTATTATACCAAACGACAATTAAGCCAAAACGGCTTCTGCAGCGGTCTTGAGAAATGTCAATTTGCAGACCAAGAGATGACTGTTTTTGAAAATTTACCACTGGAATGACTGTCTCGATAACCGAGCCAGTCATTCTGGTGGTAAATATTTCAAAAATAGTCTTCTCTTGGACTGCAAATTGACATTTTCTATGAGAAAATTTAAATTTTCTTGAAATGTTTTTGTTTTATACAGAATTACTTGTGTTATCAGAATTTTAGATTTACTACTGGCAAGTGCAATGCAATATTGATGTCGCGTGACATCTAGGTAGCGAAATTGTTCGAAATATAAAGAAATTAGAAAAACAACATAACCCTTTAGCACTCAAGCCGGCCAAAACCGGCCTTTGCAGTGTGTGGTCTTGTGGAATGTTCATTTGCAGGCCAAGAGAAGACTATTTTTTAAATGTTACCACTGGAATATTACAGTGTTAAATGTTCAAAAGTATTCTTCTTGTCCTGCAAATGAACATTCGGTAAGAACCCTCTTCACCAACTTTGACCATTAACCTTTTAACCCTCGAATTTGTTTAAGAAAATTAAATTTTCTCATAGAAAATGTCCATTTGCAGACCAAAAGAAGACTATTTTTGAAAATTTATCACCGGAATGACTGGCTCGGTTATCTTTGTTCTGCAAATAGACATTTTTCAAGACCACTGGTCGAAGCCGTTTTTGGCTGATATGAGTGTTAAAGGGTTAATGCTTAACCCTTTAACCCTCATATCAGCCAAAAATGGCCTCTGCAGTCCTCTTGAGAAATGTCCATTTGCAGACCAAGAGAAGACTATTTTTGAAAATTTATCACCGGAATGACTGGCTCGGTTATCGAGCCAGTCATTCCGGTGATAAATTTTCAAAAATAGTCTTCTTTTGGTCTGCAAATGGACACTTTATATGAGAAATTTTTTATTTTCTTGAACAAATTCAAGGCTTAAAGGGTTAGATATCAGTTGGGAGACGCATCTAAAGTGTAAACAGTTATTTATACCCTGAAACTCATCACAGTATCTCGATTGCAACGCTTATATACAAAAAAACTTATTTTGAAAGTAATTTGACTGGAAGCCTTATGCAGCAAAGGCTTCCAGTCAAATCACTGTCAAAATATGCAACAGACTATTTCTCACATTTGCGTATATTATTTGCCCATATATGGTCTGGTTAGTGTAGATTTGTTAGCAGTTGTTTCTCACTAAATCAGATGTGATATTGTATTGCGCATGTAGAGTAATGGAGGGATCTGATATGTTACTTACGTGTGTGAAATCATAGTTAACCCGTTATCACTCATATCAGCCAAAAACGGCTTCTGCAGTGGCAGACCAAGAGAAGACTATTTGTGAAAATTTAGCACTGGAATGACTGGTTCGATAACCGAGCCAGTCATTCCAGTGGTAAACTAAAAAATAGTCTTCTCTTGGTCTGCAAATTGACATTTTCTTTGAAAAAATTGAGGGTTAAGTACCTCACATATTAGCTGACAATGCAATCAAAATTGATATATATTTATTTATATATAATTCACGAAAATCAAAATGTATGTCATGAAGTGTACGACTTGTATGTCTTAGATGAGTTTACAATTTAATAAACAGTCTGTTGAATATTTTGAAACTAACTTGACTGGGAGGCGTTAAACAGTCAAATTGGTTTGAAAATATTTGAGGGATTACCGTATAGTTACAGAGAAATCTAGTTTCTTGGAATTCAGGTTTTAAAGTTTCAAATCGATTGCAACACGCGTGAAAAGTAGCCGGAGATTAGTTAGAAATGTGCGTAGCATAGCGAGAAATGAATTTCTGTATTCTCTTGTCAATCATAATTTATCCAGGTATCTGCCGTCGTCGTCAGTCATGTTATTAACAAGGCACACTGTTAACGATTCATCAGCAGCCAATATGTGAAGCAAGCTAATATTATTATACTAGAATTATTATCAATTCGCGACCTGATCATTGCCACCATGTGAATTTTTATCCGGAAGCTACCTGGAAAATATTGTCTGGGCTTTTAAATTATGAAGCATTGATCTCGCTTTCTGCTGGATTCTGCTAACACCGGACCGCTGACAATCAGATATTTGCCAGGGAAATACTTGCTGGTCACCGTGACGATAAATAACACCTGAAAGTATCAAAAGCGTTTTAGTGATTGACTCACCTGCTGGAGCCGGAGATGATGGATTTCTTCCTGTATCTCTCGTGTCGACAAGATTTGTAAGAATCTTTCAGTTTTATTTTAATTGGGTGACTGCTGCCAGCCACCAGATAATAATTTCAATGGAGAATAACTCTGGACTTGCTGAATATTTTGAAAACAATTTGACTGAAAGTTGTTGGCGGCTTAGCCGTTTTCAAAATATTCAGCATATCCAGAGTTAAAGCTCATGGAAAATGTAGTCTGCAGAATTCAGCACGCAGACAGTTAATAATTAATCATTCAGCTAATTGTAAGAAAATGTTTGTTAAATGAAAGAGATTGTGACTCCACGCCATTAATCAATTTTAGAATTATCAAATATTTTTACTGCAATATCACTAATTGTACAGTTGCCCACCCACACCCACCCCCCTCCCAGTGCATAATTACTGCATATATTGGATATTAATTATTAACCCTTGAGTGTACAAGCCACCCCAAAATGGCTTCTGCAGGGTCTTGAGAAATGTTGATAATTTCAGACCAAGAGGTTATTTTTCAAAATTTACTATTGGAGTAAATGGCTCGATTAATTACCAAACCTGCGTGCGATGCAAGTGGTAAATTTTCACATGCACAAATTTCTTTACTGAAATTGGCCTTTAATTAAGACTATTTTTGAAAATTTATCGCTAATGACTGCCTCGATAACCACACCATTCATTCAAGTGATAAGTGTCCGCATGTTGTGGTAGCAGGAAGAGACACTACATGTAGCGTAGAGAAGGAGACTCGGATAGCGATAAACACAGAAAAAGACAACAACAACAATAAGACCAACTATGGCCTCCACAAGCCAACATGTAACCAAATGTTAGGCGCAGCAGAGTGTAACCATGAGTGTAGGTGCTAACTCGGGGAACACCCATCTGCACCACAGTATTTCCACAAATCAGTGTTAAAGTCTTAAATCTAATGGTTTCGAGGAGGCTAATTAAACAACACCAATCAAATCATTCAAGAACAAACTAGATATCGACTTCAAAGAAAGAACTTGAATTGGACTGAGCAAGTCACACCACAACAAAAAATACTGAGGCAGTAACAAGCCAATGGCTTATGCCTCGTAAAATGATGATGATGATGATGATGATGATGATGATGATGGAGTTCAAAAATACTCTTCACTTGGCCTCTAAATGGACATTGCTCAAGACCCCTGCAGAAGTCATTTCTTGGCCGGCTTGATCGTTAAAGTGCAGATTTTTCTATTGTTAGGCGCAGTCACGTCAATGTTATATGTATTGACTACGGTGACAATTATAGTTGATGAACGGAACAGACTGAGTTTACTGATGATATTTGTTTAGCAGATCCTCAGTAAACAGAACTTTGCTAGTAAATGTCAGTGGTCAGTGGCATATCATTGTCTTTCAGTAATATTATCCTAGGAGACTGGTCAGCTGTGCTAACTGTCTGGTAAAACAGAAATAAAGGCAGTGATACCTGCGTGAATGGTAGACGGTTTTTTTAACCCTTTAACTCAGGAATTTGTTTTTAAAAATTTAAATTTTTTCATAGATTGCAGACCAAGAGAAGACAATTTTTGAAAATTTACCACTGGAATGGCTGGCTCTGTTATCGAGCCAGTCATTTCAGTGGTTAGTTTTCAAAAATAGTCTTCTTGGTCTGCAAATGGACGTTTCGCAAGGATTTTTGTACACTTGTCTCGTCTCAGTCGCGTGTTTAAAAACATTCTTTCCAGCATTCAAATAGATATTGAAGTAAAAACTAAGTTTTTAATAGCACAACATCTGACCAGTAAATAAGTAATTGTGAGTCGTGACCAATAATGAGTGGTATGTCATGCGGCAACAGCCAAATGCCACAATATCTGAATTTAGTACATTGTCATGCTTTGCGGGTGAGATGGGAGATGAATCTTCTTAGACAATTGGGTCCCATTAATAGAAAACGTGTTGTACACTGGGAATAATAGGCTATCGCTCATGCTGAAAGTCAATATCAAACAGCATGCAGCATTGAATGTCAAGGTTAATTCTATTTGTTGGAATCCTGACACTGATCGGAATCAAAGTGCCTTCTGAAGGTTTAAATTCACTTTTGCCTTACTACTTTGGGGGTGAAAATTGTTCTTCGTTTCATTGAAAATCGTCCTATTTTTCTTAGAATGCATATTTCTGAAATTAGTCTAAAATTTTATTGTAAACCTATCATACGTATAATTTTAATAATATATAAATTATATATTAACCCTTTAACACTCATATCGGCCAAAAACAGCTTCTGCAGTGGTCTTGAGAAATGTCCATTTGCAGACCAAGAGAAGACTATTTTTGAAAATTTACAGCTTGAGTGACTAGCTCGATAACGCAGGGTTAATGGTTTCATCATGATATGAATGAAGACGCATGCTTTGAAGGTATTATCTTTTTGTTTGCCTTTTTCAGGTGAAAACAGAAAAACTCGATATTTTATATAGCTTGAAATTAAGAACTCAACCATTTAATGGTCAAGTGGCCATAAATGTCCTCTGGAATGCGCTTAAGAAAGGTCCATTTGCAGGCCAAGAGGAAGCGATTTTTGACAATTTACCATTGGAATGACTGTCATTCCTGTGGTAAATTGTCCAAAAATACTCTTCTTAGCCTGCAAATGGCAATTCACTAGGCAACAAATTGCAACTTTCTTTACCAGTCTTGGCCATGGGAAAAATTCAGTTTTCTCACAGAAAATGTCCAATTGCAGACCAAGAGAAGACTATTTTTGAAAATTTACCACTGGAATGACTGGCTCGGATAACCGAGCCAGTCATTCCCGTGGTAAATTTTCAAAAATAGTCTTCTCTTGCTCTGCAAATGGACATTTCTCAAGACCACTGCAGAAGCTATGTTTGGCTGATTTGAGTGTTAAAGGTTTAATAAGGCACCATTGTATTTACTACCACTCCGTACGGGTCTGTGTTTGAATATATAAAATAGAATTAGTTATCGAGCAGCAATATGGCGACTGAGTGGACTCAATAAAAATCCATAATGAGAAGACATTTTGTATAAATAGAAACGCATCAGAGTTACAATGTTAATATTCAATGAATGCGGTAAGAGCAGGACTCCGGGTACATCGTCTTCGTCGATGTTTGCAGCGGCGGCGGTGGTGTGTGTAGTGAGAATCTTGCAGTTACACGACATCCTCCACATGACAACTGCGGCGGTTATATCTCAGTATTGTTGGCCAGGCATAATTATTATTGATTCTGATGCGGCAATGTTGGGAAAGATCGGCTCTGGTGATATCTTTGCTTTGCTGTATCTGTCGGCCATTTATCCAGCTATCTGATCTCCACCGTCCCTGAGAGTGTTCCGCCACCATTTTGGAAAAGCGAGATTCGGCCGACCGCCATCTATCACACTCTGTCTTTGATCCAAATTGTATAGTATGACAGAAAATGATGATGCTATGCTGTGAACATGTTTCATTAAGTACTTCATCTTCGTAAAGCTTTTAGCGATCTTGCAATAGTTTTATATTTCTATGTGGCGCAGTCTAGCTAACCGGATCGAGAAAGCGTCTGTAATTCTGGCCCCTGAACGTGTTATGGTTCATTAAGATAGGTGGTATTAATGGAAGGATCGCTTTCACGCTAAGCCCCGCCCATTTGCGGGTGTTGGAATCGATTTGTATACTTTGATTCCTGAATTCTGAGAATCCCAATTTCAAGGACATTTTACAAGCTGTTGAAGATTTTGAAACTAATTTACCTGGGAGCTATCGCTGCCTATTCAACAGAATGTTTTTTAAGTTCTAAGCTCATCAAAGACACACAATTCTAACACTTAATGGCAGACGTTTCTGATTGTCGTGACAGAGTTATATGTCGTAATGATGACGACTTCAGCTAACTAATGATGTAATTGATTATGATATCAGATACTCGAGTGAAAGATCAGATCCCTATATTCAGAACAGTCTTTTGTGGCCCTCAAAAATATTGTTTGTCAAATTACTCAAGTATATTAATCCTGTAACACTCATATCAGCCAAAAATGGTTTCTGCAGTAGCCTTGTGAAATGTCCATTTGCAGGCCAAGAGAAGATTATTTTTGAAAATTTACCACTGGAATGACTGGCTCGATAACCGAGCCAGTCATTCCAGTGGTAAATTATCAAAAATAGTCTTTTCTTGGTCTGCAAATGGACATTTTCTAAAAGAAAATTGAAATTTCTTGAATAAATTTGAGGGTGAAAAGGGCTACATTTGTAACCCTTGAATGGTCAAGATTTGTTAAAAAATATCCATTTGGTTGTCAAGAAAAGACTATTTTTTAAAACTTTGTCACTGGAATGACTGGCTCGGTTATTGCGCCAGTTATTCCAGTGGTAAATTTTCAAATAGGTGGTTTGCAATGATATAGACTGGAAATACATGTATCTTGAAAACTTAAAATTTCGCTGTATGATTTATGCTTGTTTACCAACTGGCAAAATGTGCCCATATTTTGAAAGGCGAGACCGTCTCAGTGCATCTTGAGGCCTGGATCTATGGACGCAATACACCTCAGTATGGTACCAGGTCCAGTTTTTCATCAGCCATTCCAATCAAGTGTCAAGTTTAAATAAATTCCCCGTCCAGGTTGCATGTAGCGCACTCTTATCACGGTCTAGTTGAAACTGTCCAACAATTTTTACCCTCTCCTGTAAAGGGAAAATAGTATTGCATTAGAGTCGATCGGTGTGTCTCTGTCTGTCTCTGTCTGTCTGTCTGTCTGTCTGTCTGTCTGTCTGTCTGTCTGTCTGTCTGTCTGTCTGTCATGCTGTCTGTCTGTCTGTCTGTCCGTCCATCTGCTTGCCTGCCCGCTTGCCTGGTTGGCTGTAACTGGAGCTGTAAAATTACTGATCTGATTTTGCAAAAAAAATTTAACGCAGCAAGGATTTTATTGTGAAAGATAATTTCCCGATTTTGGCAGTCATCCAGATAAATAATATCGATCCAGATTGAATTAAATTCTGGATCTATATGATCGAAAGTTCAAATTTTAATGCAAGAAAGACCGTATCACACAGATTCTTAAAAACCTGAAACCATCCGGAAAATCCTAACAATTTCAGTTACCTCCCCTTATAAATTAAAAATTCATCCAAAGTTTCTTGTCGAGACTTAGTCATGGAGAGCTTAGAAGCAACACGTGCAATTCCTTGTCAGTGGATATAAATGGAGAACACAGTTTCATGATTTCGGTCTTCATTGTGCGATTATTTTTTCTAAAGTACAGTCCTTTACCATTAATGACTCTTGAAACATGTCTGTTTATATTTTATTCCGTGTAAATATACCATCTTCTGATAGCTCTTGTATTTTTTCCATATGATTGAAAAATGGATAAAGTGAAACATCTGCCAGAGATGATCTGGCCACTTTGGTGAGGTTTCCGGTCTACAGAAGGAAATTCTATATTATATGGACCATAGGCAAATTTGGCTAGAAGGCTCCTATGGCGATAGGCTTCAGAAGCGCTATTCAGAATTTTGATAGGTCAGTAATTCGTTGGCCATCTTGGATTTTCTGAAAATCCTTAGGATCATCTTTAACCCTTTACCACTCATATCAGCCGAAAAGACTATTTTTGAAACTTTACCACTGGAATGACTGGCTCGATAATAGTTTTCTCTTGGTCTGCAAATGAACATTTTCTATGGGAAAATTGAAATTTTCTTAAGCAAATTCGAGGTCTAACGGGTTAACTCTTTAATTAATGAGGTGATGTCAACGAAACTTTGATGGAACGATCGAATGGTAGCTGTTTAGAAATGGCATCGCTTTGGGCAAGTTACACTGTTTCTCCATAGAGAGGGTTATTAGAATTATACACTGGCGTTTACATCTTGAGTCAGCTCTTGTATCACTCTCATAGAGATGCGCTCCTTGGAGCAATACTATGCATAATTTATATTTACACTGTGATTTATCTTCTAGCGATTGTACAGCTAGGTTACTCTCAGTTGTATTCTGAGCATATTTCAGCGGCATCCTGTTTGAAATTAAACCTCTTGGCAGTTGGTTACAAGATGATAGTAAACTGATGCGATTTTGAAAACAATCTTGCTGAAAATATTACGCAGGTCCGTAATAACCAGCAACAGCTTTCAGCAACATTGTTTTCAAAATTATACCAGTTCTCATACAAAGGAATGTTAGGAAACTCATTGTTACAGTTTTAGAGCTATAGATTTATATCATCGTTAACCGTTTCAATGACACAATCCTGAAAACAGAAATTTTTTATGTTGTGTAGCACATTCTGTTGAATATTTTGAAAGTAATATGACTGGAAGCCATTGCTGAAGGCAGCAATGACTTTCAGTCATATTAATTTCAAAATATTCAACAGCTTTCCTGCTTGTTTGCTCTGAAATTAAGATATGGGAAATTTATCGGTGGAATGGTTAAAGGTAATTTATTATATGATCAGATTAAGTTTTAACCCTTTCACTGACATATCCCTGAAAAAGTATATTCTTTACTCTTTACATTATAAAACTTATTCCATAGAAAATTTTGAAATTAATTTAACTGTAAGACATTGCTGCCTCATACGGCTTCCTGTCAAATTAATTACAAAATATTCTGTATGATCGCGATGAAAATGAGATAAATGGAATTCATAGGTGATAAAATGATTCTAAATTGAGCAAGAATTTCATGTTGACGTAATGGATCATGGCATGACCATTCTGTACAAGCGACAGGGCATAATTTAGAATTTTATATTTGCATAGCATGAATTGCTATGCAAATTATAAATTGTATAGTAGTCAGCAAAAATGTATAGCTATCAACTGTTTCACTGAGAAATTCCCTGTATCGCAATCTCAGAGCAAACAGGAAAGCTGTTGAATATTTTGAAATTAATATGACTGGAAGCCATTGCTGCCTTAGGCAGCAATGGCTTCCAGTCATATTAATTTCAAAATATTCAACAGAATATGCTATACACTGTAAAGAATTTACTTTTTCAAGGATTTGTTGTTGAAAGGGTTAATGACAAAACTTAAGAAAATCGATGATCGATTGCAATGACATACACATTTTACATAGCAAATACAGCTATACATGTTGCAGAATGTATAGCAACTGCCTAGATATGTGTAGCAAATTGAGATGCGATACCAGATAAATTATGCCCTTAGAGATATTCAGAGACATTTGTTTATCGACAACCCTTGAACATAGGCGACCATCTCGTCTCCTTGGTGTTGCGTAGTGATTGTGACATCATTCAATCTCTAGTGACAGCTGCTCTTTAATCCTTTAACATTCAAATTTGTTCAAGAAAATTTCAATTTCAAATTTCAAAAATGTCCATTTGCAGGCCAAGAGATGACTGTTTTTGAAGATTTACTACTGGAATAACTGGTTCGGTTATCAAGCCAGTCATTCCAGTGGTAAATTTTCTAAAATAGTCTTCTTGATCTGCATATTGAAGATTTCTCAAGACCACTACAGAAGCCTTTTTTTACCAATATGGGGATTAAAGGGTTAATGACAATTTGTTAATTGCGTTTATGTTGCCCATTATACACTCCAAAATTCACATCCAAATAGTCAACACGTTTCCAGCACTTTCACGTATGATTTTCATCTTCTGAGTCTATTGGGATTTTAACCCGTTAATGATAAAGCCTGCCAAAGCCGCCCTCCGCAGTGGTCTTGAGGAATGTCCATTTGGAGGCCAGGAGAAGAGTATATTTGAAAATTTATCACTGGACTGACGATAACCGAGCCAGTCACTCTCGTGATAAATTTCCAAAAATAGTCTCTTGGCCTGTAAATGGACATTCAATAAACAAATATTTAGATTTTCTTGACCAAATTAGACCATGAGAGGGTTTAACGTCGAGCATTAGTGAAATTAACACTTTAACCCTCTTATCAGACCAAAAACGTCTTCTGCAGTGGTCTTGAGAAATGTCCATTTGCAGACCAAGAGAAGACTATTTTTGAAAATTGACCACTGGAATGACTGGCTCGATAACCGAGCCAGTTATTCCAGTGGTAAATTTCCAAAGGTAGCCTTCTTTTGGGTTGCAAAATGGACATTGTCTATGAGAAAATAGAAATTTTCTTAAATAAATTTGAGGGTTAAAGTGTTAACATGCAATCATATTATGGCTGTGAAGCACACTAACTTTATCTCACTTCCTTACAACGAGAATATAATATACTCTATTGTAACACCTGAGCCTGAGTGACATCTTGGATATTGGTTTAAATGTTCTGCAATGGCGGCGGCTTCAATAAACTTGAGGAATACATTGGAATTTTCAAAAATCAAATATATTTTTCTTTTAATTTAACCCGACGAAGCCGGACAAAGCCGTCCCCTGCGGCGCTCTTGATAAATGTTCATGTGTCCACCAAGAGACTTAATTTTGAAAATTTACTGCTGAAATGACTGACTTGATAAATAAGCCAGTCATCTTAGTGGTAAACTTTCGAAAATAGTTGTCTATTGGCCGTTTAAGATTCTTTAATATTTGGGCCAAAACAGGCCCTGAATGAATGTCAGTTTGCAGCCAGGAGAAGACTATTTTAAAAAAATTTACACAGAAATAAGTGACTCGACAGGACTGGCGGTATGATCAGCGAACGAAAAGAAGAGAAGTGACTCGATAAACAAGCCAGTCATTTCAGTTATAAAGAAATTAAAAATTGATTTCTCTTGGCTTGTAAACGAACATTTGTTGCAAAATAATATAAATTTTATTGACCTTTATCATTAAAGGGTTAACCCTTTACCCCTCAAATCAGCCAAAATGGCTTCTACAGTGGTCTTGAGAATTCCCACTGGCATGACTGGCTCAATAACTGAGCCACACATTCCAGTGGTAAATCTTCAAAAATAATATTCTCTTCGTCTTGCAAATTAACATTTTACATGAGAAATTTGAAATTTTATTGACAAATCTTGACTACTAAAGGGTTGAATGGCTAGGACATAATGATAATAGGTGCTAATCTTATCTATCAGCGCACAGTCTTGCTGGCTTAGGGTCTGTGAGTGTCCAGGATACATTGTAATTCATTAATAATCAAACACAATCAATATTTTTGTCTTAACCCTTAAATTTGTTCAAAAGAATTTCAATTTCTAATAGAAAGTGTCCATTTGCAGACAAAGAGAAAACTATTTTTGAAAATTTACCACTGGAATGGTTATTGAGCCAGTCATTCCAATGATAAATTTTCAAAAATAGTCTTCACGTGGTCTGTCAATAGACTTTTCTCAAGACCACGGCAGAAGGCATTTTTGTCCGACTTGAGGGTTAAAGGGTTAAAGTAAATGTCCATTTTCAGGTCAAAACAAGACTATCATTTAACATCTACCATTGGAGCGGTTATTGAGCTAGCCATTCCAGGGCTAAAATTAAAACAAGTTTGATAGAATCGCGGTAGCTGCATGCTCCAGATTTTTTCAGACTTTTCAGACTTTTTTGACGTTACAGATTTCTTCAGATCATGGCCAAATGTGTAATTATACCCTTTTTATCCTGTGTTAAAACTTGAGCTGAATTTTCTTAGATGTCCATAGATCCCGAATTTCATCCAGTCCAGATCCAGGCTCTTTTATTCTGATCACTACCAATGTCTTCAGATTCATCGTCGTCGTCATCATCATCACTAGCATCGTCGTCATCATCCATCATCATCATCATCCATTACCATCATCATCATCATCATCATCATCATCATCATCATCATCATCACTAGCATCGTCGTCGTCATCATCATCACTAGCATCGTCGTCGTCATCATCATCACTAGCATCGTCGTCATCATCCATCATCATCATCATCCATTACCATCATCATCATCATCATCATCATCATCATCATCACTAGCATCGTCGTCATCATCCATCATCATCATCACTAGCATCATCGTCATCATCCATCATCATCATCATCCATTATCATCATCATCATCATCATCATCACTAGCATCATCGTCATCATCCATCATCATCATCACTAGCATCATCGTCATCATCTATCATCATCACCACCATTGTCGTCATCACAATCGTTGTCATCACTATCATCATCATCGTCATCATCATCATCATCATCATCACTAGCCGTCATCACTATCATCATTGTCGTCACTATCATCATCATCATCATCATCATCATCATCAATTCATCTTCATCATCATTATCATCATCATCACCACTAACATCGTCGTGGTCATCAATATCATCATCATCATCATCTGAAGTTATGCACACTGACTCATTATAATGCACTATATTTATAGCTGTGTGCATAGCTGAGAACATGAGGCATATGTGTGCTAATATTAGAAGTATTTGCAGTTCTAGCAAATCGAATAGTCTATCATAGATGAGTCAGCCAATATAATATCACGTTGGTGTGCATGCTAACATGTAAAATAGTTCAGTTATATGTAACATATATTAGAGTATAGATTATAGATTGCTGGAACATTCTCACTCACAATAGACTAGCTGCATAAGGAGAAGCATTTAGCTGTTCATGATTTAATGCTCGAATTTGTTCTAATTATTTTTAATTTTCTCTAAGAAAATGTTCATTTGCAGACCAAAAAAGATTCTTTTTGTAAATTTACCACTTGAATGACTGGCTCGATAATCGAGCCAGTCATTCAAGTGGTAAATTTACAAAAATAATCTTCTCTTGGTCTGCAAATGGACATTTTTCAAGACTACTGCAGAAGTGATTTTTGACCAATTTTGGCAATTAAAAGGTTAAATCAAGAGACTAGAATATTCATTGCAATTTTTACTCAGTTTAGAAATGTGATGAGAATTTCCTATATTAGCCCTTTCAAGCATACAGGCCAAATATGTCAGATTTCTCAAGACAGACAAACTATTCTCTAGAATATTTAGAAAGCAATCTATCTGCTATTGATTCCCCCTATAGGCTAGTTCAGAATCATATAAATTTACTGGTACTAATGTTAAATTTGATTCATAATTTTGGTATTAATTACGAATGTTTTTCAGATCGCATCCATGTGTAATCTGTACAAATATTGATTCCTATTATACATGCATTATAAATGATATTAATGTTGCAAAAATGATGTCAATGTTGGTTGAAATTTATAACTGGCATTTAAATATCATAATGTTGTCCTTAATTTGTGCATAATTTGTAAAACTTATAATGTCTACATATAATCTATATGCAAATGTCTTATGTCTGCATAAGTTCTTGCATAATTATGTGACTGAGCCGTTAACACTTTAACGCTCACCCCACACCTCGCTCGTGTTGGGATCGATCAATCTCTGAACTCCCTGACTATCAATTTCCAGAAAACTATACAGGTAAGCTGTTGAATATTTTGAACCTAATTTACATGTAACTGGCTGCTGCTGTTGCTGCCTATAGCATGTTTGTTAAATAGTAGAGACATACAATTCATACAATGTGTCGAACTATTAAGAATTAAAGACGGGCCTAATATAATCATTTATGAATGATTATGACATCATCCTACATGCCGCTTAGCTGATTATGACATCATATGATGTCAAATTGATAGATGGAAACTGGAAAGGTGAATTGCTTACGTCATAAATAAGTTGATGTGTCTGTTTCATCTGTAAGTGTGTAATTTATACTGTCTATGTGGAAATGGGATAGATGTACAAATGCTACATAAATTTTGTAATGAGGAAGATGAGGATGAGGCTGATGATGACGATTATGATAAAGAGATGATGATGAGGAGGAGGACGATGATAAAGAGATGATGATGATGAAAGAGGATGATCATGATGATAAAGATGATGATGAAGATGCGGATGACGATGATTGATTTCGGTGATGTAAATCTCATCAATCATTCTCATTTGTTTTAAAACTGTGGCAGTATTCTACAAATCTTTTCACACTTACAAACGACTTGGTATTTGCATTTCATGTCAGGTGTGCAGGAGGGAGGGGTTTGTCGGGGTGTTGTACATGAAGTTTGGCAGGAGGGCTGAAGGGAGAGAATTGATAATCACTGCCGCTGACTGTATATGATTTTGGATGTAATTAAATAAAGCTGTATAGCATACATGAGTTGATGAATTTTGTTCCGGGAAAAACTAATGCTGTTTGCGAGGAAGACGAGTGAGAGAATGGTAGAATCATCGCTGCCCCATGATCCCCGCTTACTGTCTGTAGCAATCACTCATAACGTTACATGTCCAAATAATCCTGTTCACCCTCCATCAATCTAGCAATTTCTAGTTTCCCTGGCAGTATGTTCGGCTGGCACAGTAGAGAGACGGAGAATTTTAATAATAATCTTCACTCAAGGAAAAGAAATAAATTCACATTGTTAGCAGCAGTAGCTGATTTGTTGTTGTACTTGATGGTCATCGTGTGTTAAAACCCTTTAACACTCATATCAGCCAAAGACAGCTTATATAGTGGTCATGAGAAATGTACATTTGCAGATCTAGAGAAAATTAAAATTTACAACTGGAATGACTGGGCTTCTCTAGTTCCCTGGGCTTCTCTAGTTCCCTGGGCTTCTCTAGTTCCCTGAGCTTCTCTAGTTCCCTGGGCTTCTCTAGTTCCCTGAGCTTCTCTAGTTCCCTGAGCTTCTCTAGTTCCCTGGGCTTCTCTAGTTCCCTGGGCTTCTCTAGTTCCCTGAGCTTCTCTAGTTCCCTGGGCTTCTCTAGTTCCCTGAGCTTCTCTAGTTCCCTGGGCTTCTCTAGTTCCCTGAGCTTCCCTAGTTCCCTGGGCTTCTCTAGTTCCCTGGGCTTCTCTAGTTCCCTGGGCTTCTCTAGTTCCCTGGGCTTCGCTAGTTCCCTGGGCTTCTCTAGTTCCCTGAGCTTCTCTAGTTCCCTGAGCTTCTCTAGTTCCCTGGGCTTCTCTAGTTCCCTGAGCTTCTCTAGTTCCCTGGGCTTCTCTAGTTCCCTGGGCTTCTCTAGTTCCCTGAGCTTCTCTAGTTCCCTGAGCTTCTCTAGTTCCCTAGTTCAAATGTCCATTTGCAGAATAGTCATTTTGGCATGCGAATGGGCATCTGCTAATGAAAAATATAAATTTTCTTGACAAATCTTGACATAAAGAGTTAAACGGTTGAATGGCTTTGATTTGTATTGTGTCTCACAAAGTGTTATATTCACCAGATAAAGAGATATGATAGAGAATGGGCTTTAACCCTTTGATGACTAAATTTCTTCGAAAAATTTAAAATATTTACTTATTTAATGTCCATTTGCAGGCCTAGAGAAGACTATTTGTGAAAATTTACCACTGTAACATTTCAGTGGTAAAATTTCAAAAATAGTCTTCTCTTGGCCTGCAAATGGACATTACTTAAAACCACTACAGAGGCCGGTTTTGGCTGGTTTTGGTTTCATCACAAAAGGGTTAATACTTTAACTCTTTGATCCTCGAATTTATTCAAGAAAATTAAAATTTTCTCAGAAATTGTCAATTTGCAGACCAAGAGAAGACTATTTTTGAAAATTTACCGCCGCAATGACTCTTGGTTATCGAGTCGTTCATTCCATAGGTAAATTATAAAAAATAGTCTTCTTTTGGTCTGCAAATGGACATTTCTAAAGACCATTGAAGAAGCCATTTTGGCTGGTATGAGTGTTAAAGTGTAATCCTAGATTCTCATCAAAAATGTCTTTTTGCGGGATAAGGCAATTTTTGAAAAGTTACCACTGGAATGCCTAGCTCGATAACCGATCCTGTCATTCTAGTGCCTCTTGGCACACAGAGGAACATTCCTCAACTACACACACGCATGCACACGCATGCGCGCATGCACGTACACACGCATGCACGCACACACACAGTTTTTGGGCAGCTTGACTGTAAAAGGGTTAATGCCCTTTAGTCACATCCATCCAGTCATAGGAGTTTTAACCCTTTAAATGGTCAAAATGTGCCACGAAAACTGAAGTGTTTGCTGAGTGAATGTTGATTTGCAGGCCAAGAAAAGAATATTTTTTAAACCAGTACCATTGTAATGGCTGGCTCGGTTATCTAACCAATCATTTCCAGTTGTAAACTTTCAAAAGTAAGCTCACATCCACTCCAGAGGCCGTTTTGGCTGACTTAAACTTTAATAGTCAACCCAGCCAAAAACGGCCTCTGAAGTGGTCTTGATGAATGTCCATGGCATTTACAGGTCAGGAGAAGAGTATTCTTGAAAACTCAACACTGCAATGACTGGCTCGGTTACCGAGCCAGTCATTATAGTGGTAAATTTTCAAAAAATACTCTTCTTAACCTATAAATGAACATTCGCTAAGCATAAATCTCAATTTTATTTGCCAATCTTGACCAGTAAGGAGTTAAAGGACTAATTAATGTGAAGTATGCAAAGGCTGCTGATTATTTTGAAAACTAACTGCTTTGAAGTCAGCGGTCTGCCTTAAGCATCAATAACAATGACTTCCTATCCGATTAATTGTTTTGATGATTATCTGCGGTAGTTGACAATGGAGGAATCCAGTTTTAGTTTTGCCCCGGCCATCTGTATCTAAGCTCCACCCTCGCTATGCCCGTGTTGGGATTGATTGAACCCTGCACTCTCTGAATCTCAATTTCCGGAAAGCTATATAGGTAAGCTTTTGAATATTTTGAAACTAATTTGACTGAGTACTGTTGTTGCCTATGGCAGCAAAACTCCCATCAAATTAGTTTCAAAATATTCAACAGCATGTTTATTAAAGACATACTATTCGTACAACTTGATGGATTGTTAACCGTTTATGACCGACTTAATTACATCATTCAGTATGTAATTGATTATGATATCAGCCAGACTCAGCCGACATGTGAAGCTGTTGATTATGACGTCATACGATTGATCAATAAACTGCACTCCTCTATTGTTTTCATGATTATCATTGGCAGTTGACAATAGCGTGATCTTGAACACATCAACTTCTATCTCGTATTAGTTACTGTATGTTCTAGTACTAAGGTATAGATCGAGCTATATAGCCATATGAATATTAATTTTATATGGATGATGAGTTCTGCGATTGTGGATTTTATAGCCTTAATGCATGTTCGTTGTCGTGGAAACACAGATGTCACTTATGCGGAGAAAGATGCTAGTTTGTGTTTAATGTCATTACCAGGCGACAATATGGCCTGTGCTCACCATGCTACTAACCCGTCATGAGCAGGCTCCAGGCAGAAGGGATGCCGGTATTTCTGGGCAATTACTCCGTGTATTTTATCTTTTTGCGACTAAGAAGAATAAGAATGCTATAGCTGCACTCCCTGTGTCATCTCACTCTAATCCATCGATCTAGCTTACGTTTTTTTATACCATCGCTACATAAAAATTGATTTCTTGTCTTTCGGTTTCTTGTCTTTCGGGCTCAACGACTGCCTTGATGTCACGGCGGATAAAATGTTATCACGAGAAAGATTCAGTACTGCAGCATCATGTTAATGCAGTCTCGTTGTTGCGTCTTCTTGCACCACCATCAATTACAGCACACACTCAAGATCGTCTTTAAGTAGTGCACCGGTTAAAAGTGAGAGATGCGCTTTTAGAAAAAAATCTTCATGCCTTAGATGGCTACACTATAATGCGTACGTTTGATTGACCCATTTCTGAGGCAGCGTCACTGCAAATAATCATCTCTTAGAATTATAGATGGATTCATTTCTAACTATGCCTCCCACCCCATCCCTTTCTAGCTAAGCTCCACCCACTTGTAAGCATGTTGGAATCTGCCAGAAACTTTGAAACTGTAAGGCAGCTAGCAACAGCTTCAAGTCAAATTAGTTTTGAAACACTCGGCAGAATATTACTCCTTTGTTTTCTATTGTAGCGAGAGTGTACAGGGCTGAGTGGGTCAATAGTACAATCTGGAGAGTATATTTATAAACAGATGAGATATAGGCTATTATCTTATGACCATCTGTCAGGTTCTTAACCATTTAACACTCAAATGTGTTCAAGAAAATTTAAATTTTCTCATAGAAAAAGTCCATAATTTGTAGACCGAGAGAAGACTATTTTTGAAAATTTACCACTGGAATGACTGGATCGGTTATCGAGCCAGTCATTCCAGTGGTATAATTTCAAAAATAGTCTTCTCTTGGTCTGCAAATTCGCATTTCTCAAGACCACTAGAGAAGCCGATTTTGGCTAATATGAGTGGTAAACGGTTAAAAGAAGAGATTTAGTGCAATTTCATTGGTCAATAATTAAGGTCCTGCACCGAAAGCCTGTCCGTCCACAATATCTCGTAAACAGCGCACCATACAGAACCGCTTCAGATATTTTAATGAAACTTGGTGTATCCCTCAGTTATGATGCGCAGATGTGCCTTTAGAAAAATTCACCTTTATAGGTCCAAGATTTTGGGGGTAAATGGGCTTATTAATGCAAAAAGTCATATCATACAGAACCGCTTGAAATAATTTAATGAAACTTGGCAGGTTACTTCATTATGATGGGTAGATGTGCCTTTTGAAGTATTCAGCTTTATAGGTCCAAGATTTAGGTGAAAATGGGATTTTTAACCCAAAAACTCGGAATCTTTCAATCTTTGTCAATTTCCTTTTTTTTTGTCTATTTCTTATTTAGTTTTTGTATTTAGTTTTTTCACTAATATGAATGCTTTATATTGAATTGCTAGCTTCTATATCGAGAAAGCTATTTTCAGTGATTATGGGGCGCCCTCTGAGTCAAACAATGTTTTCTAGTTCTCGCTGAACATATAGGATTAATTCAATCTGATCTGTCAAACAATACAAATGACATAGCTCTATCATAAAAATCAGTCTGTCATGAAATGTAAAATTAAAATATTCTGTTGAATATTTTGAAACTAATTTGACCTAGGGGCTGCTGCTGCCTCCTCCCCGTAAAAAAGTAAAAATAGTTAAGAAAGTCAACATTCTACGTGTATTTGTATAGCTACCTTGGAATTTAGATTCTGGGAATTCTGGTTGCAAAGTTTCAAATTGTGGATGAAGCTTATGGGCGTGTTAAGTATGACATCACTTCGCCCCGGAAGTGTGTATTTTGCCTGCCTTATTACATCATGAGTACGTGTTTATGACGTCATCATTTGTTGTTAAGCAAAAACATTGTTTTGTGTATTTAATAATCGAGATGAACCCGGAAATACGTCGTCACTTAACAAGCCTATAGCGAGAAATGGGCGGGCCATTGCTGGAGGTGGTACATTTATTAGGATATATGTAGAAATTTGAACAGTAAGTTCTTTTTCCATGATTATATGAGGATTTGGTTAATTTTGAAAATGGCATTAATAAAAGCTGATTATAACTAGCACACCATTAACACAATTTTTAGAACTGAACACTAAAGAGATAAGGGAAATTAAATATCAGCATTGAGAGTAATTTTATTCTCGTTTGTTGACCACCCTTGTGTATCGGTGGTATATGACTTATCGCCTTTAGTGAATATGCATGTAAAACCCTCGAATTTATTCAAGAAAATTTTAATTTTCTCTAAGAAAATGTCCATTTGCAGACCAAGAGAAGCATATTTTAAAAATGTTACCACCTGAATGACTGGCTTGGTTATCGAGCCAGTCATTCCAGTGGTATATTTTCAAAAATAGTCTGCCGGGAAATGAATTTTCTTCAAGACTATTTAACTACAGGGGCTGGTTTTGACTGACTTGCTCAAATGGTAATGGGGTTAACCTGTCTGACATGAAATTCTGTGCACTGCCTATGTGATAGTCAGTGTCTGGAGAGAAAAAATACATTCTCATTCGTGCCATCACTCAAATCAGTGTCTGTAATTCAGTCATTGTGTTTGTCTCACTCCGTTAACCATTTAACCCTGAAATTTATTCAAGAAAATTTCAATTTGCTGATAGAAATGTCCATTTGTGGACAAAGGGACGAGTATTTTTTTTAATTTGCCACTGGAATGACTGTCTCAGTTATCGAGCCAGTCTTCCAGTTGTAAATTTTCAAAAACTGTTCTTAGTCCGCAAATGGACACTTCTCAAGACCACTGCAGAAGCCGTTTTTGGCTGGTATGAGTGTTTTGAGGGTTAAGCCACTATAGTTGTCAACTCACATTTTCAGGAATGGTCATTCAAGATCGGTGTTGAATTACCGTTGTTCTTGCACCAAATCAATATATAGCATTGCAGCACTTAAATCATAATATCTGTTGCCATAACATGATTATGAATTTCTGACGTCATTGAGCAAAATCGTTTGGACGGGTTCTGCAACACGGGTGTTACGATAACCGGTGTTACGATAACCGAACCAGTCATTCCAGTATTAACTTTTCAAAAATAGACTTCTAGTCATCTGCAAATGGCCATTCAATAAGCAAATACTTTGATTTTATTGATCAGTACAGTTCAGAAATAACTTAGTGTTTCCAAAACAAAATAAAGCGTGCTGTTGAATATTTTGAACATAAATAGATTGGAAGACATTGCTGCCTAAGGCAGCAATGTTTTCCAGTCCAATTATGCTCAAAATTTTCAACATAAGATTTCTTACTAACTAACATGTTTCTGTTTTGGACACATTATAACTTATTTATTGGCTGTAATGTAATATGTAGGACAGCTGACTGGTACTGAAATGAGTGTTCATGTTTAACGAATGCTTTGCAGGATTGCTGTATAAATGCATACATTCGTACATGATAAGTTATTCATAGGAGTTTATTAAACTCAGAACAAACATGAGGGAAAATGTTTTTATTGATATTAATGGGCAGATGGTGTTGGATGAGCGGAAATCTGCTTGATTATTAATTCAGCTAGTATTGAGGCATATTTTCATCGCATTTTGCATTTTATTAACCGTATCCCCTGGGACAGTGAAATGTTAGGCGTAATCTTCGTTCACTTTCATATGTAAGCCGGTGTTCATTATGAAAGCAATGTTGGTGATTATAGCTCAGTTGTTGCATTAGACAACAACAGCTTTCAGCAACATTGTTTTCAAAATTGTACACAGAATTTCATCTACTGGTCCTCTGTAGCAATAAACATCAGCGTAGCTGTGGTTAACTGTCACGCTTATGTACGCCACTAGACATAATAATAATAATTTCCCATCACTTGTAAAGTGTGGATGGAGCTTAGTTAGAGATTGGTGGAACGTAGCTTATACTGGATTCATCTATTATCCTTCTTGTTTTGAAAAGCATTAGCAGATATCGCTTCTTAGGCAATTACTTTCGTGAAATCTTAGTATCTCGACGCGTGGTGATGGGACATGATGGGAAGCCAAGCTACTCTCTACTCCGCTAAACTATATGATAATGGTGGGATCCATCACACAAATAGATGATGTTATAATCAATTACATCACTTGTTAACTGACGTAACAATTAAAATGACAGCTCTGTCATGAAAATCGAAGTGTGTCACAAATGTGTATGAATTGTGTCTGATGAATGCACAATTTTTGAAAATTTACCACAAATGACTCGCTCGATAACTGAGCCAGGCATTCTAGTGTTAAATTGTCAAAGCTCGTCATCTCCTGGTCAGCAAATGGACATTCAATAAGCAAATATTTAAATTTTCTGGACCAGATTTGATCATTAAAGTGTTAATACACAGTAACCATAGGTAGCACCAGCCCTCAGGAAAATTAGTTTCAAAATATTCAACAGCTTACCCGTAGCTCGGAATATAGATTCTGAGAATTCGGGTTTCAAACTTTCAAATTAATTCGAACACGCGTAAAAAGTGTTGAGAGGGGTGTGAGGAAGCTTAGCTAGAAATGGCTGCAGTGTAATTAAAAAGGATCCCTCGAGCGGGCCAGTCATACCAGTAGTAAGTTTTAAAAAAATTCTTTAAGTCTGCAAATGGACGTTTCACAAGCCCTTTTAACTGACGTATATCACCATTTAACAACTTAATTGTCAGGCCAGTTAAAAATGGCTTCTACAGTGGCTTTTTACAGAAATGTGTTTTTGGAGGCCAAGAGAAAACTATTTTTGAAAATGTATCATGTAGGAAGGACTGGCTCGATAACTGTGTCTCTAAAACCATAAGTCAGTTATTTCAGTGGTAAAATTGCTAAAACAATCGCTGTCTCCAAATGGGCATTTTATAAGAGAAAATAGAAATTTTATTGACACAGTTTTACCATTAAAGCGTAACGGATTAACCCTTTAATTGACAAGATTTTTTTTACAAATATTACAATTTTTCCTCAATGAATGTCCATTTGCAGGCCAAGATAAGATTATTTTTTTAAAATTTACCACTGGAATGACTGGCTCGATTATCGAGCCAGTCATTCCAGTGGTAAATTTTCAAAAAATAATCTCTTGGCCCGCAGATGGACACTCCCCCAAGACCACTGAAAATGCCAGTTTTGGCTGGCTTGACCATTCAATAGTTCTTGACTAGGACATATATGCGGTATTATTATTATAATTTTAGTCTTTTGTTTCCATTTGCGCAGTAGCATATCAGATGGTGTGACTCGGGCTAGGCTTTGATTAATATTTAATAGGTATGCATACCAGCCATTACACTACGCCTGGTCAACCTGACCTTATAATGATGCATGCAGTCAGAACAAACTGCATTTCCTTTGGCTTATGCACATCTTAACAAACATATGTTTAGTAACTACACAAAGGAATAAAGCGCTCCAACAAGATGTAAAGAGCAATGATTTTTCGTTATGTTCAATGCTCAGTTCAGATTCTTTCTTTTTGTTCAGATAATAAAGCTTCTCTGGCAAGCTGTTACCACGGTTATAAAATTCAGATTATCTAGTAAATACTAGAGCTCTAGATTTAACTACTGTGCTACATGATCCGAAAGTAAAGCAGGCCGCCACTGCGTTCATAGGCAGGTGCTCGTTTAGACATGCTTGCATGTTTTTCTTGTTGATTATTTCTCACCTTTGCCGCTGTTTGAAATGCATGCATACATACATACACACATATATACAGATAATGTAAAACCCCTATCAAATCTTGCTGCTTCAAGCTGCAGGTGCAATAAATATAACATATAAAGCCAGGTTTTATCCCGTGAGTTAGTTTTGATGTATATTGTATTTTTATACTAAACTCCTGTATTTTTATATCCGTATTTGTTTGTTCGTATATTGAACCCTGCCAGACTTGACGCATCAATTTATTTATGATAAACGAAATATTGTGTTGACTATTTCGAGACTAATTTTACTGGAAGCTGTTGCAGCAACAGCGTCCAGTAAAACTATTATCAAAATATTCAACAGCATCTGTATCATTAGGTTATTTTCAAATAAATATCCTGGGGTTTTCTCATTTGGATGGTTAAAGGGGATATAAGCTTACAAACAGATACATGTAGGTCATTGATTTATGCGGATTGCATATAGCTTTTTACTGTAAATTTTAATTCACGACTTAGAAATTAGGACTTGTGGTAGGTCTGTACATTGTATATATTATTTTGATAATATATGTCTAGATCTGTGTTTGCTAGCTGGTACAAAACAACTTTAATATCAGTCAATCTTTGCCTACGTATGCACACTAAATAGACACTTGATCGAACAGTATCGTCAATCCGTTAAGGGACATAGATATCAAACCTTGCTACCTACTAAATATTTTGGCAACAACAATGTTCAATCAGATTGCTATCAAATTTGTCTGAGTTAGCGTGTGATTATGTAGTGTTTTGTAATGTAATATAGTGGACATCATGTGTTATCAAGTGAGACAAAGCTCCTTAAAACTGTGACTCAGGCAATGTGTAGAAATTACTGTTGATTTATATTCCCAATGTTTTTTAGTGAATAAAGCTATTAACTCTCTGCCTACTGAATTTCTGCAGACTACATTTTAAATAAGGTATAATTCTAAACATGCTGAATATTTTGAAAACAATTTGACTGAAAGGTGTTGGTGGCTTAGCCACCAACAACTTTCAGTCAAATTGTTTTCAAAATATTTAACAGGGCCAGAGTTACGGCCAATTAAAATTATTGTCTCGTGGTTTACAGCAGTCAGACAGTTAAAGGGAGGGAACTTTTGGAATAAGCTTAGATCTATAAAAGTCATGTGGAATATTTGTAATTTTGAAATTAGTGATTTTCATCTGATAGGAGCAAGTCATATTATTGAAACGTTTTAATAAATTCAATTTCCCTTTTTATTACGCTCCCTATTTATTAATGAGAGGCAGTTATCTCCCCTAGCAGAATGTGATGTACGGAGCTAGAATAACTAACTTATTTCGATGATATATACAATGTATGTATTCTCACTAAAATGTATGACTGTACGTGGTAAAGATGAAAGGACATGATAAAATACTTATTGCCTGACTGTGACAAACCACCAAACCATAATTTCAAAAAGGACATGAGCTTTAAAAATGCTGAATATTTTAAAAACAATTTGACAGACAATTGTTGGTGGATTAGCCAACAGCAACTTTCAGTCAAATTATTTTCAATATATTCAGCTGATGAATCTTTATCTCCTCTGGAAAATATGTGGAAAGATTCTACAGTCATACAGTTAATAACAATTTGTTCGAGTAATGCTAATTGGTGCCGATTTGCATTTTCAATGACAATGTCAGGATTCCTTGTGTCATTCCTTGTGTGTTTTTGCATTAAGCCCTTTAGGCCTTTGTTCAAGAAAATTTCGATTTTCTCATAAACAAGTCCATTTGCAGACCAAGAGAAGACGATTTTTTGAAAATTTACCACTGGAATGACTGGCTCAGTTATCGAGCTAATAACCGAGCCAGTCATTCTAGTGGTAAATTTTCAAAAATAGTCTTCTTTTAGTCTGCAAATGGACATTTCTTAAGACCACTGCAGAAGCCGTTTATGGCTGATATGAGTGTTAAAGGGTTAATAGTCGAAATTTAATATTTACTCATTGAATGTCCGTTTGCAGGCCAATAGAAGACTATTTTAGAAAATTTACCACTTGAGTGACTGGCTCGATGCCATTCAAATAGTAAAATTTCAGAAATAGTTCTTTCTAAGTCTGCAAATAGACATTTCTGAAGACCGCTGTAGAGGCCTGTTTTTGCCGGCTTGACCATTAAAGGGTTAAATCATTAGTCGAGATATGTCAAGAAAATGAAGATCTTTGCTTAGCCAGTGTGCATTTGCTGGCCGAGTCAAGATCTTTTTGAAGATATTTACCTGGCTCGGTAATCAAGTCAGTCATACTAAGTGGCAAAGGTTAAAAAAAATAATCTCTTGGCCTATAAATGGTTATTCCTCGAGACCATTACAGATTCCAGTTTTTAGCTGGCTTGACCCTTAACCCTGTGACTGCTGAGTTTTTGCTGGCGACGTATTCCAAGGCTTATATCTCTGGACCTGCTGAGTATTTTGAAAACAATTTTCCTGAAAGTTGTTGGTGGCTAAACTTTCAGTCAAATTGTTTTCAAAATATTTACCAAGTCCAGAGTTTTTTTGCTCATTGAAAGTATTGTCTGTTGGCTTGCAGCAGTGAGACAGTTTAATGATGAAACCATCCAAGACTGACCTCTAGAGTGGTCTTGTGGAATGTCCATTTGCAGGCTAAGAGAAGATTATTTTTGAAAATTTAGCATTGGAATAACTGGCTCGGTAACCAAGCCAGCCATTCCAGTGGTAAATTTTCAAAAATAGTCTTCTCTTGGTCTGCAAATGGACATTTTTCAAGACTACTGCAAAAGCCGTTTTTAAATTTTCTTAGCAAATCTAGATCATTGGAGGGTTAAAAATACCCAGCTAATGGCCCAGGTGAGCAAAAATGTAGATCTGCATGGTATCATTATACAGTACAGCCTGATATCTGCTTGCGCGTCATTGTACAGTACAGCCCAGTATCTGCTTGCGCGTAATTATACAATACAGCCCAATATCTGCTTGCGCGTCATTATACAGTACAGCCCAGAAATAAGTTAAAGAGTTTCCAAATCTTAAACCGAAACCTGTTAGTTAGTAAGAAATGACCTGTTGAATATTTTGAACATAGTGGACATTTTGAATTTCATGACAGAGAGCTTTACGTCGTTATGAATGTAATGACAGCTACTAAGTGATGTACGTGTTATAGACCATTCCAGTTTTAGCTATGCCTCGCCCATCTCTAGCTACGGTCTACCCACACCTCGCTTGTTTTGGGATCGATCGATCTCTGACGCTCTTGACTATCAATTTCCAGAAAACTGTACAGGGTAACCTGTTGAATATATTGAAACTAATTCGACTGGGCGAGCAGTCAAATTAGTTTCAAAATATTCAACAGCATGTTTATTAAATAGTAGTGACATACAATTCGTGTCAGTCTATTAAGAGTTAAAGACGGGCCAAATAAAATCATTTATGATGTAATGATTGACATCATCCTGCACGCTGTTTAGCTGATTATGACGTCAGGTGATAGATGGATACTCTTGAAACCTGAATTGGATTGGAATCAGCAATGCCATCCAATCCAATTATGTTCAAAATATTCAACAGTACATTTTACTTTGTTGGAAACATGTCGAGTTATTTCAGAGTTGTGCTGTATTGGTTAGTATTGATTGAATGGTTATTGTGAATTTAGCTTTAAGTCTATATTGAAACACCTGTGTTGCGATAACGTTCGATGGAATGCAGGATATTTGGACATTTACACACCTTATAGCAGGTAAATCTCAGGTACAATGAAACCTGCGTAGGTACATACCTGTGTTTTGGAGCCAATGGTGGAGAAATCGTTCAACCACCCTTTAACACTCACGGCGACCAAAAATGGCTTCTGCAGTTGTCTTGAAAAATGTCTATTTGCAGGCAAGAGAACTCTTTTTGAAAATTTTCTACTGGAATAACTGGTTCGATAACAGAGCCAGTCATTTCAATGATAAATTTTCAAAAATGATCTTGAAATGGACAATTCTTTAGTTTCTTGAACAAATTTGAGGATTAATGAGTTAAGCCTGCAGAATAGGAGACAAGCCTGATATAAAACCAGCGTTTGTTTGTGTTCTTATTTCATATTTTAACTTTTTAAGGTGAAAATTTAGTCAAGAAAATCTAAATATTTCCTTATTGAATGACCATTTGCAGGCCAAGAGAAGAATATTTTTGAAAATTTACCACTGAAATGAAGCCAGTCATTTAAGTGGTAAATTTTCAAAATATTGTCTTGGGTGGACTAATTCTATACTGGTAGGTTTCAACACTTCTAGCGAGAATTTTGATTGATCAATATTTCCGGTGGGCATCTTGGATTTTTCTGAAAATTTCTGGAAATCAGTTAATTGTCTACTCATTAAGCACTTGGCCGATTTCAAGAAAACTTGGTTGGATAGAGTGTATGTTTCAGAACTTGTATACCGAATTTTGATTACGGTAGTCTATTTTTTCAATCGCCATCTTGAATTTTCTGGGAAATGGCGGGAAATCATGTAATACACTACTCATTAACTGCTTGGGCAATTTCAACCAGACATAGCTCGAAGGATACTGGTGGTAGGGTTCAGATCCTTTATACAGAAAATTTGTGATTGGTAAATTTTTTCAAAACCTTTGGGGAATCGGTTAAAAGAGTGCTCTTTATTAATGGCTTGGACGATTTCAAGGAAACTCAGCTGAAAGGACTAGGGTGGTATGCTTCAGAACCTGATACAGAATTTTGATGGCTCAATTTTTCTGGCAACCATCTTGGATTATCCGAAAATCTTGGGAAATCGGTTAAAACGCTACTCCTCATTAACCGCTTGGCTAATTTAAACCAAACTCAGCTGGAAGGACCCTAGTTTAAATTAATTGAATAATTTTCAAAGTTATTTAAATTAATTGAAAACTGCTTTGTTCTTCGTTTCAGGTATTCCCAGGACTGTCAGAGCAGTATGGAGAAGGGGGATAACTCCTCATCCCAAAGCTCAAGCAGCCGGAATAATCTGAATTTCTTTGATGCTGCTGCTCTCTTGGGTAAGTCATGACTTCAACAACAATAACAACAACACTAGCAACAACAACAACTACTACTACTACTACTACTGCTGCTACTACTACTACTACTACTACTACTACTACTACTACTACTACTACTACTACTACTACTACTACTACTACTACAACTACTACAACTACAACTACTACTACTACTACTACTACAACTACTACTACTACAACTACAACTACTACTACTACTACTACTACTACTACTACTACTACTACTACTACAACTACTACTACTACTACTACTACTACTACTACTACTACTACTACTACTACTACTGCTACTACTACTACTACTACTGCAACTACTACTACTACTACTACTACTACTACTACTACTACTACTACAACTACTACTACTACAACTACTACTACTACTACTACTACTACTACTACTACTACTACTACTACTACAACTACTACTACTACTACTACTACTACTACTACTACTACAACTACTACAACTACTACTACTACTACTACTACTACAGCAACAAAATCATGATGAGAAAATTAATAACTGTAACAAATGTAACTACTAGTTACACACTGTTTTAAAATGACTATTGTTGCCCTCACCCAGTATGGGGAAGAGGGTGTTGAATTCAAGTGTGTGTGCATGCATTCGTGCATGTGTGCGTGAACATGTCTCTGCGTGTCTGTCGGTCGGTGAGTCATTTGGTCGGTCGGTTGGGCTGTTTGTCGCTGTATCTCAAAAGCTCATATTGTAGCCCAAGGGCAGTTGCCATGAAAGAGTATTTCCAGACTCGTGATAACCTGGATTAAAGACTCGGATCTATGGATATCTCTTAAACTGCTTGTCTGATTTAGCGCAAATTTGGATTCAAGAAATTGTCTAGCCTTACATTAGGATACCACAACATTGGTTGTGGTTTGTAAAGAAAATCTGGAACATCTGGGAAAAACTGAAATCTTTAAATTGTGACAAAAATGGGAGGTCGAGGGTCTACAACCTTTGATTTGTCTTATTAAATATTAAAATTTTTGTTTGAATAATCATCACCACCAGCACCAATAGCGCTACGAATCCAATAACATCTTCATTCAGCCCAACAGCAAAATCAACCAATCATGGCCTAACCCTTTAACCATCACATTTGTTTTAAAATTTTTTTTAACTTTCTCATAGAAAATGTCCATTTGCAGAGTGAGAGAAGACTATTTTTGACAACGATAACCGAGCCAGTCATTCCAGTGGTAAATTGTCAAAAATAGTCTTCTCTCGCTCTGCAAATGGACATTTCTCAAGACTGCTGCAGAAGGCATTTTTGGCTGTTATGAGTGTTAAAGGGTTAATACCCCTTCACCGATAAATCTCTGAAAAAGTAAATTCTTTCCAATATATAACATATTCTGTTGAATATCTTGAAGTTAATATGACTTGAAGGCATTGCTGCCTCAGCTGCCTAAGGCAGAAACAGCTTCCAGTCATATTAATTTCAAAATATTCAGTAGCTTTCCTTTATTATTGTCATGAAATTGAGATGTAGGGAATTCATCGATAAAACGGTTAAACCAATCAGACAACGGTGTCATCAACCAACAGCAACATTCAACCAGCCAATCATGAATATCAACCAATATTCAAACAACCAGCAAACAATATCAACCAACTTTCAACCAGGAAAACAATCATGTGTGTGTGTGTGTGCGTGCGTGGGTGCATGCGCACACGTGTGTACGCTTGTGTCTGCATGCACTTGTGCATGCGCTCACTTGTGCGTGAGTGCATGCTTGTGCATGCAGGAGCGCGAGCTTGTGCGTGCCTGTGTGCATTGGTATATGTTGATTTCTGGGAGTGACATACCTGTGAGATATAATATTCTGTTTAATATTTAGTTTACAATTTGTGTTCGGTCGTTGCCTTTCACAGGTCACTCTCCGTTTGCTGCGGCCAGCTATGCTCACCTTGCACATATGCCGAGCGCCTTCTCATTGCTGGGCCGGATACCACCCTTCCCATCGGCACCTCCTTTTGGGGGGCTCGGCTCGCTCGAAGCTTTACAGAATTCAGCCGCATTCCTGCCAAATGCTGCAACAGGTAAGTCTATATTGTGCTTCCGTCGTTGTTTCAGAGTCAGTCATGTTATTGTAGCCACCAATAAAGTGATCAATTTCTAATGTAGCTCAGCTCCGCTCAAAGTAATGATACGGCTACGCTGTTGAATATTTAAAAATTAATTAAACGGGCAGCCTATGGTTCTGGTGATGGGATTTCGACAAGAGTGTATATTATGGGATAACTGGTTGATGGTCAAGCTTGCTATCTTAACCATTTAATGGTCAAATCTTCTCAGGAAAATTTAAATATTCGTTAATTGAATGTCCATTTACAGGCCAAGAGAATACAATTTTGGAAAATTTATCACTGGAATGACTGGCTCGGTTATCGAGCCAGTCATTCCAGTGGTAAATTTTCAAAAATTGTGTTCTCATGGCCTGTAAGTGAACATTCCACAAGACCATCGTTGAGGGCGGTTTTGGCCTGTATGACCATTAAAGGGTTAACGGTGCACATTCACACCAGAATCCTCTTAAGATAAAATTATTTGAATTGGATAGATTTAGAAGCTTAAATTGTGTACATCAATGTCATGAAACGAAATGAATTAAATGAAGATTTCATTCTGTATAAATTAATAAAAAAAATTTAGTTGTGAAGTTGAAATAGGAGCATGTGTCTCTAATTCAATTTCACAGCTTAAAAAAAGTATATTAATTTCTACGTAATGAAATCATCAGATATTAATATTTATTTCGTTTTGTTGCATCTAGCCACACAATCTAGGCCTCTAAAAGTATACAATGTTAACAATTTTATTTTCAAGCATTCTGGTGTGAATATGCACCTTTAAGGCGACCTATTAGCCCATTAACACTCAAGCCTGCCAAAAATGTTTTCTGCAGGGCACTGAAGAAATGTCCATTTTAAGACCAAGAGAAGAATATCTTTTAAAATTTATCACTGGCGAAATAACCGAGCCAGTCATTCCAATGATAAATTTTCAAAAAATCGTCTTTGTCTGTTAATAGACATTTTCAATAAGAAAATGAAATTTGATGGTTAAAGTGTTAATACTATATCTACTAACCTACGCTTTATCCTTTACTAATCATTCAAACACTAGGTGGCGCTGACTGGTGGCGAGCAGCATCGGAACAAGTCCGACTTTCCGCTAGTACGTCGTCAGCACCAACAGGTCTTGAGTATTTTTCAAGTTGTCTTGGTGCAGGTTTTCCACCATTGTACAGCACTTTGAACCATCTCGGGGCTGATGGCGCGGTCTCCACTTCCGCTAGCATTCCTCCGACATTTGATTTGCTCCTCCAACCCGCGCTTAGTGATAAATGTAAGAGGTTTATGCAGTCTTATTTGTGCATCTCCGCTCGGAGTGTGGATATTTTCGCTTTTCTTATTGTTGTGTGGTGATCCCTGTTTACTAGTGTGATGCATTTGGAGTCTGATATCATATGTTATAGGTATTCTATGAAATGTTTCAAACCCTTCTATCTGTGTGACGCTAGCTTCATTGGAACTTGGTATAAACGCCATGGAGATAGACATTCATCGTTCCAGTTTTGTGTACACTCTGAACATTTCTCTGCATACTTAGTCCTTTAACCGTTGAATCGTTTTTAAAAATTTTTAATTTTTCATAGAAAATGTCCATTTGCAGACCAAGAGAAGCCTATTTTTGAAAATTTACCACTGGAATGACTGGCTCGATTATCGAGCCAGTCATTCCAGTGGTAGATTTTCAAAAATAGGCTTCTCTTGGTCTGCAAATGGACATTTCTCAAGTACACTGCAGAAGCCATTTTTGGCTGATATGAGTGTTAAAGGGTTAAGTGGCAAATTTAGTCAAGAGAATTAAAATTTTCTCAGATATTTCCATTTGTAGGCCAAGAGAAGACTTTTTACCAATCGAATAACTGCGTCAATTATCCAGCCAGCCAATCCAGTTGTAAATTGCCAAAATAGTCTTCTCTTGGCCTGCAAATGGACATTTCTCAACACCACTACAGAGGCTGGTTTTAGCTGAGTTGACCATTTAATAAGTGATATAGAAAGCCTACTCTGTCGTGGTCCAGTCTATGTTTCAATGTCTAAGTTGCTTGCCGTATAAGTTTACTCTTTGCAAACACCCTATAGAGTCATCTTTTAGAAAAACCTGTATGATCTCGACGTTTCCTATATATGCATTTTGAATGTTAATAAAGCATGTGTTTTGTGTGTAAATGAGTAACTGCCTGCGTGATGAACTTCTGCTGACTATATTTTCCATGGCGTTTAACTCTGGGTATGCTGAATATTTTGAAAACCATTGGACTGAAAGTTGTTGGTGGCTAAGCCACCAACAACTTTCAGTCAAATTGTTTTCAAAATATTCAGCATACCCAGAGTTAAAGCCCATGGAAATTATTGTCTGGTGGTTTGCGGCAGTGAGGCAGTTAACCCTTTAACCCTCGAATTTGTTCAAGAAAATTTCAGTTTTCGCATAGAAAATGTCCATTTGCAGATCAACAGAAGCCTGTTTTTGAAAATTTACTATTGAAATGACTGGCTTGGTTATCGAGCCAGTCATTCCAGTGGTAAATTTTCAAAAATAGGCTTCTCTTGTTCTGCAAATGAACATATTTGAAGCCATTTTTGTCCGATATGAGGGTTAAAGGGTTAAGAGAGCTTGATTTTGATATTTTTTTTCAAACAAAGTAACATGATGTAACATGTCACGCCAAAAAACCCACTTCTCAGAATGATATTGCGCTCGCTCGAGGAATTGCAAATTATCACGTGAATTTCATTTTCTCCGAAAATCCTTGCGCTCTTACAAACGGTTTCAAAATCATAGATCCAGTTTTTATTTGCGATTTGCAACTGTTATAAATCTGTCTCTCAGTGTCAGTGGAAAAAAGACCCCGTTAAGTCGAGTCAAATATATTACATTTCTCACAAACTGACGTACATCGCTTGTTTCATAGAAAGAATAATCATATCTTGCATTTAACTACATGTAACAGGTCACAGTGTAACGTAAATAAATAGCCACGAGTTGTTGCAGCATAGAATTGCGTCAACGGTGGTTAAAAAACATTAAGAAGTGATGTATGACATCCTTAGCATCATACTGCGATGTTATGACATTGACTTAAGACATTGTGTATTTTTTTAAATTAGGCCTCTGTAGAGAGGTTAAAAATGACAAAGATATGTGATCTTTAGCCCAATATTAACATTCTGGCATTCAAGTTCAGATTCTTTGTTGAAAATCATCAAAGTTTAAAACTTTTTAGCCTCCTTATCCTTTAGTGGTCAAAATTGGTCACAAAAATTAACTTAAATTCTTCTTTGTGAATGTCCATTTGCCGGCCAACATAAGAAAATTTACCTCTAGAATTCCAATGATAAATTTAAAAAATATATCCTTCTTTTGCCATTAACTGTCTCGCTGCTGCAAGCCACCAGACTATAATTTCAATGAGCAAAAACACTTGACTTGCTGAATATTTTGAAAACAATTTGACTGAAAGTTGTTGATGGCTTAGCCACCAACATCTTTCAGTCACATTGCTTTCAAAGTATATAGCTGATCGAGAGATAACACCTGGAATATGTTGTCGGCAAAAACTCGGCAAGCAGATGGTTAAAGAGGTACTTATGGTTTCTTTATCCTAGGCAATGTGCATATTAGCCCCTTGACCCTCAAATTTGTCTGAGAAAATGTCAATTTTCACGTTAGAAAATGTCCATGTACAGACCAAAAGAAGATTATTTTTTACCATTGACCACTGGAATGACTGCTCGGTTATCCAGCCGGTCATTCCAGTGGTCAACTAAAAAATATAGACTTCTTAATCTTCAAATGGACATTTCTGAAGACGATTGCAGAAGCCGTTTTTGGCTGATATGAGTGTTAAATGGTTAATACTGATGTCCATTGAATATGTGTATATTTTGTAAAAAGACTTAAACATTTATTTCTATCATATTTTATTTGGATGGTTTCGTAATCCGATTCTGATTCGTTGTTTCTTGTTTGTTGTTGTCGTTCTTGATGGATTAATTAATTGTCCTTAGATGGATTTTTATTATGCTGAATAAAATAATGCTGAATGAGGTCTGGTACGGGTTGATTAGCTGGTTCCATTATACTGGGTTTACTACAGGTTCTAGTATGCTGATTATTTAATATCGAGCACACGCACGCTCGTCCACGAAGGCATGCACGTTAATCTCTTACCTGCAGATGGACATTGATCTAGACTGCTGCAGATGCCATTTTTATTTTTTCAACCATTATTAACCCTTGAACCCTCGAATTTCGATATTCTCATAAAAAATGTCCATTTGTAGACCAAGAGAAGACTATTTGTGAAAATTAACACTAGAATGACTGGCTCGGTTATCGAGCCAGTCATTCTAGTGGTAAATTTTAAAAAATAGTCTTCTTTTTGTCTGCAAATGGACATTTCTCAACACCACTGCGGAAACCGTTTTTGGCTGATATGAGTGTTAAATGGTTAATTGTTGTATAACCATTTGCCATAGTTCAGCTTCCTAAATTTTGTTTATTTCAAGAATTTTTCATTTTACCACACGCTATGTTGAAGAGTGTATGGTTACCTTGAAATGGTGATCAAGGGGATTCAGCGATGTACGGGTTAATTACCTGAATAACACTACCAGCAGTTATTGAGTTTAATTCTGAATTTGTAGAAACTGCGTTGTAATGGTGTGAGCTATAAGCATACCGACTATTTTGAGAACAATGTATCTGAAAGAGAGTACCTTGGACTTTTCGCAAAATTTCTTTCAAAATAATTGATAGGAACTTATTTTTAGATAAGTTCTACAGGTATATATATATGATGTAAAATATTGATTAGCAGTTTCACTCATTTAAAATCCCAGTATTTGCAATTCAAGCAACTATGCATAAAAGCTGCTCGATATTTTGAAATAAATTGACTTGAATGTCTTCCACTCAAATTATTTCAAAATATTCTGCTTATTATTTCTTACAAACGTAAAAAACTTTGCCATAGCTGAATTGTACGCTTAAGCCTTTAGCACTCATATCAGCCAAAAACAGCTTCTGCAGTTGTCTTGCGAAATGTCCATTTGCAGATCAGGAGAAGACTATATTTTAAAACTTACCCCCAGAATGACTGGCTCGATCAGCGAGCCAGTCATTCCAGTTGTAAATTTTCCAAAATAGTCGTCTCTTGACCTGCAAATGGACATTTTCTATGAGAAAATTGCAATTTTATTGAACAAATTTGAGGGTTAAAGGGTTAAAGGGTTAAAAGCGATATAATGTGTGTAATATTTTGTGATTATAAGCGTCTGTTTGAATATTCATGATATGTTATGAAATCAGTGGCATTTATTCGTTTTATTTATGTTAAGTCTCTTTTTTACCAATCAAATTACGTAACATTTCAGAGCTTGTATTATATCTGGTTATATTCAGTTTATTAGGAGATGAAAAGATATGAAAGATTATGTATAGAAATAAATGCCACGTTAACTGTCTAACCGCTGAGTTTTTGCAGACGACATATTCTAAGGGTTATATTTCTGGACCTGCTGAATAGTTTGAAAACAATTTGACTGAAAGTTGTAGGTGGCTTAGCCACCAACAACTTTCAGTCAAATTATTTTCAAAATATTCAATAAGTCAGTTTTTGCTCATTGAGATTATTACCTGGTGGCTTGTAGCGGCGAGACGTTAATGCTTTCAGATCCACAGGTCTGCCTGATAAAAGAAATACTTAACATTAACCATCTTACCGACAAAAAAGTTGATTCTTTATGATATAAAACTTATTCTGTTGAATATTTTGAAATTAATTTGGCTGGAAGTCATTGCTGCCTAGGGAAGTATAGGCAGCAATGGCTTCCAGTCAAATTAATCTCAAAATATTCAGCAGTTTTCCTGTATGTTTGCCTTGAAAATGAGATCTGGGGAATTCATTGGTGAAAGGGTTAAGAAATAGCCTATTGAATTATATTAGAAAATTGTTTTTGTCTTGCTTTTTGAAGCCGTTGTTGCCACGGCGCAGCTGGTCTCTGCTGTAGACTTGAGGAATGTCCAGTTTGCAGGCCAAGAGAAGATTATTTCTTTAATTTTACAACTGGAATGATTGGCTCAGTAACCTAGGTAGTCATTCCAGGGATAAAGTCTTCTCTTAGCCTGGAAATTAACATTAAATAAGTAATAATTTAGATTTTCTTGACTAATTGTCATCATTATCCCTTTAACACTCAAGCCCTCGAAATTGTTCAAGAAAATTAAAAAAATTTCATAGAAAATGTCCATTTGCAGACCAACAGAAGACTGTTTTTGAAAATTTACCACTGGAATGACTGGCTCGGTTATCGAGCCAGTTATTCCAGTGATAAATTTTCAGAAATATTCTTCTCCCTGTCTGCAAATGACCATTTCCCAAGACCACTGCAGAAGCCGTTTTTGGCTGATATAAGTGTTAAAGGGTTGACACTAAAGCCAGCCAAAAACAGCTACTGTTGGTGTCTTGAGAAATGTCCATTTGCCGACCAAAAGACGACTGTCTTTTAATATTTACAACGGAAATGACTGGCGTGACAACCTAGCCTGTTATTCCAGTGGTAATCATTCAAGAATAATCGTTTGTCGGTTTGCAAATTGACATGCTCTATGAGAAAGTTTCAATTTTTTTGAATAAATTTTAGGGTTAAAGGGTGAATGACATATGGTAAGCTCTATCATAATAATTGGCCATAAGTAAATATTTTACTTTGTAAGCAGAACGGATAGCGAGAATTTTAATACTGAATTTCTCGCTTCTTTTATTCCCTCCCTTCATATGAAGAGTAGTCAGTGAAGGAAACTCCTATTATTTTGTGATGCCTAATGTCCGTGCGTTTATCCGTATGTCTACCCTTGCATCTATCCACACCTCCATCCTTGTGCCCATTCATGCATCTGTTTGGATAGATTTTCAGTAGACAACTCTTAGCCCCTTTCACCGAAAATTCCCTGAAAAAGTAAATTCTTTACGATATATAAAACTTATTCTGTTGATTATTTTGAAATTAGTTTGACTGGAAGCCATTGCTGCCTAAGGCAGCAATGGCTTCCAGTCAAATTAATTTCAAAATACTTATGTTTTCTTGCATGATTGCTTTGAAAATGCGATTCATTGAAATCATCAGCGAAAGGGCTAAATGCATGATATGTAGATTTTGTTGTATTTGTTACCTTGTCAGATTAGCTGTAAAAGTGTGGATGGATTTGTTTAAAATTTGGTACAGTGCTAGTTGATTTGTGACAAAGCACTGGTTAGGATTTATTTCATTTTCAGTTAAATCTTATGTATACACCAGACTGTTATCACCCTGAAAATTTGAATTTGTCAACAATTTTGTTTTCATTGCGTTAATTTAATCCCTAAACTGTCTCGCTTTTGCAAGACAATAACAAGACAATAATTTCAAAGAGCAAAATCTCTTAACTTGCTGAATATTTTGAAAACAATTTGACTGAAAGTTGTTGGTGGCTTAGCCACCAACAACTTTCAGTCAAATTGTTCTCAAAATATTTAGCAGGTCCAAAGATATAACCCCTGGAATATGTCATCTCAGCTGTCAAGACGGTTAACAATCAAGCTGGCCAGAACCAACCTCTACAATGGTCCTGTGGATGTCCCTTTGAATGCCAATCGAAGACTATTTTTAACTGGAATGACTAGCTCAGTTATCGAGCCAGTAGTTTCTGTAGTAAGATTTCAAAAATAGTCTTCTCTTGGCCTGCAGATGAACATTTCTCAAGACCACATCAAAGGCCAGTTTTGGTCAGCTTGACCATTAATGTGACTGAATGGATAGACTGGATTATAATAGTAAGTTTGAATAAATCAAGAAGGTTTTTAAAAATCTTTTTTATTCCATTTTTCTTATAAATTTGGTAATTTATTTGTCCAGAATACATTGTATCTGTCACAATATTATAAACAGTACACTGGTTTATTTAACAGTTTTATCCAAAAAAATAAAACTGTATATTTTCATGATTATTTCCTTATAGGGACATTAAGATTATCAAGCATATCTAGATCATAACAGTTAGTGATAGGGACTTTTCTTAATCATACATACGCTTGCTATCTTATTTATGTGTGAAGCTACAAAAACACCTGGTGTTCTATTTAAATATTGAAGTAGAAATAACACGAAGAAGACGGCGACATTTTAACTCATACTTCATCTCCGCCATTAAGGCAGCTATAGCTGGTTAATTCATTTAGATACTGTATGGTAAATCCTTTGTATGGGTTTAGTTCTCAGCTTGTCCAAGTTAAGAGGAGATCCTATCAATCTGATTTTATGTGTGTATGTAAGATTCTGTTTATCTTTGCACCCTTATGGTAATGGAGGAATCCAGTATTAGCAATGCCACGCCCATCTCTAGCTAAGCTCCACCCATGCTTTTCCCATGCTGGGATCAGTCGATCCCTGTACTCTGAATCTCAATTTCCAGAAAATGATACGGGTAAGCTATAGTTAGCAACAGCTCCCAGTCAAGTTAGTTTCCAAGTATTAAACAGAACAACATGACGGACTATTAAGCGTTTATGACAGAATAAATCGCATCATTCCCATGACGTAATTGATTATGAAAATGGCCTACATGTGACATAGTTGATTATGATATCTTATGATTGACTGATAAACTGGATTCCTCCACTGTGGTGTCTTTGTAATGTTATTTGCCCTTGCCATGAAAATGGTTAACATTTTAGTGCTCAAGATGGCCAAAATGGCTTGCGCAGTGCTCTTGAGAAATGTCCCTAAGTTGCAGACCAAGATAAGATACTTTTGACGATTTACCATTGGAATTACTGGCTCGATGACAAAACCAGTTATTCCGGATTTTCCAAATCTTCAAAAATAATTTCTTCGACAAATTTGACGATTAAACGGTTTTAACCGTGCATATCAGATATGATGGATACTTTATAAGGTTTAAGGAAAAATCTTGCCACTTTAGTCGTCTTCCAGTTAAATTAGTTTCAAAATATTCAACAAGTTCAATTGAGACGCTGCTATATGAAGGATGATGAATTGGCTGTATACAAACAGCTGCAAGTAATAGTCGAATAAAACACTGTATAGGCTTACTCCCCTTGATAATATTTCATCTTTTCATATGATATAGTTTAGTATGGTAGTGTAGAGGGAGAGTACTCTTCCTCCAAATTATGACTTAATGTTTAGAGTTATCGCTCCTGATAATTGAATCCAATCTATTAGTCAAGTATATGGCATCATAATTAATTATGTCATATGTAGGCTGATGTCATAATAAAAATGTGCAATGAATGACATCCATCATGAACCTTAAATAATCTGTCAGTTGTATGAATTGTATGGCTTTGCTGTTAAATAAACATTCAGTTAAGCATTTAATGTGTAAATTTGGTCAAGACAATCTATATATTTGCTTATTGAATAACCATTTGCAGGCCGAGAGGAGACTATTTTGAAAATTTTACCACTGGAATGAGCGGGTCGGTTAATGAACAGGATATTTCCTTCTTAAAGAATTTGTCATATCTCATCTCTAGGTTTGAAAGCTGAAGGATCTTTTCTGGCAAAATTATTTTGCATTCTTCATTAACATAAAAGCATTTTTTGCAATGGTTTTAAGAACTGTCCAGTTGCTTACCAAAATAAGTCTATTTTTTAAATTTACCACTGGAATGTTTGGTTCGATAAGGTTGGCAGTCACTCTAGTGGTAAACCTTTCAAAAATCTAAATTCTTTTAAACAATCTTGATCATTAAAGGGATAATTAAAATGACATTAAGCCTATCGTGCGGAGGCCGGCCAAAATCAGCCTCTGCAGTGGTCTTGAGGAATTCCATTTGCAGGCCAAGAGAAGACTATTTTTGAAAAGTTACAACCTTGAAGTCATTCCAGTAGTAAATTAAAAAAAATAGTCTTCTCTTGGCATTCAAATACACATTCAAAAAGCAAATATCTGGATTTTCTTGACCAAATATAGCCACTATAGGGTTAAACAGTGTACGTTTGATATTGAGATTGTGGGATTTCATTGATGCCTATATTACTCCTTTAACACTCATATCAGCCAAAATCGGCTTCTGCATTGGTCGTGAGAAATGTCCATTTGCAGACCAAGAGAAGACCATTTTTGAAAATTTACCACTGGAGCGACTGGCTCGATAACCGAGCCAGTCGCTCCAGTGGTAAATTTTCAAAAGCAGTGTTCTTGGTCTGCAAATGGACATTTTCTATGAGAAATTTGAAACTTTCTTGAACAAATTCGAGGGTTTACGGGTTAATGCGACGATAATGACTATGAAGGATTCCACCATCACTGTCCTTGTGTACTCTCAGTGTTGGTGAGATGTATAGTTCTTGTTACTTCTATATCTGAGAGACAATGGAGAATCAGTTAATTTCTCACGTATTTAAATAACTTACCTTAATGTTTACATACATATATGTTTGTGTTCTTTTTTTTTTCAGCACCCTTTTTTCATTCGGCATTCAATTCTGCATTCCCACTATTAATGTCTCCGGCGAAATCATCACATTCGTCATCGTCATTGTCATCGTCGAAAAATATCTCCTTATCGGCTAATTCATTGAGGAATTCGTCTGGGAACAAGTCATCGCACCATAAATCGTCAAATTCATCGTCATCGTCTCATAGAGAGCGACCGTCTAAGGGACCACCATCGAATCTTTCACCAACAGCTAAACATAAACAAAGACCATTTAAATTATCATCACCTGTTCATGATAAAAGTAAATCTGTGATATCATCGCCGACACATAAGTCATCAGTAAAATCATCGACATCGTCATCGCCCGGAAATGATAAAGCTGTTGATTTATCAAAACCTGTGAAGACACAATCATCCATTGATGCCAAAGTAGAAAAAAAGGTGAGAAAGCGTGGATGGCAGTGTGATTAGAATTCTTATTGACCCCCCCGAACCCCTTAACCCTTATCACGCTGACGTCAATATTCTATCTTTTACTGTGTCAGTATCAAAGAAACTGGTGTACATTTTTCAACAAGTTTGCTGGAAGATTTTGCTGTCTATGACAGCACTATCTCCCACCAAATTTGTTGAAAACTGAGCACCAGTTCATCTTTTAATTTAATTTGAAAATTTTAAATTTTGACATCAGTGGTAAGGGTTAAACCCTCAAGGCATCAAAAAACAGCTTAATCAGTGGTCTCGGAAAATGTCCATTTGCAGACCAAAGGCAGACTATTTTTGACAATTGACCACTAGAATGACTGGCTTAATAACCGAGATAGTCATTCCAGTGGTAAATTTTCACAAATAATCTCTTGGTCTGCACCTCAGAATTTTCTCTGAGAAAATTTTAATTTTCTTGACCTTTTAGGATTAAAGGGTTAAGAAATTCTTTGAGTCACTGACCTCAGGATTGGTACTTTTGAGAATAGGATTCCACATAGAATTAGTCCTTTAACCCTCGAATTTATTCAAGAAAATTTAACCTTTCTCATAGAAAATGTCTATTAGCAGACCAAGAGAAGACTATTTTTGAAAATTTGCCACTGGAATAACTGGCTCGGTTATCGAGCCAGTCATTCTAGTGGTAAATTTTCAGAAATAATCTTCTCTTGGTCTGCAAATGGACATTTCTCAAGACCACTGCTGAAGCTGTTTTTGGCCTGATATGAGGGCTAAAGGGTTAATATGAGAAAAATAATATGAACGAAAGCCAGCAGGAACTGGTTGCTATGCAAACATTATTTTGATTTTGACAAAATATGCAATACATTAACTGTCGTGCTGCTGAAAGCCACCAGATAATTTCATTAAGCAAAAACTCTTGACTCTTGAAATTATTGTCTGGTGGCTTGCAGCAGCGAGACAGTTAATATATCTGTTTGTGCGTATATTCTCTGAGCCATTTTATGGTGACTGTTCCTTTACCTATTTAATGGTCAAGATTGATGAAGAAAAGCAAGACTATTGCTAATTTGTCAACGTCCATTTGCAGGCCAAGTGAAGATTATGTTTGGAAGTTTACCACTGAAATGACTACCCCGGTTACTGACTGGCTCAGTGATTCCACTAGTAAATCTTCAGAAATAAACTCCTCTTGCCTGCAAATGGACATTTCCCATGACCACTGCAGAGGTCGGTTTTGGTCAGCTTGACCATTAATGGCTTAAATATGATGGCCATGAAATAATGAGCCAAGCGTGAAAACAGTTACATTTAGCTACTCTGAAATGTTTTCCACAGTAGCCTAGTTTTGGAGTAGAAATGGTGTGTGTGGTGCATGCGAGTGTGCGTGTCTATTTTGGAGCTGACAATGGTGGCATGTGTGTGTGTGTGTGTGTGTGTGTGTGTGTGTGTGTGTGTGTGTGTGTGTGTGTGTGTGTGTGTGTGTGTGTGCGTGTGTGCGTGTGTGCATGTGTATGTTTGTCGTGTGTGCGTGCATGCATGTGTGCTTATACGCATGTGTGTTGGTAAACACAGAGATTGCTAGAACTAGTTAATTTAACCCTTTAATGGTCAAATTTGGTTACAAAAATTTTAATATCTGCCTATTGAATGTCCATTTACAGTCTAAGAGAATACAATTTTTGAGAACTTATCACTGGAATCACTGGCTTGGTTATCGAGCCAGTCATTCCAGTGGTAAATTTTCAAAAATTGTATTCTCTTGGCCTGTAAATGGACATTCAACAAGACCATAGCAGAGGCTGGATTTGGCCGGTATGACCATTAAAGGGTTAATTTGTATACATGTATTATGACTTCATTCCTGATAATGCTTCAAACCGTGACTTACTGTTGTGGTTTTTCTTCATAGGCACCAAAAGGCCTCATTAGTTCCGCTTCAGAGTTGACCTCTGACAGCGACCTTAGCACAGAGGAGAGCACTGAGAGCAGCGATGATGGCAAACGTAAAAAAGTACGTAATATTAAATTTGGTATGCCATTAACCCTTTAATCCTCATCAGCCAAAAATGGCTTCTACAAGGGTCTTGAGAAATGTCAATTTGCAGACCAAGAGAAGACTATTTTTGAAAATTTACCACTGGATTGACTGGTTCGATAACCGAATCAGTCATTCCAGTGCTAAATGTTAAAAATAGTCGTCTCTTGGTCTGCAAATTGACATTTTCTTTGAAGAAATTAAAATTTTTTAAATTAATTTGAGGGTTAACGGCTTAGGCCATGATTGGTTGATTTTGCTTGAACAAATTCACGGCTTAATCCTTACCACTCTGATGTCAATATATTTATTCTTTAATGTCAAAAGAAACTGGTGGTAATTTTTCAACAATTTTGGTGGAAGATGTTGCTGTCTACGACAGCACCATCTCCCACCAAATTTGTTGAAAAATTACCACCAGTCCATCTTTTAATTTAATTTGAAAGTTTAAAGTTTTGACACCAGAGTAAGAGTTAAATAGTTAATAATTAATAAGTTTATCGAGCCAGTCATTTCTGTGGTAAATTTACAAAAAATAGTCTTCTGTTGGTCCGCAAATTGACACTTTCAAAGGCCACTACAGAAACCATTTTTAGCCATCTTCGGTTGTTAAACGGTTAATGTCCATTTGCAAACTGGAAGATTATTTTTTCCTATCATGATTCACTCGGTTACCGAGTCAGTCTTCCAGTGATAAAATTTCTAAAATGTTCTTCTCTTGACCTCACATTGGACCTTCTTCAAGGGTCTGGTTTTGTTGACCACTAAACTGTTAATGTTTAAATGTGCAAAATTAAAATACAAATTCTCCCATAGAGAATATACATTGGCAGGTCAAGAGTTCAAAAAATATTTTTTCAAAACTTACTACTCAAATTACTGGATCGGTAAATTCAATCCAGCTATAAGTTTTCTAGCGTGTCTAAGATGATATGTGGTTCTCTTGGTCTGCAGATGAATATTGCTAAAGGCTACTGCAGAATCAATTTTTGTTTTGTCCGTTTTGACTATGAAATAGCTAATTAACACTAATCAACCAGCTATAACAAATTCTTGAAAAATATGTTAGTTGAATAAATGTTGAATGTAATTTCTCTGAAAGCTGTTGCTATTGCAACTTCTGCTTCCAGTCAAATTCCAGTTTCAAAATATTCAACAGGCAGTAAATATGGGTCAACATTTAAAAATTTGGGATCAGTTAGTTAACTCTTTCAAGGACAGAAAAGTAGAAATTCCAGGAAAATTTAATTCAGAATATTCAACACTCTGCATAGTTATTTTAAAATTGGGAGCAAACGTTGTAAATGATTAATAACGCTGGATTTCAATAGTGTGAAAGCACTAAACTACTAATTATGTCTAGCGTACACTTGTCATTATTTACTAGCTGTCACCTCCTATCGTCTACGAAGTAAGCCGCTAAGCGGTTGCCTATAATTGACTGACCGGACAATCAGCGACATCGTTTCATTTTGGTTTGCAAATCCTGTTTTACAATTGATGCGAGCAAATACGACGTTAATTGTCGAGTTTGATTCTGTTATATTAAAATTAAGTACCGCGCCTTTTGTTTTGAAATGCATGACACATTATTTTAAAATTATACAGACTATATGTTCTAAACTTGTGTCTTCCAAATTTAAATGTGGAAGATATCCATCCAGTGGCGATGTTATGAAGCCATCTTTCAGTTAGCCCCTTTTCATGCGGATGCTTCTGTGGATCTGGTATCTGAAAATGTAAATTGCCTTACCCTTTCCATGCTCGTTTCTATTACTGCAAGCCCATGGTTGACATGCGGACATGATGCGATTTAACCATTTCGCGCCAGCACTGGCCTCTGCAATCGTCAAGTTGAGGACGCAGGTCAAAAGAAGGCTATTTTGAGAATTTACAACTAAAATGTAACAGAACCAGCCATTCCAGTGGTCAATTTTCAAAAATAGTCTTCGCTTGGCCTGCAAATGGCCATTCAATAAGGAAATATTCTGATTTTCCTGACAGAATTTGGTCATTAAAGGGTTAATTAATATTCGGCCGTCATAACGCGAAGTAAACAGGTAAATCTAAAAGCGCTGGCGATATTTTGCTGGTGTGTCGTTGACGTCATAATCTCGCGGTTTCTCGCTCTCGTTGCGAGAAAATGGGATGCGCCCAGGAGTCACGTTTTCGAGCGTTTTGGGCATATTCATTTTATTATTTCTCGGCAATGGAACAGTGTATTTTATATTTTTTTGCGGCAACTATTTCGGATTATAGTATATTTTTAGTTGACTTATTCCCGATTTTCACTGGAATTTCCCTTTAAGGGAATCCAAAATGGTTACCTAAACCCTCTTGATTTTTGTATGATCTTCAATGAGTTTTCTAAAGGTTGGGTTTCATTAAAATGCTATAAGGCAACCTGTAACAGGTTACCATAGGAAATTTTACAGCACAGGCAGGCATGGGAATCACTGTATCGATAAGTGAACTAGTCAGTTCATTCGTAAATTCTCAAAAATAACTTCTTAGTCTGCAAATATACATTTTGTATGAGAAAATTTTAATTTTCTTTACCAAATTTTCAGGTTAAAAGGTTAATGTGTTTTTATTGGAGCCATAGGGATAGTATGTGATATTATTTAGGCTTGGAATATACAACATATTCTCTATTATATTATAGCTATTCTGTTGAATATTTTGAAACTAATTTGACTGAAATGTGGTGAAGACCCAATTGTTATTAGCTGCTTGCTCAGAGCGAGAGAATTCTTGAGTTATATCTACCAGAGAATAATTTCAATGGGCAATAACTCCGGACATACTGAATATTTTGAAAATAAGTTGACTGAAAGTTGTTGGTGGCTTAACCACCAACAACTATCAGTCAAATTGTTTTCAAAATATTTAGCATCCAGAGTTAAACCCCATGGAAGATGTAGTCTGAAGAATCTCAAGAGTCAGCACATGTTTTCTGTGGGATGGTATTTTCGTTGAGAAAGAGTTCTCTCCCTTGGAGCTTATTATCAGTAATTCAGTTATTTCATCTCATTTCGTCATTAATCAATTCAGAGACGGAGTGGCAGTGGTAAGCAAAGCGCTGGAGAGAGTCCTAATAAGTCTGTGCCTAAACATCACGTTCCGCTCAACATCCCAACACAGTTTGACGGAGTGAAGCGAAAGCTGATCGCGGATCAGATCAGACAGAAGATGCGGAATAAAACCCCATCTAGCGGTGCGGCCGGTGTACTAGGAGGACTAGATGGACCACCACATGGCAGCGGCAGGTCGCTGAAGAACGGCAGTCCGTTAATGACACGTGATTCAGAGGTATAGTAATTTAATTAATCGCTTGTGGAACTAAGCATCAAAGGACACACTGTCCTGTACATGTGCAGCTCAGAAATAAGTTAACATCTTTCCAACACTAAATAAAATGTCCTTTTGAATAGTTTGAACATAATGGAGGAATCTAGTTTTAGCTGTGCCCTGCCCATCTTTAGCGTAGCTCCACCCAGACTTCGCTTTCACATCTGTCAATCATACAAACCCTAATCGCATTGGGATCAATCGATCCCTGAACTGCCTGACTATCAATTTACAAAAAACTACAAGTAAGCTGTTGAATATTTTGAAACTAATTTTAACTGTGTGCTGATGCTGCCTTTGGCAGCAACAGAGCCCAGTCAAATTAGTTTCAAAATATTCAACAGCATCTTTATTAAATAGTAAAGACATACAATTCATATAACAACGCTTAGTCCATCATCAATTAAGCATTCGTGATGAACCTATCTATGTCATTTATGATGTCATTGATTATGAAATCATCATACACATCACGTAGTTGATTATGACATTATGTGATTGGTGTATAAACTGGAAAGGTCCATTGGATTAGAAGGACTTGCTGCCTAAGGCGGAAATCACTTCAAATCCAATTATGTTCAAAATATTCAACAGAGCATTTTCTACTAATTAATTTCTGATTTTATTTTGAAAACATTTTAATGTATTTTTAGCTGTACTGTAACTCATTTAATAAATTAACCCTTTAAAGGCCAAGACAACTAAAACCTACCTCTGTAGTGGACTTTAATAATGTCAATTTGCGGTCTTAAAGAAGACAATTTAGGAAGTTGACCACTAGAACGGCTCGATATCTGAGCCAGTCATTCCAGTAGTAAATTTTCAAAAATATTCTTTCCTTGTCCTGTAAATGACTCATGGTCAATGAGTAAACATGCTTAACCATTACCGTTCTAATGTCGATATTCTATCTTTTATCACGTCAATATCACAGAAACTGGTGTACATTTTTCAACAATTTTGGTGGATGGTGTTGCTGTCTACGACAGCACCACCTTCCACCAAATTTGTTGAAAAATGAACACCAGTTCATCCTTTAATTTAATGTGAATGGTGGTAGGGTTAGCCATTAAAAGTGATAACTTCTATAAAATATATCAGTGATGTCATAATGTTAACAGAGAGATCCATTGCTAGCTAAGCTCCGCCCACTTTGTACGACACATATTTGAATAGATGTTAACACTCAGGACTCTAAATTCCCAGAATCTCAATTTCAACGTACCGTATTTCACTTAATAGTAGCCTAGGTTTCTATTAGGACAAGAGGTGTTCAATTTCCAACTAAACATCTCTGAGAAAGGGGGTGAGCTTATATTACAGAGTTTTCCCAAAAAGGTTTTCTAAAATTGATGCCACGGAAAGTCAACGTATTTTCTCCCGTAAAGATTCCCACCGCCTACATTTAATGTATACCTTTAGTGAAATTATTTGATTTGAGCGCCTAAATATTGCGTATCCTTTAATAAAGCTCGTTTATTACATCAAAATTAATCCACAATTTGACATAAAATGGCGTCGCAAAAAAATACAAATCACGTGATTCGCCTCCAATTGAAGAGTTTATTTTAGAGCGAGTACTCGGATATAAATATTCTGGAATCGGGGACTTGGAACTCGGGAATATCTATTTATTATCATTGCGCGATAGGAACTGAGTATTATCCTGATCTTAAAAAACGGGTACCCGTTTGATAAACTCCCATTAGCGTATAATATCTCGTGAGAACATGATGCCTCCCATCTCAAGAACCGCTGGCTCGCCAACTTAAGAAGCCGGCTATATGGTCGTTCGTAATAATTCAATTTGGATCATTTAATGTTGATCGGCGTTACAAAATTGATGCACATTTTTTCCCGTGCTTGTTGTTTGGTACATAAATTTGGTCGTAAAATATATTTATAAGGAAGGTATTTAATCACGCCAAGACCGTTTTATGCGCATTTTGACTACAAAAGTGTGGAATAAACTTTATTATATCTTGAACATACGTGGCCTACTATTAGTATTAATCTAATAGGCGGTCGAGATTTACAAATCCGAGGCCTGTATTGACTTCTAGAGGGGCCGGGAATGTATCAGGGCAGAGATCGGTCTGAAGTGGACACACCCTGTGACACGATTAAGCGGAATACGGTAACTATACAGGTGAACTGTTAAATATTTTGAAAGTGATTTAATGGGAAGCCATAGCCAGTAACAGCTCGCAATCAAATTAGTTTAAAAATATTCAACAGAATGTTTATTAAATTGTAAATTCAGAGCCCTAGATAGGTATTACTCATTCTAATCCTCATTGATGATGGGAATATCAAAAATTTTCGTGGTATTTTTACTGTTCTGATTATTCATTCATCAATGACTCTTCAGTTTTAAGCGGAACTTTCTAGAGTATGTCATACAGAGATGAAATCTGAAGCAACATACTAGGTTTGAATTTTGGGATTTTTTTCACGGTGTTAAATAAAGAATACTATTCATGTCTACGATGATAGCTATTATTATTCATCAATTTCTTCTCGAATTTTGTTGAAACATTAACCCTTTCACCAATGATGTCTTCATATCTCGATTTTCAGGGCAACCATACAGAAAAACTGTTGAATATTTTGAAATTAATTTAACTGGAAGCTGTTGCTGCCTTAGCAGCAACACCTTCCAGTTAAATTAATTTCGAAATATTCAACTGAATAAGTTTTCTATTAGTAAAGAACATTCTTTTTCCAAGATTCGTCAGTCAATGGTACAAGATACTCTAAGAAAATTTGGGATGCAGATTTTTTGGAATGTCTATTTTTTCAATATTTATACAATATTTTTCGCATCGTTGATTCTTTTTCCTCTTGTTCTTTGGCAGGTCGGGCACAGGAGCCCATTGAAATCACAGCTCTTTGATCTGACAATTAAGAAACAACATGTGGATGATGTGGATGAGAAGGTAAATACATGATCTTACCAAGCAGGTGAGGCATGGAGATGGGGTCAAAGGTCAAGGTCATGACATGATTTATATCGTCTCAAGTCCTGAATCATATCTGGAGACACTTGTATCCACAATTGTACATTTTAGACATTCTTTTAACCATTTACTGGTCAGGTGTGTCAAAACAGCTTCAGCAGTGGTCTTGCTGAAGGGCCATTTGTAGGGCAGAAGATTATTTTTGAAAATTTTAAAAGTCGATTACTGAGCCAGTCATTCTAGTTATACATGTTAAAAAATAGCCTTCCATTGGCTTGAGGGAAGATGAATAAAACTAAAAGAATCTGATGATTATTTTGAAAATCATGTCCCTGAAAGACGCTGCCACATAAAGAGCAGCAGCAACATTCAGTCGAAATATTATTTCAAAATAATCGTCGTGTTTTTAAAATTACCTACACACAGATAATGGAATGATATTTCATAGCAAGTTCATCATTATTACCATTTGTAATTTTATTTTAAAATAAAAAATTTTGAATTTAAATTTGCTAACTAATGTCGCTTACAGGAGCAGAACAGGCGGCGGGATGAGCTTAAACAACAGTTGGAGGCGGAGCTGAAACAGCAACAACTTCAACTCAAACTGATGAAGAAAGCTCAAGCAGAGGAGAAAGTGAGGCTGGCCTCCACATCTGTCAATCACACGGACCCTGATCATGTATCGTCAGATGAAACTGTGATTAACAAAGCCAAGGATGAAATTGTTCAGGTAGGTCCAGGAATGCTGTTATGTATCTTGATGTGAAATGTATAAATAAACGTAATTGTTATTGAGATGAACGCACGCGTTTGGACATTGTTGTTTTATAACCTTAGCCATTAGGGTGTTGGGGTACAGCTTCGGGTTAGGCGTGGGGGAGTGTGAAGGGTACATGTACTGGTCACATGAATTAGTTTAACCCTTTAACTCTCATATCAGCCAAAAAATGGCTTCAGCAGCGGTATTGCGAAATGTCTATTTGCAGCCCAAGAGAAGACTATTTTTGAAAATTTATCACATGAATGACTGACTCGATAGCCGAGCCAGTCATTCCTATGATGCATTTTCAAAAATAGTCTTCTCTTGGTCTACAAATGCACATTTTTAATGAGAAAATTTAAATTTTCTTGAACAAATTCACGGGTTAAAGGGTTAGGCGCGAGAATATAGTTGGTAAAAATACTTGTAATCTAGTCATAGGAGTGGGCTGCTGTTTATTAGTTGTGACTTGCAACTGGTACATATGTCGGTCGCTCAGTATGTCATATGTTTGACATTTTTCACAAAGCTGCCTATGTCCAAACGGATGAATCCAATCTTCCACTTAGGTATTGATGTCATAATCAATTACATCACACGTAGGTTAATGTTACTATCATAATTGACAGACAATAGTCTGTCATGGAGCTGTAGAAGTCTGTCAAGTTTATGAATATTATGTGTTTGATGAATTTAATTTTTAATAACCATTGTGCTGAATATTTTGAAACTAAATTAACTGAGCGGGACACTGTTGCTGACATGGGCATCAACAGCACCCAGTCAAGCTAGTTTCCAAATATCAACCCTCTAACACTCGTATCAGCCACAAACTGCTTCTGCAGTGGTCTTGAGAAATGTCCATTTGCAGACCAAGAGACTACTATTTTTGAAAATTTACCTCTGGAATGACTGGCTCGATAACCATTTTTGTATTCTTGAAATTTCAACCCTTTAGCACACTTATATACAATTAACCATTCCCACTCTGATGTCAGTATTTAAAATTTTCAAAATTAAATTAAAAGATGAACTTGTGTTCAATTTTCAACAAATTTGGTCGAAGATGTTGCATCGGTCGTAGATAGCAACATCGACATTACATCGTTCAGCAAAATTGTTTTAAAATGTACACCAGTTTCTTTACTATTACCGCTATAAAAAATAGAATATTGACCATTAGAAATGCAATGGTTAAGTTGGTCAAAAAAGGCTTCTGCAATGGTTTTGAAAAATGTCCATTTGCAGACCAAGAGAAGACAATTTTTTTTTTAATTTTGCCATGGAATTACGATAACTGAGTCAGTCATTTCAGTGATAACTTTTCAAAATTAGTTTTCTATTTTTCTATAAATGTACATTCAATAAGCAAATATTTTTCTTTTCTTGACCAGACGTGATGGTTAAATGATTAACCGTTTAATGTTCAAACGTGATGGTTAAATGATTAACCGTTTAATGTTCAAACGTGATGGTTAAATGATTAACCGTTTAATGTTCAAACGTGATGGTTAAATGATTAACCGTTTAATGTGCAAACGTGATGGTTAAATGATTAACCGTTTAATGTTCAAACGTGATGGTTAAATGATTAACCGTTTAATGTTCAAACGTGATGGTTAAATGATTAACCGTTTAATGTTCAAACGTGATGGTTAAATGATTAACCGTTTAATGTTCAAACGTGATGGTTAAATGATTAACCGTTTAATGTGCAAACGTGATGGTTAAATGATTAACCGTTTAATGTTCAAACGTGATGGTTAAATGATTAACCGTTTAATGTTCAAACGTGATGGTTAAATGATTAACCGTTTAATGTTCAAACGTGATGGTTAAATGATTAACCGTTTAATGTTCAAACGTGATGGTTAAATGATTAACCGTTTAATGTGCAAACGTGGTCAAGAAAATCAAAATAGTTGCTTATTGAATGTCCATTTGCAGGCCAAGAGAGGACTATTATAGAAAATTTACCACTGTAATGACTGGCTCGGTTATTGAGCCAGGCATTTCAGTGGTAAATTTTCAAAAGTAGTCTTGTCTTGGTCCACAAATGGATATTCCTAAAAACACTACAGAGGCCGATTTTAGCCGGCTTGACCATTCAAACCTTTTAGTTAAAAGTTAAACCTATACATGTCATGCATGTATTGGATAATTCTTGCTTTCTAGGATCATCAGTATAATTCATCCGCTGATGGTGTAAAAGATTCTCCGTCAAAGTCGCAAAACTCGACAACAACGCAGTGTCAGAATATGAGCGACGATAGTTCAGGTTCAGACAGCGATGATTCATCTTCGCAGAGTGAGTCTGGTGCGTTAATAATAATAATAATAATAATAATAATAATAATAATAATAATAAATAAATACACTCAACAATCACATTTTATAGTAATATGCTTTAAAGATACATTGAACCGAATATTCATCGCATCATTAGAATGTGCTTCCTAATTTTAACCCTTTCACCGATGAATTCTCATTTTCAATTCAACCATACAGCAAAACTGTTGAATTTTTTAAAATTAATTTGACTGGAAGCCATTGCTGCCTTAGGCAGCAATGTCTTCCAGTCAAATTAATTTTCAACACAAGTTATATATGGTAAAGAATTTAGCTTTTCAGGGATTTGTCAGTGAAAGCGTTAAGCATGAATTAACACGGTCTGGGTGAAGTGGGATACTGCCACCCTACCCGTAATATTGTGCCACCCAAATTATGGCTTCATAACCTACACTAATAACAAAATTTATTTTTCAGGAATTTATTCAAAATACATATACAGATCAGATGGGTTAGCATTGTCAGTGAAAATTGAACAGAATTGGCCATTTTGTGAAAATCGATGTGGCAGATTTTGAAAGAGAAAATAATTACCTTAACTCACTGGTGCTAATAGAGAAACGGTCTTCTTATTGATGATGCATGTATTGTTAACTCACGTTCATAGGACATTAACCTTTTAGTACTCAAGTCAGCCAAAACTGCTTCTACAGTGGTCTTGAAGACTATCCATTTGCAGATTAAGAGGTGACTATTTTTGAAAATTTACCACTGGAATGACTGGCTCGATAACCGAGCCAGTCATTCCAGTGGTAAATTTTCAAAAATAGTCTCATTCTGCAGATGGATATTTTTTTAAGGTTTTTAATTTTCTTTACCAAATTCGAAGATTAAAGGGTTAGACTAATAACTGTTAATTTAACCCTTTAATGGTTAAATTTGGTCCAAAAAATTTAAATATCATAAATGTCCAATTACAGGCCAAGAGAATATAATTTTTGAAAATTTATCACTTGAATGACTGGCTTGGTTATCGAGCCAGTCATTCCAGTAGTAAATTTTCAAAAATTGTCTTCTTTCGGCCTGTAAATGGACATTCCACAACACCATAACAGGTGTCGGTTTTGGCCAGTATGACCATTAAAGGGTTAACAATATGTATGAGACTAATTACATATTACTGCCTTCAATGTGAACATCCAAGTTTTACTGAGAAGTTTTTTTAAATAATTAGGTAGACATTAAAGTATACCTCTCTCTCTTACAGTAAATAATACAGAGACCAAAACACAGAAAGGTATTATTCAATGGATCATGTATAACTATGTTCTATGCATCTTTATTTATTTCTCTAATTGTTCTTTGTTAACCATTTCTTGGTCAAGCTGACCATTACAGTGATCGTGAGAAATGTATATTTGGGACGTAAAAGAAGACTTTTTTTTTAATTTTACCACTGGAATGACTGGCTCGGTAACAGAGTCGATCATTATATTGATAAATTTTCAAGAAATGTTCTCTTGGTCCCTTCAATTGGACACTCACTAAGCGAAAAGTCTAAGTCTTTAAAAATCTTAACCAGTAAAGGGGTAACTATGCATTCGGACCATATTAATATCACAATCAGTCAATTGTGATTATTGTCTAAGATTCTAGTAACTCACTATACAAAGTTTGTACCAAATCAGTTAGTTTATGTAGAAACTTTGTTTAAATCTATTTTATCTCATCTGTCAATATAGTGTTTAAATCTATTTTATCTCATTTGTCAATCACGCATGTTAACAGTATCCAACTGACGTCACTTCAACTGACGTAACAATTAAAATCTGCGTCACAATTAAAACATGTCACCTGTTAGAGGTTTGCCTGAGCAAAGAGATGAAGCTGCGCATGTGGTTAAAGCTGCACAGTCATGATAAAATACTCAATTTAAGCCCTTACCAGTAACATGGTGTTACCAATAAATTTTCATTTTCCGTGACTTACGATTCACTGTATTGATACATTAACTCTTTATTGGTAAAATTTGGTCCAGGGAATCAAAATATTTGCTTATTGAATGTGCATTTACATGCCAAGAGAAGACTCTTTTTGAAAATTTACCACCATAATGACTGGCTCAATTATCGAACCAGACATGATGTTGATAAAATTGTTAAAATAGTCTTCTAGGTCTGCAAATAGACATTCCTCATGACCGCAAGTGTTTTTGACGGCTTGACTATTAAAGGTATTAATAATTAATTCTTATTTATAGCTATAATGATATTGAAATAATGTTTAACGGGGTTTAATATTTTAAAGTCAAAGATTTGGGTGTGTGTTTGTTTTTAAATTGATAAATTGATTCAAACTCAGGGAGAAAGGGTTTTAATCTTAGTGGCAGGGACTTTGATTGCAAGTGATAAATTAATTGCAAGGGCAAACTATTAGTGTATTATATAGGAAATCTCTTTACTAATAATCGTCATCAGTTGATATGCATGTCGCACCAGATAGAATAACAGATAGTTTGGACAACTTATGGGAGAATTATTCCTTCCAACATGGCTTCATGAGAGATGAATATAGCATCTTGTGAATTTTCATAAAGCATTTTGGTTGAGAAATACTGTTGCTTCCATAGGCCACCAAGGATGTCTTATGGGTATTACATATTTTTAATGTTAATTGGCAGTATTTTAAGCCTTGGATTGCCTTTGTAGTTTCTTGGAAAATGTCCATTTGCAGGACAAAAGCAGACTATTTTTGAAACTCTACCGCTGGAATAACCGAGCCAGCCATTCCAGTGGTAAATTTACAAAAATAATCCGCTATTGTCCTGCAAATGGACATTTACTAGGCCAAAATATCGATATTCTTGACAAATCCTGGCCAAGGATAAACACAGCATACTGTATAATTCTGTTATTAGACATAGTTAGATAAAATAATATGGAAATCTACTGAATATTATGAAAATAATTTGAATGTGAGTTATTGCTGCATCAACAACTTTCAGTCAAATTTTTTTCAAAATAGTCGTAGATTTAAATATAAATGATGAATATAGAAGATATCATTAAAAAGTGTGAACGAGCTATAGTTCTGGCATAGGCATCTATGCCAAAATTGTCAGATATGACTGATGATTTATACTAATTGCGAGTAAAAACTAAAGATATATTGTGAAATTGATTAACCTCTTGGTCCTATCATATTGCTCCTCAAGGGCCCTTGATCTTGGACTTGCCAGTAATAGATGTATAGTCAGACGTCTAACCTCACTTTTTAAAGTTTTTGTTGTTTTTATTGTTTTTTATTTTTTAATCTCACATTTTTTGTTATTCTATTGTACCTACACTAGCCGTAACTTTCAACTTTCAGTATGATTTCATTTAAAGAGATACTTCTTGAGCCTTTAATAGATGTTGTAACGGTAGTTTAGCCCTTTCACCGACAAATCTTGAAAATTACGATATAAAACTTATTCTGTTGAATATTTTGAAATTAATTTGGGTAGAAGCTGTTGCTACCTATGGCAGCAACAGCTTCCAGTCAAATTAATTTCAAAATATTCAACAGTTTTTCTGTGTGGTTCCCTTGAAAACGAGATATGGGGAATTCATCCGTGAAAGAGTTAATCAATAAATGCTATTAATTGTTGTATGAATTATCTATAAACATATTCTTTGTTTATAATCATATTTAATACTCATGTCTATGTTACTACCTGCTCACAGAGGGATCCAATCTGTTGCTCAAGTGTCAGACATCGTAGTCAAATAAGTTACTTGAGTTTTTAGCCCATATTACAATCAAATTGACATAGTTCCACCACTAAAATTAAAGTCTGTCACGTTTACAAATTGTATGTCATTGATGGATTTACAATTTATTAAACAGTTTGTTAAATATTTAGAAACTAATCTAAATAGGAGCTGTTGCAGCCATAGGCAGCAAACAGCCCCAGTCAAATTAGTTTCAAAATATTCAACAGTTTACCTGTTTAATTACCTTGAAGTTTATAGATTCCAGGAATCCAGGTTTCAATGCTTCAAATCGATTCCAACAGATGAACAAAGTGAGTGGGGCATAGCTAGAAATGGGTGGGACATAGCTAGAAATGGGTAGGACATAGCTAGAAATGGGTGGGACATAGCTAGAAATGGGTGGGGCATAGCTAGAAGTGAGTGGGGCATAGCTGGAAATGGGTGGGACATAGCTAGAAATGGGTGGGGCATAGCTAGAAATGGGTGGGGCATAGCTAGAAATGGGTGGGACATAGCTAGAAATGGGTCGGGCATAGCTAGAAATGGGTGGGACATAGCTAGAAATGGGTGGGACATAGCTAGAAATGGGTGGGGCATAGCTAGAAGTGAGTGGGGCATAGCTGGAAATGGGTGGGACATAGCTAGAAATGGGTGGGGCATAGCTAGAAATGGGTGGGGCATAGCTAGAAATGGGTGGGACATAGCTAGAAATGGGTGGGACATAGCTAGAAATGGGTCGGGCATAGCTAGAAATGGGTGGGACATAGCTAGAAATGGGTGGGACATAGCTAGAAATGGGTGGGACATAGCTAGAAATGGGTGGGACATAGCTAGAAATGGGTGGGACATAGCTAGAAATGGGTGGGGCATAGCTAGAAATGGGTGGGACATAGCTAGAAATGGGTGGGGCATAGCTAGAAGTGAGTGGGGCATAGCTAGAAATGAGTGGGACATAGCTAGAAATGGGTGGGACATAGCTAGAAATGGGTGGGACATAACTAGAAATTGGTGGGGCATAGCTAGAAATGGGTCCCATATTACATATTTAATCCATCCAGACACGAAATTCTTTATAAAGTATATGTGGGATATTCTGTTGAATATTTGGAAATTTATGTGACTGGCAGCAACAGCTTCAAGTCGAACTAATTTCAAAATATTCATCAGCTTTCCTGGACAATTGTCTTGAACTTGAGACATTTAAATTTTAAGGGTTAACGGTTAATGTGGGGTTGAATAAGTATGTGTGTGCACGCGCGTGCGTGTGTGTGTGCATGTATGTATGTGTGTGTGCTTGCATGCAAGCATGTGTGGCTGCTCATGTAAATGTTGGTGTATGTGCATGCACACATTCAAATCACATCATGCTTGTTTAAAAATTGGTTACAAGATTTCATAACTGTAGGAACTAAACTTCAGTTCTTTTTTATCATGATAACAAGTGGAATGTCAGTCGATGCTGCGTCATCTCAAATCCTTTGATTTTAACCAATTGTGACATCCATTCACCCCCTCCACCCCACCCCCCCCCCTGGAAATTCCTGTGTATGACAAGATTTCTGGCATGCATAACGCAATCTGTTTTGGGAGTTTTCTGCTTTAAAACATCAATTTCAATTGAGTTTACCGTTCTTATTAAATCGACAGTTTTATACCTGACTAAATCCAAGTATTGAATAGTGTGTTGTCAGGAAGGATATTTATTCATGTAGCACATCAGTAGCCTTTTAATCATGAATTTCATTTAATCATGAATTTCGGAAACAATTTTGCTTCAACTCTCATTCAGTGAACTACTGTAAAGATAGCATAATTTGACGATTATTCAATGTAATTTTGATACATTTATAGATGAGAATGATGAAAGTGGATCCGATAGCGATTCAGATTCTAGTGAAGACAGCGATATTAGCCGCTCAATCACGAGTGAAGGAAGTAATCCGTTAAGGGGAGATAAGCGTGTGGCTGATGATGGCTCAGAAGGTTTGTGTGTTTTCCCTCTGTATGTTACTTTTGTAGGATTCTACAGTGCTGGATTAGCCTATTAACCCTTTAACCCTCGAATTTATTCAGGAAAATTTAAATTTTCTCATAGAAAATGTCCATGTGCAGTCCAGGAGAAGGCTATTTTTGAAAATTTAACACTGGAATGACTGGATTGATTATCGAGCTAGTCATTCCATTGGTAATCTTTCAAAAATAGTCTTCTTTTGGTATGCAAATGGACATTTCTCAAGACCACTGCAGAAGCCGTTTTTGGCTGATATGAGTGTTAAAGGGTTAACGTAGGAAGCAAAGGCTACAGGCACCACATACTGCTAGAAAATGTATACAAATTCTAAATGTTGCGGAAATCTATGTTTAAAGATAAATAAGTCGAACGATATGCATTGTTGTATACAGTGAGACTAATGTGTACTTTGTATAAAACTGAATTAAAAAAATTACGCTTGATAGGGGTGAGTTGGGCCAGTTGTCGAGGCCACGCTTGAGTAGTGTACCCCTTCATGCAGCCTCCGCTCACCTACTCTACTGGCATTTAAACAGCTGGCTGTCTGGGATGTCAATTATTATGGACTTTGTCTCTTGTTCCATTCCCACATCCAGCTACTGAGACCCACCCACATTCCCCCCCCCCCCCCCACCCGAAGCTCCAACCCTGACAAAGTTTGCTCCAATAGACTCGCTTAGAATTGCACTCAATTTAATATGGTCAAATCCTGATTAAAGTGCTGATCTACAACCTTTTCAGCTATTTAGATCAAATATGTTGATATCCCGTTGGTATTGTATATATATTGTGTATGTCGTTTCAAGAGTTTACTTTATGTGTCATTAAATTGAGTGTCAAGACCCTTGCGTCTCATGTTATAATTTGCTATTTTATTAGGTGGCAGTACACCTTTAAAGAAGCGTCGCTTGGTGGATGAGACGGAGTTGCGAATCCCGCTAGAGCATGGCTGGAGGCGGGAAACGAAGTTAAAGATGAGCCATAAAGGTTTGGTCGGAGACGTTATCTACCACACACCTTGCGGAAAGAAACTTAGAATTTATCCGGAAGTTATGAAGGTAAGCTTGTAACTTTTTGCCCAATCGTATTAGTCAATAAAAGATGGTTTGTTTACAGTAAACTGTATCCAGTACAGTTCATAAATAAGTTAATATGGTTCAGAAATAAAAACAAACATGTTAGTTAGTACAAAATTTAATACGTTGCAAGAAATGTTCTGTTGAATATTTTGAAAATAATTGGATTGGAAGACATTGTTGGCTTAGGCAGCAATGTCATCTAATCCAGTTCGAAATATTGAACAGTATGTTTTATTTTGTTTTGGAAACATGGTGTAAAGTTTTATTTCTGAACCTTACTGTACTAAATGTAATGCATTCAGAAATTAATGTTCAAATTTTTAACCAAGTTAGTCTCTGTTACAGCATACTCGATCACCTGTTTTCTCAGTCTTACTTAGCAGCAGTTGCCTGTATGCACTTCCTTTTGTATGCAACCTTGCAGGCTTGAAATATTTTGCAAAATTTTATCAGATCATAGCTTTGGAGTACGGCCTAATAGTAATAGAGGTGTCCATTTCGAGCCATGCCCTACCCCGCTCATTTCTAGCTAAGCTCCGCTCCATTTTGTGCATGTGTTGAGATCGATTTATTTACTTTGAACCCTGAATTACCAGAATCCCAATTTCAAGGTAACTGTACATGTAAGCTGTTGAATATTTTGAAACTGATTTGACTGGGGGCTGTTGCTGCCACAGGCTCACAGTTAAAGTTACTTTCAAAATATTCAACGGAATGTTTATTAAATCGTAAACTCGTCATGGACATACAATTCGTACACTTGACAGACTTCAATATTTGGGACGTAGATAGATCCGTCAGTATGTATTGTGATGTCAGCCGACATGTGATGTAATTGATTATGCCATCATATACTTGAGTGACATATCAGATCCCTCCATTGTCAAACCATGAAAGTAGGTCATTATATTCTCTGAATCTCTCTGTTTCAGTTCCTGCATCGTAATGACATCACAGATTTGTGTCGCGACAACTTCTCATTCAGTTCACGCTACAATGTTGGAGATTTCCTGGAAGCAAGACAAGGTGAAAATGTGAGTACTGGTTTAAATTAATTAGGTTATTAAATTTTCATGAGATAAAGGTGTACACTATTCTGTGTATGTGTGTGCGCCTATGTGCTTGTTTGCATGTGAGCACATTTTCAGTTGTTTACTGATAATATATTCCAAGGGAGATAACTGTTTTTCATGGAAAAAGACACTCTACTGACAATATGTAAACATATCTTTAAAATCATTCCCTCGATATAAGTAACTCTGAAAACACCAGCTATATCAGTGAAGTGTTTTAAAAAAGTTATCATTCGCTCCCTGACTAACATAATTTCAACTGACGTTGCCTCAACTGCACTCCTTTCAACTGACATAACTTTAGCTAACATCGCTTTGACTGACATCAGCTGAAGGGTCGCTTTAATGAACATCTCTCCAACTGGCATCACTTCAACTGACATCTCTTCAAATGACATCACTTCAACTGACATCCTTTTAACTGATTTGACAAATCACAATCACAGGACATCAGTTGTCAGAGATTGATGGGATAAAGCGAGCAAAGAGGACACATTGGTAATTAATTAATATGAAGAAGAGTAGTCAAGAGCTTGCGTTAAGACTATCTTTCATTTCCAAATTTTTTATTTTAATTTTTTCAAAATTTGAACATGAATATTGGTCAAATAGTAAGTTGTCACTAGATTGTTTTAAACTTTTGAAACTTATTCTAGATATTATAAAGTCAACCATTGAAGTAACTTGAGTATTTTGTGTGAAAAGTGTGTCTGTATTTTAATATTGCCCTCAAATTCCAATGTCTCAATTTCAAGCAGAGTTTTTTAATATCTTGATACCAGCGTTCCAGTCAAATTAATTTCAAAATATTAAACATGTTAATCAGACTATTCCCTGCATCATAAAGAATTAGTTGTTTCTGGTTTGTGAGGCTTAAATGGTTAATAATAATATATTGTTTTGAATTGTTGTTTACAATTTTTAAATAAATTCTAGAAGAGAGCGATGATGGTGTACGATTGATTCAAAATCATACCAATGATATCTAAGAGGGCGGGACTTAGATCTCAAAAGTTGACGCACAAATTGCTAACTATTATCAGCTATGGATAAAAGCCATTATTGCTCTTGGGAAATATCATTAGTAATAAAGCATTCCATATCTGTATCTAGTGCTGGATATATACAGGGTAAGGGAAATTCTGCAAGTTGACAACTGCCCACACGAACAAGAGGCTATGAAGAAAGGCTTCCCTAATTCTGATATTTAAATGACTTCTACTAAAGGGCTATGTGCAGCTGTGCGAGGATGAGATATTGGATCGGATCAGTCTTGTGGTGAAGAAACGTGGCCGTCCTCTAAAGCTGGAATGTCGTAATAACGCCGCTGTGGCATCGGTCCCTCGAGCACCTGGCCATGAATATTCACGAGTTCCTAAGCCGCCATGTCAGCCGGATGTCATGAAACAGTCCGCGCATGATACGGAGATAAAGCAACGTGTTGAACAACAAGGTATGTAAATTATAAGGATGGCTCCTTTAAAGCTCATAAGGTTGCCGGTTCCCTAAATAAGATCGCGAAGTCATGAATTTTGACACGACATAAAACTCACGGTATGATATCATCGCATGAATCATCAACCATATGAATTCAGGTTATGCCACATGTGTTTTCAGAATCGACAAAAATACCATCTAATCACATTACGAAGCAGGACATTGGCTGGGATTCAAACTCTAGTTTATTATTTATATTATATGTCTCATTTATATAGTGCTTATCAAAAAATTGCTGTAAGCGCTTTACACTAGTTAGTTATTAAAAAATTATATGTAATTTTAAACAATCAGTTCAAATAGTTTATCCAATGCTAGTATTTCTCTTGCATTTTATTATTAATATGATGGTGTATGAATGAGCTGCTGTGAGCTGTCAATGATCAATAGCAAACCTATTCACACGATGACATCATACTACAACAATCTCTCACGCGATGATATCACTCCGTGAGTCTCATGAGAAATGAATGACTTAGTATCATTTAGCGTGTTTGGACCCTTTTCTGTTTGTGTTGTCCTTTAAGACAAGTCGTCCCAGGACCCATCTGTTTTAACCCTTTCACCGACAAATCCATAACTTCTTTACAATATATGACAGGAGGACATTGCTGCTGAACCCTTTAACACTTGAATTTGTTCAAGAAAACTTCAGTTTTCTCATAGAAAATGTCCATTTGCAGACCAAGAGAAGAGGATTTTTGAAAATTTACCACTGGAATGACTGGCTCGGTTATCGAGCCAGTCATTTCCAGTGGTAAATTTTCAAAAATAGTCTTATCTTGGTCTGTAAATAGGCATTTCTCAAGACCACTGGAGGAGCTGTTTTTGGCTTATATGAGTTAAAGGGTTAAGAAAGGATATTTAACAGTTTTGTTGTATGGGTGATTTGAAAATGAGACAAAGTGAACTCATCGATGGAATGGTTAAGGAACCATCATCTTATGACAACCAAACCGCATTTCATGTGACGGCTACCTGTGGTACCTGTAGAATAAGACCATCTGTCATTATCCCCAAACGTTGGCGACGTGGTTACATAAGAATAGAGGATCTTAAAGTTTGGCACATGGATATGTTGTGTGAAGCTTAAACCCATTGATTCTGGGATTCTTTTTGAACACAATATTATAAATTGTTACTGTTCTAAGACGCAAACACATGCACGTATGCAAGCACACATACACACATGCGCAGACATGCATGAGTGTGCGCATGCTCTGTGGTCCATTATCAATGACAGTTTTGTCAATAAGAAAATATCTTGAGTTTCTGTATAAATTTGTGTTATTATCAGAGATGGTGAGAAAGATGGCTGAGTATAAGATGCTGAGAAAGCTTCAGAGACAGAGGCAGAGGGAAGAGCTTAGAAAACAGAAACAAGCGCATAGTAAGTATGCATGCATTCTCATAAGGGGACTTTTGAGGGTATATACCCCATAGTGCTAGCCCCTCCCACAATCATCATATCGGCCCCTCAAAAAATGTGCAGTTGGTTCTCAATATAGGATGTAAAATGATTGGATGAATCCAGTTTCTTAGTCAATCATATGACATCAATCTACTACGTAACATGTAGGCTGACGTCGTAATCAATTATGTCATGAATGACACTATTTAGTCCATCTTAAACGCTGAATAGTCTTAAGTTGTACGAATTGTATGTCTACTATTTAATAAACATGCTTTTGAATATTTTGAAACTAATTTGACTGGGCGCTGTTATTGCCTATACACCTAGTCAAATTAGCTTCAAAATAGTCAACAGCTTACCTGTATAGTTTTCTGGAAATTGAGATTCAGGGAGTGCAGGGATTGGTTGGTCCCAACACTGGAAAAATATGGGTGGAGCTTAGCTAGGGATGGGTGGGGCATAGCTAAAACTGGACTCCTCCATTTTAGCCTGCCTTAGGTGAAGATCTGCCTTAGGTGAAGATGGATAAAATAGTGTCATATCCAAGAAAACTAAAGGTCGATATTAGGGTTGCGCGATTTTTGCTTTGAAACATCGCGATCGATTGTATTTTAAAAATCAAGATTTTCGATTAAATCGTAGGTCCAAATTCCCAAAAGTATAAACCGGGTAACGTGACAAGTCACCAAAACTGGGACTTGGAATTTCTAGAAAAAGTTGAAATTAATGAAACAAAAATAGCACGAAATTAGAACAATTACATGCGACAAATTCTTACCATCCTACGTCAATACTTAATGTATGCCTCGTATCCATCATCGCGGGAGTGAAATTATTAATTAGGACTGCCCAAATATTGCATATGGTTTAATAAACATCGTTTATTTCATCAAAATTTGACATAAAATGTTGTCGAGTAGAAATATAAATCCCGCTTCCGCTTATAGCCTCCCTTTGTAGGATGAGTTTAGGTCATTACCCGAGTAGCACGAAGACACCCGGGGAGATACTGCGCAATCCATATACATAGGACGGTAGCTTTGAGTAGCTACGATAGTAACGGCGTAAACTCGTCCTATAGTACAGTTTATAGTTGCTTTCAGAATGTACGATTTCCATTTACGAGTAATCAACAGAACGCACAGTTCAAAATACAACAATCTGGAATGCTGTTGCTTTATTTTCTTTAATTAGGCATGACAACCAAATCAAAAAGGGAAAATTAGTACACAGCCTGAAATTGCTAAAAGAATTTTTTTAAATTATGTTCAGTCATTATTGCCTAACACTGCAACTAAGTATATACTTGGTATTTCACGACAGACTCGGGGTCTGCAGCGAAAGATGTGTTACCTTGCAATTGATAGCTGGTTTACCGTAGAGCTTTGTGTTTTGATTAGGACTTAGTGAACACATGCGTGAAGCGATCAAGAAAAACCACAATGGATACATGCGCGAATGGATTATAACTGCATTCTTTTACTGCTGAATGATGAGTTTTAAAATCTTAGTCTGCTCAATTTTTTTCACGATTTTTCGATTTTTTCAATTACATCGTAGAAAATCGCGATTTTTTTCAAAATCGTGATTTTCGATTAAATCGCGAAATCGTGCAAGCCTAGTCCATATACCTCCAGAAATGCAAGAGATGCACTTCTTAAGATTAATATTTAAAAACTGGATGTATAACCCTTGAATACCTGGCTTCTGTGTAATTAAACAATAACTTTCTCTCCTCAGATGAACGGAAAAAGCACAAGGAACTGATCCACTTCATGAAGCAACAAGAAAAGGTTCACAAACAGGAACAGCTGCGGATGGAACGTGAGGTGAAAGCCCAGCAGATGATGGAGGTACATGTACGTTTGTTCACCAATCTCTCTATCTCTCATCTCAGTCTGTAGCTCGGAGATAGCATCTAACATTAGCCACTATGCTATCGTTGTTAGAATAGTGATGAATATTTTGAGACAGAGAACTGAATGAATTCGTTTTGTGTGTGTAAGTCAATTTCCTTCTATATATTCAACTGGTTGTACACTTTATAGATTGTGAGGGTGCTTATGACTGCTGATGCCCACAGGTTTTGAAAAATGGAAGGGATATTGCTTTTGCTATCTCCTCCGATAGTGTTTGGTAGAATTCAATCAGATTTGTTGTGAGTTCCCCATATGATTACAGACTGCAAGACTATATTTTCTTTAGGCTCCGCTCCCAGGGTGGTGGCGGGGCCGGGTGGAGGTGGGGAAGTAAGGTGTGTGTGTGAGTGCGTGCGCATGCATCGTGCGCAGAAAGTCAAAGTTGGCAGAATTCAACCAAATTTGGTCTATTAGTTACCCTTAGGATTGCGGATTGGGAGGCTAACCATTTTGTATTTAAATTCCCAGTAGTTGTTGTCCCAGTTTAAAAAAATTTATATATAAATATTTCAATAACAATTTGGTAGGAAGTTATTGCCACCTAAGGCGATATCTCCGATATACAGACTGAGATGAATTATAAATTAATTAATTACTTTAGTTATTTTGCTTTCTAATTTACTGTTATATATATTTTATTGGGTTTGTATGCTTTCTCATAAACCCATGAAAGATTGAATTTTTAGTCATGACTTGTAACTAGTATAAGTCGGTTTGATCAGTTTGTTCAATTTCTCGCAACGTTGTCACAATAGCGCATACATTCTTGATCATTTTTACCCTTTAAACGTCTGCTTGCTGAGTTTCTGCAGACTACATTTTCCATGGGGTTTATCTCAGGACCTGGTGAATATTTTGAAGATGAAGACACACGTAAGCCACCAACAACTTTCAGTCAAATTGTTTTCAAAATATTTACTATGTCCAAAAGTATTGCCCATTGAAATTATTGTATGGTGTCTTGTAGCAGTCAGCCAGTTAAATGTCGATGTATCAATTTTAAGAAAACGGTTGAAAATTTTGAACTTAATTTGACTGGAACGCATTGCTGCCTTAGGCAACAGATGCTCCCAGTCAAATTCGTTTCAAAATATTCAACAGAATATTTGTTACATTATAAAAATGTTGTCATTTCTTGAATATTGGACATATACAGAACAGAGCAGAAATAACTTAACATAATTCCAAAACAAAAACCGAAAGATGTTCGTTAGTACAATTTTAAACAATCTGTAAGAAATGTTGTGTTGAATATTTAGAAGATAATTGAATCGGAAGACATTGTTACCTTAGGCAGCAATGACTCAATCCAATTATGTTCAAAATATTCAACAGTACATTTTATTTGGTTTTGGAAACATTTAAAGTTATTTCTGAGCTGTATCGTACCATGAATATCTGTTACCGATCTAACTGCTGCAAGCCATCAGACCTGCTGAATATTTTGAAAACAATTTGACTGAAAGTTGTTGGTGGCTAGCCACCAACAACTTTCAGTCAAATTGCTTTCAAACTATTCAGCATATCCAGAGTTAAACCCCATGGTAAATATAGCCTGCAGAAATTCAGCCAAACAGTTAATTCTGAGTATCTGTGTCTAGAAAGGTGTCCATCTGTAATTTGTATATGTATTGGTCTTAGCTGTTTGTCTCTTGTTCAGATTTGTTCAAGACAAAGCTGTGTACATCACAGCTGTAATGTAGAAATGTTTGCTTATTTAGATGTTTGTTGGAGAAACCTGTTAGTACAGCGTCGTTCAGAAATGACTTAACATGTTTCCAAAACAAAATAAAACGTACTGTTGAATATTTTGAAGATAATTGGCTTGGAAGACACTACTTCCCTTCGAATCCAATTATGTTAAAAATATTCAACAGGATATTTACTAAATAAGTTGTTGTTGTTTTAATTATGGATTAACTTTTTTATCTTATAAACACGGCTTTCAGCCAAGTTTTAATATTTCTCAATATAAACACACATGTAATATTCGATTAAAGATTTTCATTGGCTGGATAACGCGTAAGAAATATTTCTATTGGTTAGATAACGCGCAATACTCCCATATTGACTCTGCAAATGTTTCCTAGCGATGAAGACATTGAATATGTAAACACGACAGGATACATTATGGGGTTGATTTAAATTTTGTAATATATATACGACCAAGTTATGAAATATTGAAATATGTTTGTTAATTCGCATGATAGATGCGGAAATTAAAAATTTGGGATTAGAAGTAATTTCAGGCCAGAAATAATGACGTTTTGTTCGACTTTATTTGTGGTGCATTGGTTAGAACTCTTAGCAAGTGATGCGTCATAGGAACGAAAATGAACTGAGCAAAACAGGTTTCAGGGATTAACTTTATTGTAAAATTTGTCAAAATATCAGTTTATCTGATAAATAGAGTCTTAACCGCTTTCCCATTTCATGTCACTCGTTAAAAGTCATGGAATGTGATCATTTTTGACTCGGTTGATAATAGTGATATGAAATGGGACCGCATTCTAAATCCTATATTTATGAGCTGAATTGTAGTAAATATTGTCTATTTGTATAAAAAAACAAACACTATTCTTTTGTGTTGATATATTAGTTAATTGTTAATTAACTTTTTCTAAACAAAATATAACAATTTCCTTCAGATGGTATATTACACATTCTGTTGAATATTTTGGAATTAAGCTGACTGGAAGCCATTGCTATCTAAGATAGTCTTTGACGGATGCCACTCAAATGATTTTCAAAATCTTCAACAGTTCTTTGTCTCACCTATGATGCAGAAATTGAGAACTTTTCTGATGGCGGCGGCGACAATGTCAACAATGTTAAGTTTTTGTGTTTAGCAAAACTTCTCAGCGTACCTTTCAGGATCAGTGAATCCGTGAATCATATTGCAACTAAGCTTGGCTATGTGGTTGACTATATTGTTAGGAAGCAGCATGATGATACTGAGGTCACAATGACAAAGCTCGCGGCCACTGTGACAAAACAGAGACCGGCAATTTCGCGGTATTCTTGTTTGTATGTTGGTCTTGAAATGGATATGTTTGAATATCATAGCTGAAGGGATATGCTATTTACCCAAAAATATGTAAACTATGTTAAATCTTCCATTAGTTATGAACGACAAGGGCAGTTCATCACAGCCTGACAACTAGCACATTGGATGTCTTGTGCCGAAAAATATAGTACTTTTAATTTGAAGTATTAGAAAATCTTTCACTAATCAAAGTTTATATATTTACATAACTAACAATATACATTGATAAAAATATTTTATGTACTACGGAACATCACAAATGGTATTTTTACATCATGGATTGCGTCACTAGCACTCGACTTCGGCGTAGTAATATCTAATGCATTGAGGACCACCATATTCTGATTGAATGCCATGAGGACAACCATATTTTGATTGGTCAATATAAAATTACTTTCCCACGCTAGCAACCAATGAAAAAACTTCGCTGCATTATTACCAGATTCATATTGTTAATATGGAATGGCCTAAAAGCCTTTGTTTATAATACATATTTAAATGATATTTTAGATCATTGATTAGTTGCATGGAAGATTTGTTTTAGCCCATTTCATTCTGTATGTTATTGTTGATGTTTACGTCATGTATAGTATTTATATCCTTGTTGTTTATTTCGAAAGAAATTTGACTGTGAAATGACAGAAACATATCTTTCAAAATAGTCAGCAAGTTTTCTCTGGTTCTGTGAATGTTGAGTGAAGTCAGTAAATTGTTACCCGATATATGTAGCATGTGTTGTATAATAAGCCTAACGTAAACACGCTTTTCGTCTCGCCTTTGCATGTGTCGCAGGCTCGAAGACGGCGTAAGCAAGAAATCGACAAAATGCGATTTGAAGAGACGGTAAAGAAAGCCAAGGTCTGTGCTTTTGGTGCATTGTGTTGTTGTATAGTTTCTGCATCTGTATGCATGATTAAATATGAATTCTAGTTTTCATCTCTGCTTTATGACATAGGTAGGCTGGAATTGTGTTTGAGTGAAGCAATGAAATGATTAGACCCATCGCTCAAGTCTCTACCATCATAATCAATTACATGACATGTTAGCTGATGTCACAGTCAAAATGACGTAGCCCAGTCACATAATATTTAACCCTTTAGTCTTCAAGAAGACTATTCTTGAAAATAGATAAACATTCTGTTGAATATTTGGAAACTAATTTGACTGGGAGCTGTTGCTGCCACGGGCAAATTAGTTTCAAAATATTCAATAGCTTACCTTCCTAATTATGAAATTACGATTCTGGGACTTAGAATTCAAAGTATATAAATCGATTCCATTCGTTTAAAAATTGAACAGAGCGTAGCTAGAAATTGCTGGTGCATGGCTAGAAACTGTACTTCAGTTCGTTTGAGACAACTTTGTGTACATTTCTGTTTTTTAATCGATAACCATTTATAGGAAGTTTATAAAATGGTTTTATAAACTGACCAGAATGGCAGCTACTGGCGAGAATGGGTGGGTGGGTGTGTGGGTGGGTGTGGTTCTGTGATAATATCCCTAATTTTTATCAGCTCTTGAAATTATGGGTAGCCTGAGCATAGTTAAAGTTTCCAAAGTTTAACCCTTTTAGCAGTCAAAGCAGCCAAAAAGCAGCTTTTATAGTGATGTTTATAAATGTCCATTTACAGATCAAGAGAAGACTAGGGTAGAGAAATTTTGAAAACAGTTTTGTTGAAAGCTTTGAGCAACAAGGTTTTAAAATATAGACAAATTTTTCCAATACCTACGTCATTGATATGTCATTAAATTGACCTGGCGTTAGGCCAAGTGTATTTTGAAAACAATGTTACTGAAAGGTGTTGGTGTTGCTTTTTAGGTTTTGACCACAAAATTGGCATGCAGCCACGGGACCACACAGGCAATCACTAATCCAAGTTTGGAGCAGATCGCACCAGTAGAACTAGCGCTATTTAAAAATGTGAAATTTTTCAATAACTCAGGTGATGCTGGATGGATCTTCTCTAAACTTGGGTGGAATCTTGACTCCCAAAGACATATCATAATTTTGGGATATAAAAGCTAAAACATAACTGCAACAGCTGTCAGTAACATTGTTTTCAAAATTGACACTTTTGACCTCACAGCTGCCTGATTGAAAAATATATCAATGCCATGGGTAGTGGGCAAATTTGTACTTTTTAATTTAAGCACTGGAATAACTGGCTCTCGAGACAGCCACCCCAGTCTTGTGTCCTGTAAAAGGACATTCCTCAAGTCCACTGCAGAAACCACTGTAGGACTGTGAAATGTAATGTAATAAAATTATTGTTAAATTTAATTCTATATTTACATGTTTTATGAACAGTACAAGAATCTTTTAAAAAAAAATGGTTTAATATCTGCTCAATCACTATGTAAATTCTACATGAAAATTGTAATGTTTCTTCATCTTTTATTTTAGGAACGTGAAATGAAACGACAACAGTCAGTTCTCATGAAAGAGCAGGTGGGTAGGAATCCACTTAACCATTACTACACTGATGTCAAAATTTTAAATTTTCAAATTAAATTAAAAGATGAACTGGTGTTCATTTTTTAACGAATTTGGTGTAAGATGGTGCTGTCATAGACATCAACATCGTCCACCAAAATTGTTTAAAAATGTACACCAGTTTCTTTGCTATTGACACAGTAAAAGATATAATATTGTCATCAGAGTAGTACGGGTTAGGTTTATGTTCATAGATGCCTTTGAAACTTATTGCATGTTTTTGAAAGCAATTTGACTGAAAATTGTTCTTGCTTAACCATTTGAACACGAATGACCGAAGTCAAAAATATTATTTGCAACTTAAGAAATATTCAGTTGAATATTTTGAAGCTCATTTGAGTGGGAGATATGGTTGCCTTTGGATCAACAGCCTCCTGTCAAATTAGCTTCAAAATATTGAACGGCCTCGCTATATAGAATTGTGGGATCCGACCAGTGACTCAAGTATCTGACGTCATAATAAGTTATGTCACATGCACACTGACATCGCATTCATAAGGACGTAAATAGCGCAGTGATGAAGCTGAAGTGTACAAAATGTGTGTCTACGGATTTGCAATTTCATAAACATTTTATTGAATATTTTGAAACCAATCTGTCTGGGAGCTGTTACTTTTGGAGTCATAGGCAGCAACAGCCCCCAGCCAAATTAGTTTCAAAATATTCAAGAGCCTTCTAAACTTGTACAGTTAACTTTTGGATTCTGGTAATTCAGGTTTCAACACAGATAAAAGGTGGGCGGCGCTTGGCTAGAAATGGGCGGGGAATAGCTCGAAATCGATCTACATTGTCTTGAACATTATGGTCAAGTTCGACTCCTAACTATACTTAGCTATAGCTAACTAGACTCCCAGTCAGTGGAACTTCAAATAGTTAGCTAGTTAGTCAACTATTGTCGACCGAGCACCCGAGCTTGGTTCAGATGTTTAGTGCGATATTTGCGTAAATTTCAAAATGGCAGGCACCGATCGCTTTCCACGAATAAATGCATATAAAAGTGTAAATATTTCACTAAATAACTTAGGTTTCATGAAATTATGCTTTCCCATTGTATGTCAATGTTCCAAAGCCCCACTTTATGTCATAGGGGCACTTTTTGACATCTTAGCGGACAAAAATAACCCATTTTTGTAAGCCATCAAAACAGACAGCAGAAACGGTTAATGGAGACTGGTACCCAGCTCAAAATTTTCAGCAATAGTAAATCAATGGGAAACCGGGTACCAACAAACTATAGTTAACTATTTAGCGTCCGACTGGGCATAGCAACTGTGCATGTTCAGTAAACTAGCAAACTGACTATAGTTAGCGAGTCGAACTTGACCTATGTTTTATGAGTTCAACGTCCAACTGGTTAAGATATTAGGCACGATTTAATCTCTCATGGATTTCAAATATGATTTTCAGCATACTGTGTGAAAAGCATGTGGGAGTTAACTTTTAACCATTTAACATTCAAACTGGCTAAAAACTGGCTTCTGGAGTGGTGTTGAGAAATGGCCATGTCCAGATGAAGAGAAAACTGTTTTTGAAAATTTACTGCTTGTGTGCTTGGCTGAATAATCGAGCCAGACATTCCAGTGATAAATTTAAAAAAATAGTCCTCTTCATCTGCGAATAGACATTTTCAATAAACACAAATTTTCTTGAACAAATATGTGTGTTAATGTGGTAAAATAACCTTTTCTTAGAATGCTATATATATATTGCCCAATACAGGTTCTTGATTGAAGAAATGCATGTAAGTTAGTTTAACCCCTCTTGTGTCAGGTCGTCGTTATAATGGTAACACAGCCTCTGCAGTAGTCTTGAGGTCTGTCTGTTTGCAGGTCAAAAGAAAACTATTTTTGAAAATTTACCACTATAATGACCGGCTGGGTTACCGAGCCAGTCATTCCAATGGTCAATTTTCAAAAATAATCTCTTGGCCTGCAAATGGACACTGACCAAGCAAAAATTTAGATTTCCTAGACAATTAACCCTATAATCGCCAAGCTGGTCAAATGACCAACTCTTTAAAAAAATGTTCCTAAATTCCAGTGGTAAATTTACCAAAAAAAAGAAGTTCTCTTGACCAGCAAATGGTCATTCACTGAGCAAATATTTGAATTTTCTTTAAAAATCTTGACAAATGAAAGCGTTAATTGATAAAAAGTAGGATTTTGAGCTCTGAGGCGCTGTTGACACAAGACGGGTTAACAAACTACTAACCTTAAAATAATTTTGAAATGTTAGCGTCATAAATTCATTGGTGCTGTCAAATTATAATAAAGCTTCATGCAATATTTGTGATTAGTTGGCAAAACAATCTTGGTCCACTTACTATCATTGTACATTAACAATGTTGCATGATTTTGTCAGATTCTTTAGAAGGTAACTTGTGCCGAGACTAACAACTACGGTAAACCGACGGAATGTTGTTGGAAATCCCGACCTTTTTGTGTACAAAAGGGCAAATCCTCGACCTATTGTTAAAAAATAATTTTTGTTTGACATTGGGGCATAGCCTGTATCGAGCTATCAAAAGTCCAAACTAATTTCTTCTCATAGCAAATCTTGATGTACCAATGCAGTTGTTAATTTGACGACCCATGTTCTTGATAACGTGACTATTTTTAGAGTGTGTGGTATGTGCTTACATTGTTGTTTTCTTTGCCACATTGTGATATGATGTAACGTGTTATTGTGCATCACGTGTGATATTTGCATAATAATAATGTGCTGTTTTCTTGTCTTGTTTTTCTTAATTCTGATAGGAAAGGGAATGGCATAAGCAACTAGTGATGGTTGCAAATATGGTATGACATTCATTTTTCACTAATCACTAGTAGTAGTAGTAGTAGTAGTAGTAGTAGTAGTAGTAGTAGTAGTAGTAGTAGTAGTGGTAGTATTAGTAGTAGTAGTAGTAGTAGTGGTAGTAGTAGTAGTAGTAGTAGTAGTAGTAGTAGTAGTAGTAGTAGTAGTAGTTGTAGTAGTAGTAGTAGTAGTAGTAGTAGTAGTAGTAGTAATAGTAGTAGTAGTAGTAGTAATTTGCATATCAATTGATTCTTCTTCTACTGACCTCTATCTACATTGCATAACAATTAATTCTTCTCTCACTGACCTCTCTACATTCACACTCTAATTAATTAGCATATTGATACATACGACACTTTCTACGCTTTATTATCCAATTTATTGACTAATAGTAGTCATAGCGTGTGTACATATACAGTATAGTCTTTTATTATTGGGTAGATAATTGTATCTACTGTTCTAAGCCAATAGAATGTGATTTACTGTCAAATATCCAGTCATGCTCATCAAAATTGTAATGGTATTTCAGTGGATGTTCAGTTTTGTATGATATATGTGATGCTTTAGCAGTTAGAAGATTATTTCCTTATGAAATAGGTTTGCAACTTATGCATATGTCACTTGTGTTATTTTATTACTTACCAATGCATGACAATGTTTTATTAACCATGATAAACAACCATGAAGTTAAATCTATGAACTCGCTACCTGAAGTCTGAGTATTTCCCAATATTTCCTCGTATTTACCACTGCCATTCGTTCCCAGCAAATTGACAACCCTGCCCTTTAACCCTCAAATTTGTTCAAGAAAATTTACATTTTCTCATCGAAATTTACATTTTGCCAGAGATTATTTTCGAAAATTTACCACCTGGAATCACTGGCTAGCGGTTATCAAACTAGCATTCCAGTGGTAAATTTTTAAAAATACTCTTCTCTTGTTCTCCAAATGGACATTTCTCAAGTACACTTCAGAAGCTATTTTTGTCCAACTAGTGTTAAAGGGTTAATAATAGAATAATTGTCACTTGAAGAACTTTGTCAGAAATGTCAAAAATTGTATCTATTCTAGTTGCGAGTTGCAATTAATAACTTGAAATATGCCAAAGCTTTTATTTTATTTTCTACGGCAGAATTTATCTGGCAATAACTTATTTACAATGGACCTTTCCAGTTTACCCATCAATCATATGATGTCATAATCGTGTAGGATGACGTTATAATCAATGACATCATAAAGGACATAATTAGGTTTGTCACGAACGCATAATTGATGATGGACTAAAGTGTAGTTGTACGAATTGTATGTTTTTACTACCTAAATAAGCTGTTGAATATTTTGAAACTAATTTGATTGGGTGAGTTTTCTGGAAATTAATAGTCAGGGAGTTCAGGGATTAAATGATCCCAACACTGGGGGAAGTATGGGCGTAGCTTAGCTAAAACTGGTTTCCTCCATTATCTTAGAATGTAAATCTGCACCAGCAATGCACTGACCACTATAGCTGTTCTCTATAACATTGATCATGAATATATTTTCATAATTTGTGTTGTTTTATGCAAAGCGGTGAGCGAACGTGGGAATTTGTGATGACGCGTCAGCGACTGAGTTATCTAATTTCTTAGTGAATGTCTGTCTGCAGTTCAAGAAAAAAATAGTTTTGAAATGTTACCACTTGATCGATTGCCCCTGTCATTTTGACATTTTTTACCAGTGTAGAAGCCGCATTTGGCTGACCTGCCCCTTAAATGGATACGCTATTAAATTCACCCGTATTATGGTGAATTGTTTTATAGCCCTCTGAGCATTATGAAAAATTCTTTACATTGTACAAAGGATTTTGTTGGTCATTTTGAAAGTAATTTGACTGAAACCTGTTGCTACCTATAAAGCAGGAGCTTTCCTTCACATTACTGCAAGGTATTTATTCAACAGCTTACCTATATGGTTGCTTTTGTAATGACAAAATGTAAATTAAGAAAGAAAAGGGTTATTTGCTCATTTGTGTTGATGTAGAATAAAGGAATGACAAACTTGTGACAAACATCTGAACATCGTTGTCACTTCAGTCGGGTGTACTGGATGGTGGTAGATATTTGTAACTATCTGACTGCTGAAAGCCACCAGACAATTATTTTAATGGGCAATAACTCTGGACCTGCTGACTATTTTGAAAACAAATTGACTGAAAGTTGTTGGCGACTTAGCCACCAACAACTTTCAGTCAAATTGTTTTCAAAATATTCAGAATATCCAGAGTTAAACCCCCCAATGAAAATGTAGTCTGCAGAAAATTACCAGGTAGACAATTAACATACTCACAAAAAATTGCAACTGCCTTAAAATGCTAATTTGTTTAAAATTTTGCCTTGATTGAGATTGTATCATTTGTACATTTGTATCATTTTGGTCAGTGTGTTTTCTGGTTGACATGTTTACTGTAGTTTAATGCTTATTTTAGATGTATTTATCATTTGTCTTTTAATCTGGCAGGAGAGGGAGCGAAGGCGGCAACATTTGTTGTTAGTCAAGGCATTAGAGGCACGAAAGAAACAGGAGGTAAGTGTGCCCAGCTTTGCATTATTCGCTAGAAATGCTTTTTTGTTATATAAAACAGTCATCGCGTTCTTAATCCTTGTACACATTGTGTCAATAAATGTCGGAATTGTAGCATCTCGCACTTGTTTTCTTAACTTGAGTTGACATTGCAGAACTGTTTAAAACGCATTATAATAACTTTAACAAATGATTAAAACAATTGAATTAATTTTAGCTTGATGTGTTTGTACATGTATATAGATCTGTATTTTAACATGTGTTCCATACGCTAAACATTTAAGATTTTACAAAAATTCTATTTCGAAAATGATATTGCTGATATCGTTTTTTCCTTCTGAAATGTTTGTCAAGCCTTATGCGAAGAAAAGAATGGATCACCATGGCTATCGAAATATCATACATCTGTCGTGTGATATACAACATGCAATATACGTCGTAGAAAGTTACCATTCAGGGTGTATGATATGTTTATTATCCCCACGTTTTAAAAAAATGGGGATATTGTAATTGCCTCCGTCTGTCTGTCCGTCCGACTGTCCATTATGCTATCTCCTCCCAAACCATTGCGTGGAATTAAATCAAATTTGGTATGTGGGTTACCAATATGATTCTGCTTTGCAAGACGATATTTAGATTGTAATGCATCTCCTCCGAAACCATTGGATGGAATTCAACCGAATTTGGTATGTGAGCTACTCATATCAATGTAGAGTGGATGAGCACATTTACATTTGACCCCGAGGTGGGGTGGGGGATGGTCAAATAATTGATTGTAATGCAACTCCTCTGACACTGTTAGACGGAATTCAACCAAATTTAGTATGCCAGTTACCCATGTCAATGTGGAGTGGATGAGCACATGTACATTAGGCCCCCCTCCCAGGGGTTGTGGGATGGGGTAAAAAGGTCATGAAATTGACTAATGCAACTCCTCTGACACTATTGGATGAAATTCAACCAAATTTGGTATGTGAGTTACGTATATGATTGCGGAGTTCAAAAAGACATACATTTGGCTTGGCCTGGGGGGGGGGGGGTGTTGGATTGTGGGGTGTGTGAAAAGTTTGAAGCGGTGAACGTGGGGATTTTCCTTATTTTTGCCAGTCTTGTGGTGTGTAGATTTAAGCACTTTAGGAAAAAATTTATGTGATTACTGATGGAGAGAGATGTTGTTCATGACTGCAGTAGCTAATGACCTAACCTGCTGACTGCTGAGTCTTTGCAGACGACACATTCCAGGGGTTATATCTCTGGACCTTCTAAATATTTTTGAAAACAATTTGACTGAAAGTTTAGCCACCAACAACTTTCAATCAATTCATTTTCAAAATAGTCGAGAGTTTTTGCTCATTAAAATGATTATCTAATAGCTTTCATCAGCAAGACCGCTAATTTAAAGAAAGGTTTCTTACTCACCTTTGAAGGAATTATTATCTTTTCTTGTTAATATCTTGTAGGAAAGGGATAAACAGAAAGAGGACAGGAAGGCAGAGAAAGTTCATGAAAGAGAAAAGAAATTGGTAAGGATGCTTAACTGTCTGACTGCTGCAAGCCACCAGACAATAATTTCAATGGGCAATAACTCTGGAACTGCTCAATATTTTGAAAACAGTTTGACTGAAAGTTGTTGGTGGCTTAGCCACCAACAACTTTCAGTCAAGTTGTTTTCAAAATATTCAACATATCCAGAGTTAAATCTCATGGAAAATGTACTCTGCTGAAATTTAGCATGCTGAAAGTTAAAATTCTCGCAATACCTCATCCAGATTTATTATAAGTACATTAGTTACCACATAAAGGAATTAGCACTTCCTCCATGATAATATACCTCTAAAGGTAAGGGAAAATGATTTATGAAATATTTTCACTGATTCGACTGACTCTTTAGAGCACTCTTAAAACCCTTACAGGCCAAAACTTGACAAATTCTTTATGATGTAAGGAATAAGCTGTTTAACTGCTTGCCTGCTGTATTTCTGCAAACAATTTGATTGAAAGTTGTTAGACCTACATCTTTCAGTCAAATCCTTTTCCAAATATTCAGCATGTCCGGAGTTATTGCCAATTGAAGTTATTGTCTGGTGGCTTGCAGAAGCTGTACAGTTAATATTTTCAACATAATTTGAGGTGTTGATACATATGGCAGCAACAGATTCCAGTGAAATTAGTTTCAAGATATTTAACAGATGTCCTGTATAGTTATCTTGAAATTGAGACACTAGGCTAAACCCAGTCATCACTAGAAAGCTTTCAAAGATAATTTCATTCTTTGCGCATATTTTCACTGACTCTGTAGAGTTATCTCCCTTGAATAAGTTTGTTTTTATACCGAATTTCCTAATTATTACAGGAAATGAAACGAATGGAAATTCAGATGGCTGAGGAGATGAAGCGACCGCGGGAAGATATGGAGCTAACCGACACACGGGTAATTAATTTATTATAGGGCCCTACAGGAAACGAAGGATGATTCGTCTTAGCGATCAGAATGGCATCCAAAAATGTAGAATATTACGGTTTTTCAAGATACCCCACTAACTTGACACGAGCAGACAGTCCTCTAGTTATTAACACCTCACTGGTCAGGATGCCTAAAACTGGCCTTTGTGGTGGTCATGAGTAATGTCCATTTGCAGGCCAAGAGAAGACTTTTAAAAATTCACCAATCGAATGCCTGTGTTAACAACTAAGCCAGTCACTCTAGTGATAAATTTTTTTAAATGTCCTTCCCTTGGCTTGCAAATTAACATTCAAGAAGCAAATATTATGATTTTCTTTGCAAAATTTAACCATTAAAGGGTTAAATGATTACTCTCACATCCAATGTTGTATTTTTTAAATAGATTATGGCATAGCGTTTCCATACCATTCAATCACTTGTTCTTGAACACTGCGATAATGTTTGCTTGTGGGTGCCACCGTGTGTCAGACATTTTCACTATTTAATACTCAAATTTTATCAAGAAAATTTTTCTCAGAAAATATCAATTTGCAGATCGAGAGAGGTCTATTTGTGAAAATTTACCACTGGAATGACTGGCTCGGTAGATTTTCACAAATAGTCTTCCCTTGTTCAGCAGATGGACATTTCTTAGCACCACTGTAGAAGCAGTTTTTGGGCAGCTTGAGTGTTAACCCTTACCACTCCGATGTCAATATTCTATCTTTTATGGTGTCAATATCAAAGAAACTGGTGTATATTTTTCAACAATTTTGGTGGAAGATGTTGCTGTCTGCGACAGCACCATCTTCCACCAAATTTGCTGAAAAATGAACATCAGTTCATCTGTTAATTTAATTTGAAAATTTTGAATTTTGGCATCAGAGTGGTAAGGGTTAAGGTATTAATAGTAGAGGTTAGTCAAGGAAATATATATTTCTGCTTAGTGACTGTCCATTTGCAGGCCAAGTGAAGACTTTGAAAATTTAGCACTTGACTTACTGGCTTGACTAATACGCTCTTCACTCTTCACTTTGGCTGCAAATGGACATTTCTCGGTTTTGATAAACTTGACCATCAAAGGTTTAACCCTTTCACAATGAAGCCGGCCCAAAACCGGCCTGTGTAGTGGTCTTGAAGAATGTCCAGTTGCAGGACAAGAGAATACTATTTTTGAAAGTTTACCACTGGAATGACTGGCTCGATATTCGAGCCAGTCATTCCAGCGGTAAATTTTCTAAAAATAGTATTCTCTTGGTCTGCACATGGACATTCAATAAGTAAATATTTAAACTTTTTGAATAAATTTAGTCATTAAAGGTTTAAGAGATAGTTCATGATGCCACATAGCCTGATTGGTTGAAAAATGCATTAGGCTGGTTTTCCATGTACACGTTTTTTCGGGCGGCTACCCGCCAGCAGAAGGCTGCAGGAAATAAATACAGTTTGCTTTACAATGGGCCTGTGAGATGAGAAAATCGATCAATGCTCAATTTTTTCAAATCGCTAGGCTATTGGAATTAGTTTCTGATTGGCTAAGACCATTTTCTTCATCATAGTTTGTAGATTCGTCTTGTGGCAGGAGCACCGTTGTTGATAACAAGAGCTCTAATCATGTTTATTTTAATAATTAACTAAATATGCGAGTCCTAGAGTTTGTTTCAGATAAGTGCAAACATAGCCAAGTGAACTGTAATCACAATCAGGTTGTGTGAATAGTGTTATACTAATCAATAGGCCTCGATGTCAAGATGCTTGTAGATGCTTTCTGCTTTGTGAAGGCATGTTAGATTTGATTTCTCCTCACAAGCTGATATGACCTCTGTAGTCCATAACAGTAATTATTTATGGCTGTTTTGCTATATTTCCTCCAGGTGAATTTGGTGAAGTATCTTACAATAATATGTACGCATCGGGTAATGCCATCAGACAAACAAAAATCAGTCATTATTGGAAGAAACCACTTTGCTATTCCCCGACCATGTCTAGCTTAGATCCAACCATGCTTTGTGCATGTTGGGATTGATTTACTAAGCAGCTAACCTATGGCAACAATAGTGCCTAGTCAAATTACTTTCAATATATTCAATAGAATGTTTATTAAATAGCAAAGACAGACAATTCGTAAACTGACAGACTATTCAAAGTTCATGACAAACCTACTTACGCCATTCATTACGCATTTTAATTGTGACATCAGCCTACATATGATGTAATTTATTATGACATCATCTAGTTGAGTGACGGATTGGATTTGTCCATTGAAAGATTCGCCAAGCGGTTAACTGCAAGGCGGATAGCCTCAGAGTTTAACCCTTTAACACTTAAACCGGCCAAAATGGTTTCTGTAGTAGTCTTCAGAAATGTCTATTTGCAGACCAAAAGAAGACTATTTTTGAAAATTTACCACAGGAATGACTGGCTCGATAACCGAGCCAGTCATTCCAGTGGTAAATTTTCAAAAATTGTCTTTTTTTGGTCTGCAAATGGACATTTTCTATAAGAGAACTTAGATTTTCTTGAACAAATTTAAGGCTTAAAGGGTTAAAACCTCGTACATGGAAAACCAGCCTTAGGATGCCACAATCTGCACCTAACATGATGTCCCTGAAGTCAATAAATTCCCTATCCTGTCTGCATTTTGATCGCTGTTTCTGAATATGCAGGTGTTGGTGGAGTTAAGTCGCATCCCGGATGTGAAGTTGGTAGGAGAAGCGTTTGCAGATTGTGTGATGGTTGTTGAGTTCTTGGCCAATTTTAGAGAGCCATTGAAATTCAGTAAGTAAATAATATATGATTTCGGTTTTATTTTGCAGTCACTAAGAAAGCAACAGTTTTTACTTTAACCCTTTAATGGTCAAGCCAGCCAACTGGAGTGGTCTTGCAAAATGGCCATCTACTGGTAATGATTTGTGAAAATTGACCACTGGAATTACTGGTTCTGTATCCAAGCCAGTCATTCCAGTGATCAATTTAAACAAATTGTCTTCTCTTGCCTTGCAAATGGACATTTGCTGAGCAAAAAATGTAATTCCGTGACCAGTCTTGACCATTAAATGGTTAGCCCTTAATGGTCAAGCCAGTCAAAACCGGTCTCTGCTATGGTCTTGTGGAATGTCCAGTACTAGGCTAAGAGAAAACAATTTTTGAAAACTTACGACTGAAATGACTGGCTCGATAACCGAGCTAGTCATTCCAGTGATACATTTTCAAAAATTGTGTTCTCTTAACCTGTAAATGGACATTCAATAGGCACATAATTAAATTTTCTTGACCAAATTTGACACCATTAAAGGGTTAACAAGATCCAATAGTGTAAGGCATTGAAGGATTCTGCCAAATTAGTTGGCTTTATCTTTCGTTCAGTGAGAGCACTTGAAAGGTTGGTATAAACAGCCTATAGTAAAAATAATCTCAAAATAATCCACAACCTTTCCTTTGTTATTGCTTTGAATTTGATGGTACTCAGATGTCTTGAGGAATATCTATTTGCAGAAAAGATGATTTAAAAAAAATTTTCCACGTGTTTAGTAACCGACTCAGTAATTCCAGTGGTAAATTTAAAAAAAATAGACCCTCTTGACATGCAAATTGGCATTCAATGAGGAAATGTTTTGATTTTCTTGACAAAATTTGATTAATAAAGGGTTAATTAATAACTTTCTGTTTTTGCAGAGACTGACGCGGTTCCCTCGCTGGAAGAGCTTCACAGGTGTCTCCTTAATGAGGAGGGGAATGATATGGATGAGTTCCAGACTCTGGTCATTAACCTGTTGCAGTTTGCTGTGACTGATCCAGGTGTACCAAACCCTAAAGAGGTATGCCAAGTTAATGTTAAGGTCACAAGTTTAGCACCCTATCAGACAAATAAACCGACTTATGCTAGTCACGAGTTACAACTAAAAATTATCGAGCTAATTTCCAACTTTTGTAATGGCCAAACTGGCCCAAACCAGATTGCGCAGTGCTCGTAGTAAAATGTCTTTTTTATAGGCCAAGAGGAGACTACTTTTGAAAATTTAAGTCCAATACCGGGTTTGATAACCAAGCCCTATATTCATTTAATGAATACCTAATATCCTATCCTGTTTGTCTCAATGACAGCCTTAGCGTAACTGTCTACCTGGTGAATTCTTGCAGGCTACATTTTGCATGGGGTTTAGCTCTAGCCACCAGCAACTTTCAATCAAATTATTTTCAAAATATTCAGCAGGTCCAGAGTTATTGTCCATTGAAATTAGTCTGGTGGCTTGTGCCAGTCAGACAGTTAAAGTAGATATTGAACTGCTGTTATAAAGAATTACGAATTTCCAGAATCGAAATTTCAAGGTAATTCTTGCAGGTAACCTATTAAATATTTAGGTAAGCTGTTGAATATTTTGAGACCAATTTGACTGGGACCATCAACAACTACCAGTCACATTAGTTTCAAAATATTCAGCAGAATGTTTATCCAATTGTAAATTCATAACTGCAGGCAATACATACACATGATTTTCGCGACGGATCCATACATCATTTTGATTGCAACATCGGCTCACAAGTGACATAATGGAGAAATGTAGTTTTAGGTATGCCCTGCCAATCTTTAACTATGCTCCAACCATGCTTCATCCCTGTTAGGATCGATCAATCCCTGAACACCCTGACTATCAATTTCCAGAAAAATGCAGGTAAGCTGTTGAATATTTTGAAACTAATTTAACTGGTGCTGTTGCTGCCATAGCACCCAGTCAAATTAGTTTCAAAATATTCAAAAGCATGTTTATTAAATAGTAGACATAAAAGTCGTACAGCAATGATTAGTCCATCATCAATTAAGCAATCGTGACAAACTTATCTATGCCATATATGACGTAATTGATTATAACGTCAACCTGTACATCATGTAATTGATTATGACATCATATGATTAATTGATAAACTGGAATCCTCCATTGATTACATCATCAGATACTTGAGTGACAGATCAGATCCCTCACGTTCAAGACAAGCTTACCAGTAACATGCGAGATATTTTGAATCTTGTTTGACAGAAACAATGTAAACAACACTCAGTCTCAGTCAAATTTGTTTTAAAATATTCTGCAGAATATTGATTAGTGATGCTAATCTCATCTCAAATGTTGTATTGCATTGATAGAGTATGGTTTATAGATACCATATCATTCATATCCTGTCACATTCCTTTACCTGTATCACAATTATCTGCTTTGAAATATCGTGTAATTTATATTGAACGGTGATCGTCACCATTTTGTATCCTCAAGCGATAGTCTGTAATGTCATGTAAGTGCCAATGCATTGTATTCTTTATTATATAGAAATCATCTTGTAGAATATTTTGAAACTAATCTAACTGGAAGTTTTTGCTGCCTATAGATGGCGCCTCTATGACTGAAAGCATATGTCGAGACAGACATGGTAGAGTTTTTTTCTGTTTGGATGAAAAGTAAATCGTGATAGCCATCATAGGCTGTAGAAATGTATCAACATTAATTACTAAAACCTGAATATCTGTTTGTGTCGGCATGATAAAAAGCAAAAATGCCAGGGATGGATTATGTGGGACAAATTCTATCACCTGATTTATTAGTATAACCTAAAGTTCGGATATCTTATCGAGGTACCCAGATTACATACCCGAACAGCCGAGAGTATAATCGGATAACGGTATCAATTGATACAAATTCTACTCGATTACTCCTGCTTCAAGTGATAGTAAAAGTGTGTGCATGCGTAGATAGGTAAAGCAACCATGTGATACTTCCGATCAGAGTACCCCGATAACGAAACCGAACTCGGCCTAATAAGATACGGTGAGGTTTCCTTTAAACCCTAAATTCATTTGTTATCCAACCTTTCAGCTTTAAAAAGGTAAGATATCTTTTATTATCCAATCATTATGTTGGGTGTCTCTTCCTCCAGGCGAGTACAAGATTAGGCCAGAAGTTGTCTGACATACATCTCAATGAGACGATTGTATCAGAGATACTCAGACTGTTTATCAGAGCTCGTAATGGTGGCGACAATCAGGTATGCTAATAATCAGAAATATAACTTTTAGAAATAGTTCATAATGACCATTTATATAGGTATATAAATGCAGGATATTTGAACTTAGGTTTGAATTAATTTCAAAATATTAAAGTTATTTTGCTGAATGCTGTCTGAGTGCAATCATGGTTTGATAGGACTGCTGAATGATACAGCCTGAGAGTCCATCAATGTCGTCGCTACCATCGTCGCTGCCGCCGTCATCGTCCACCACAGCCACAATCATCAATTTCATCATCATAGATTAATACTATTAATATCTTCTTCCTCAGGTCACTAAGTGGCTTGTGGACAAGCCTATGGAATCACTGGATCCGAATCTGAAAGCAAGCGTCTTAGCTTTCCTCTGCAATGAGTTACTGTGTAGTCAGCCTATACAATCGTAAGTATGCACCTCATACTCTCTGACATTGCAAATCATATGTGACTATATACACAGTTACTTGTAAATGCAGCGCTCAATGACAATTACATTGTTTGACCCAAGAATTAACCGCTAGATAGATAGTAAGCAGCATAACACTTACAAGATGTATCTGTAAAAAGATGGATCCATTTCTAGCGATCAGGGATGAGATTTTTCATATTTTTATATGAAATCCTATTTTTTGCTAAGCAGATTTACAGGAAGATTTTCAAGAAGAATCATACAAGTATCTTCAATATGATACATGTATAGATTAACATTTTAGAACACTTTAATATTAAATTATGTTGATTCATCAGCCATTTTATTTTCATCAAATTGCAGAAATATTCTTTTCCTTTTAATGGTAACGATGGGTCTAGACAATCTAAATTTCTGCTTAGTGTCCATTTGCAGGCCAAAAGAAGAAGATATATGAAAATGTATCACTGGAATAACTGGCTCGGTTACCGAGCCAGTCATTCCAGTGGTAAATTTTCGAAAAATTAATTCCCTTGTCCTGCAAATGAATATTCTTCAGGACAATTGAATAGGCTTTTCGACTCACATGACAATTAAAGGATTAATTGGATTAGGAGATCGTGATAATTTCTATGTCAAGAAGGACTGACTCTTCGCATCGAGCCATTCCAATACAGGTAAGCTGGTGAATATTTTGAAACTTATTTGACCAGGGGCTGTTGACAGTCCCCAGTCAAATTAGTTTCAAAATATTCAGTAGAATATTTAGTAAATTGTAAACTCATCAACGACATGCAATTTGTACACATTCATGACATTTGTGACAATATTTTCACTTTTCGTGACGGAACTATGTCATTTTGATTGTGATATCAGCTAGCAAGTGATGCAATTAATTATGACATCAGATACTTGAGTAACAGAATGATTCTCTCTATTGCCATGCATATGTGACTGAGTTTATGAGTGTGTGAAGGTGTCTGCTACATATATAGGCAATGACTTGAGCTGACAACCTGTATATTTATGTCAAGCAATGGACCGTTCCGGTTTTAGTTATGCCCCGCCCATCCCTAAGGCAGCAACAGCGTCCAGTCAAATTAGTTTTAAAATATTCAACAGCATGTTTATGAAATAGCAAAGAATTACAAAGACATACAATTCATACAACGTGTCGGACTATTTGAGATTTCATGACATTCTATATGGAATCCTTCATGACGTAATGATTATGATGTCATCATACACGAGCTGAGCTGATTATGATGTCATACGAGGTCTGATGATGGATGGATACTCTGGAAAGACGAATTCTTAGGTGGCTCATCACGACAATTTGTCCCATTCTGTCTTGTGACAGCCGTGAGCAGAACTCACCTGAGTGAGATTGTTAATATCAATTAAATAATGTTTGTTCTTGAGCAAACTCTTTAGACTGTTTGTTAGCAATCTGTTCAATATTGTCAAACTAATTCCAGTCAAATTAGCTTCAATATGCTCAATGGCTTACCTGTATGGATTCTCTAAAATCAAGATACATAGATAAATAGATAATGTTCAACAATAGCATCTCAGGAATACAACTGTAGCGCTATCAAATGGGCTTTTGCGATTAAAGTAATCGTGATTACTAGATTAATCATCTGCGGTACAAATTACCTAGATAATGTTCAACAATACCATGTCAATGATGAAACCTACAATGTTGTTGAGACGTGTACATTTCCAGGCCAAAGAGAAAACTATTTTTTGAAAACGTATCACTGGAATGCCTGGCACGATGGTCGGCCAGTCATTCCAATGATACATTTTCAAAAAATAGTTTTTTCTTGGCATCGAAATGGACATACCCGACCAAAATGTAAATTTTCTTGACAGCGCATGCAAGAGTAAATAAAGGTATGTTTTGAAATATTTTATGCAGTAGAAATTATTCATGATTATTCGATTATTTAATTTTTAATCATATAATTTCACGATGCAAAAAATAATTGTGATTTTCGATTTAATCACATAATCGCGCAAGCCTACTAATCAAAATGACTTCTAATGTGTGTTTGTATTTCTGTTCCAGCGCGATTGATGAAGGTATAGAAGCAATCAATTCTATACGTCGTGATAAATGGATTGTCGAGGGGAAACTCCGAAAGTAAGTAATCAGACAATGTTAATTATATAGGTGATTTATAAGAATTGAACTCAAAAGTAATTTTTAGCATTAGATGGTCTATTGTAATGCGTCTTGAGGAATGTACATCTGCGTGCTAAAGGAAGGCTATTTTTGACAATTTACCACTCAAATGACTGGCTCAATAACCAAGCCAGTCATTCCAGGAGTAAATTATCAAATATACGTTTGCTGTGCAGCTGAATATTCATTGAGAAAAATAATCTAAATTCTTTCGACAAATCTTGACCTTTAACCCTTTAACTCTCACGCCATCCAAAAAACAGCTTTTGCAGTGGTCTTGATAAAGAGAAATTTAAAATTTTCTTAACCAAATTTGAGGGTTAACGGGTGCTAATGTCTTAAGTGTTGAATTTAACTGATGGGTTATGGTATGTAGATTCCATGTTTGTGACTTTCAGGCAGATGAATTTCTTCATATTTGAATGGTTTGCTTTTGAACATTATGTTGATGTTGGCTTATTAGTGCCACCATTTTGTGAAATAACGCAATGCTATGCGAAAGCATATAATTCACCTTTCCAGAGTATCCATTCATCATTAGACCTTGTATGATGTCATAATCAGCTCAGTGCATGTATGATGATGTCATAATCATTATGTCACAAAGGGTTCCATATATACCGTCATCAAATCTCAAATACTCCGACACGTTGTATGAATTGTATGTCTTTGTAATTCTTAGCTATTTAATAAACATGCTGTTGAATATTTTGAAACTAATTTGACTGGGCGCTGTTGCTGCCTTAGGCAGCAACAGCACCCAGTCAAATTAGTTTCAAAATATTCAACAGCTTACTTGTGTAGTTTTTTGGAAATTGATAGTCAGGGTGTTCAGAGATTGATCGATCCCAACACGAGTGAGGTGTGGGTGGAGCTTAGCTAGAGATGGGCGGGGCATAGCTAAAATTGGAAGGCCCATTATTCATTACTTAACTCTTTAATGGTGTCAAATTTGGACAAGAAAATCAAAACATGCTTATTCAATGTCCATTTACAGGCCAAGAGAATACAATTTTTGAAAATTTATCACTGGAATGACTGGCTTGGTTAACGAGCCAGACATTCCAGTGGTAAATTTTCAAAGATTCTATTCTCTTGACCTTTTAATGGACATTCCATAAGGCCATAACAGAGGCCAGTTTTGACCACTAAAGGGTTCAATTAAATTTATTTAGATTTTAAATAGGTCATTCATCTTTCTTATATTATTGTTCTATCAGACTAAAGATTGTCCAATCCAAAAAGTTCAATCGACCGGTTTCTAAAGCTGGTACGGAAAACTCTAATTTATCCAGCCTTGGAGGCGATGATGAGGGCAATGACAGTGGTCTTGCCCACAACACAACAGATGATAAACTCGTCAGTGACGAGGATGAGGAAAGTGGGAATGAAAGCGATGTCACTGATGCTACTAATGCAGGGAACCAGTCTGACGTAAGTCTAGCGACGTAAAGTTTTTTGTCTTTGGTTATTATTCGAAGTACTTCGCTTAACACTAACAGTCACGTCGGCCAAAAACGGCTTCTGCAGTGATCTTTGAAAACGGCCATTCGCAGAACAAGAGAATATTTTTGAAAATTTACTGCTGGAATGGCTGGCTCGATAAGCGAATGTGTCATTCCACTAGTAAATTTTGAAAAATAGTCTAGATTAAAGAGTTAAATGTTTGTGCATACACACAGGAAGGTCTCATATTACCATTTCTGATTGTAAGGGCTTATTAACCGAGTTCAGGCCAAGGTGAGCTTATGCCATGGTGACGATCCTTCATCCATCAACATATTCTTTAAAAGATGACTCGTCATAAACTGCTTGACTAATTTTAATCGAACTTGACTGGAAATACACTAGAGTGGTCAGCTTCAGAACATCTATCTATGCAGAAATTTTATTAGTCTATTTTTAGCTCACCTTTCCCGAAGGGCCAAGTGAGCTTAGGCTGTGGCGACAGTCCATCCGTCCGTCCATCAACTTTTGATCTAAGACACTACTTACTCCTCATTAACCGCTTGGGCGATTTCAACCAAATTTGTCTGAAACAACCCAATGGCTGTAGGCTCCAGAACTTCCATGCAGAATTTTGATTCATCAATCTTTTTGGTGAAAAACTTAAATTTTATGAAAAATGTACCGGATATTGTCAAATTGCTTCTTCTCCTTACCATTCTGAGCTATGTCAACCAAATTCGGCTGAAAGGATGCAGTGATTGTATGATTCAGAACTTCCATTCGGAATTTTTATTCATCAATTTTTTGGGTGAAAATCTGAGATTTTATGAAAAATGTACTAGAAATTGCTTCTTACGATCTTGACCAGTTTTAACCAAATTAGGCTGAACGGATCCTATGGCCATAAGCTCTAGAACATCCGTTCCGAATTTTGATTCATCAATTTTTTGCGTGAAACTCAGATTGTATGAAAAATGTACCGGAAATTGTCAAATTGCCACCCCCTCCTTAGCTGTTTGACATATTTCATCCAAATTTCACTAATGGATTCTATGGTGTTAGGCTCTAGAAATTCTATTCAGAATTTTGATTGATCAATTTTTTGGGTGAAAATCTTAGATTTTATGAAAAATTTACCAGAAATTGTCAAAACGCTGGTTCTCCTTAGTTGCTTGACATATTTCAAACAAATTTGGCTAGAGTGACCCTATCAAGGTAGACTAGAATTTCTATTCAGAATTTTGATTGGTAAATTTTGTGGGTGTCCATCTTGGATTTTCCGAAAATTATCCATCATATTTATTTAAATCCAAATGGTTCAAATGCTAAAGTTCACGTGAGTGCCACAGGCCCTCGGGCCTCTTGTTTAATGGAGCTTGAGGTGAACTATATCTGGATTTTTTCAGAGGTTTCTATGAAATCATTCTTAACAATGATTTATTAACTACATGGTTGATATCTTTCAAATTTGGTTAGAAAAAACATTCATGTCGTAGGCTTTATGAAATGTATGTAAAAATCTAATTTGGGAATTTCTTGGTGGCCAATTTGAATTTCCGAAAATGTCCATTAACTTGTTTAAAAGCCTACACTTCATTGAACATTGGACCGATTTCAATCAAGATTGACTGAAAGTACTGCAGAGTTCTAGGTTTCAGATGTTCAACACAGAAATTTGATTGGTCTTTTTTGGATGGCCATCATTTTCCAATAGTTTCCAGAAAATCCTTTAAAAGACTATTACTCATTAACTTTTGGGCTGATTTGTAGCAAGCTTGTTTGGAAGGACCATAGACTGCAACAGCCCCCCCAGTCAAATTAGTTTCAAAATATTGAACAGCTTACATGTATAATTACATTGAAATTGAAATACTGTGACCTCAGTGTTCAAAATATATAAATTATATGAAGTATTTAAATCAATGGACCTTTCCAGTTTTAGCTATGCCCCACCCGTCTCTAGCTAAACTACACCGACACCTCGCTTGTGTTGGGATTGATCGATCGCTGACCTCCCTGACTATGAATTTCCAGAAAACTACAGGTAAGCTGTTGAATATTTTGAAACTAATTTGACTGGGTGCTGTTGCTGCCTATGGCAGCAACAGTGCCCAGTCAAATTAGTTTCAAAATATGCAACAATATCTTTATTAAATATTAAAGACATGTAATTCGTACAACGCTTAGTCCATCACCAATTATGCATTCGTGATGTACTTGTCTATGTCATTCATGACGTCATTGATTTTGATGTCAGCTTACAAGTCCCTGTATTTGATTATGACGTTTTATGATGGATGGATAAACTGTAACGGTCCATACCAACATGTGCAAGCCATGGGTGGAGCTTAGCAAGCAATTGGTGGGGCATAGCTAAAGATACATCCCTCCATTTTGATGAGATAACAATGATAACATTTTCTGTTTTCTATACAGGAGGATGAGCCTACTAGTCTTGAAGAATGTGACAAGAAACTGGACAAACTCAGGAAGGTATACTATTAGTTACACCAGTGTTTTGGCGGGGGTGGGTGGGTGGTTGGGGTGGATACCGTGTAGTATTGCCCTCGCATGAGGGAAATACCAGATCATACATCACTGATCTTAACCAATCAAATAGCAGCATATGGGCATGTGACATTACTGAGTGGTAATAATTGTAGACCTACCACTCCTAATGCTGGTGTATTATGACTAGTGGTGTTGTTGGTGGTGGCGGTCATGTTGGGGCTTTTTGGTGGGTGTGTTGCTGGTGCTCCTGTTTGTGGTGGGTGTTGTGGTGGTGATGGGTGTGGTTTTGGTAGATGTTGTACTGGTGCACCCCTACTAGTGGGTGTTGTGGTGGTGGTGCTACTACTACTACTACTACTACTACTACTACTACTACTACTACTACTACTACTACTACTACTACTACTACTAATGAATATCCCACCCTTTCATTCCTGAAACCAAAATATCACAATTTCATTTGAAGCAAACCAATGTCACTGGATACTTTCAGTCAGAGATGTTTGAAAATATTTGAAAGAATATTTTTATGTAGCTAAGAAATTTGTCATAGTTGGCAGGTATGGATATCATGGTCAACACCTCATAATTTACTTGATCTGAAAATACTGATTCAGTTCTCGAATTTTAACACAACGATTAAGCATGACATGAAAGAAGATTTCCAGACTTTGACCATGATCTGGATAAAAGAATCCGTATCTGGATCAGATCAAATTTTGGATTTGTGAGTATCTCAGAGACTACTGATCCAATTTTAATGATCCGAAATTTCAACACAGAAAAGGGTGTAACAATACACTAGGATCCCACAACTTTGGGCATTAGCAGCCAAAAAAATCTGGAAACGTCAGTTACCGAAATTCCATCAACCATGTTTCAACATTACATACACGATGTGAGAAATTTGAGTCAAGTTACTTCCAAAATATGCGATAGATTCTCAATGTGGTTGCTTTGAAAATAAGACACCAAGATTTGCAGAATTGTCCATTCCAATTATTAAACCTCTTTAACCCTCAAATTTATTCAAGAAAATTTCAGTTTTCTCATGGAAAATGTCGATTTGCAGATGACGAGAAGACTATATTTGAAAATTTGTCACTGAGATGACTGGCTCGGTTTTCAAGCCAGTCATTCCAGTGGTAATTTTTCAAAAATAGGCTTCTTGGTCTGCCAGTGAACATTTTTCAAGACCATTGCAGAAGCCATCTTTGGCTGATATAAGTATTAACCCTTACCACTCAGATGTCAAAATTCTATATTTTATTGGTTCTACGGCGAAGAATCTGGTGTACATTTTTCAATAATTTTGGTGGACGATGTTGCTGTCTACGACAGCACCATCTTCCACCAAAATTGTTGAAAAATTAACACCAGTTCATCTTTTAATTTAATTTGTAAATTAAAATAATTTGACACCAATGTGGTAAGAGTTAAAGGGTTAGGTACATGAACTTGGGGTGATTTGGGGGAATCGTGTTGCTAACAGCTGTTGGTCTCATTAAGGAGAACGAGCTGAAAATATTATTGTTATATATGTTATCGTTTGAAATATTAAGAATACGTTTGTTCTCTATCGTAGGAACACAGTGAATTCCGGAACAAAGTATTTGAAGCATCATTCAAGCTCAGAACGATGCCGTTCGGTGAGGACAGATATAAAAGGAACTACTGGGTATTACCGACTAGCGGCGGTATATACGTCGAAGGGATCGAATCCGGGCAGGTGGACATTGTGATGAAAGTGCATGAATGTATGATCCATCCGATTAAAAAGCGATTAAGTATCTGTTTTGACGAGAGTAAGTTAGACGAGTTGGAAAAAACTGACATTAAGGAAGAAGTTATAGAAGAGAATTTTGTGAAAGGAGTTAAAGAGGAACAGACGGATGTTGAATTTTATCGCAATGTTCAAATCGAGTCTAATTGTGAGAGTGTCGTTGAAGTAAAGCAGGAATTAATTGACGAGAAGATGGAATGTGATGTAGAGGTTAATAAAGGTAGTGCCGATACTAACACGGGAGATAAGGATGTGGTTTCCGAACAATCTTGTGAAGAAGAGGGGCTGAAGAATGATGACGTTAAAACTGTGTCAAAGGAAGATGTTATTATAAATGATGAAACTATAGATAAAATAGCAGAAAATGGCTTGGATGATTCAATAAAGACACAACCTGTAGCGTGTCATAATAGTACTCCTTTAAATGTTTCCACTGTCTCAGGGTCCAGAACTGCTGCTCAATTACAGCATAGTAATAATACTAATAAATACAATAATATTCTCTCATTGTGCAATGGTGATTTGACTACATCGGATAGTGCCAGTAAGTGTAGCTCTGTCTCGGTATCACCTCATCCTGATCCAGATTCTAAATTTGGATTAGTAACAAACTTATTAATGGACACGTCTAGCTCAGAAAAACTAAGTGAACTCGTTAATCGAGCAAAGTTGGATGCGAAATCAGATGAAATCGGCTCGTTCTTGTCATCGCAACTATCCGCTGGAAAAGTATCATTGTTAAACGGTTCTCTATCAGAAATATCTGAAACTAAGCCCGCATTTCTCAGTATAGATTCAATGCTGAAAAAGGACGGTGATAAAACATTAAGTATTTGTAACAGTAATAATAAATTATCATCAAATGCAGTGGTAACGAGTAGTGCGAGTAATTTAAGTGCTAGTTTAACATCAACTTTTAATAATGGTACTCAGCATTTTGCCTCACCAGGTTTTTTGCCTTCTGGGCCATTCTCAGCAGAACAGATCTTAAAGTCTATGTCCGAGGCCCAAGGCCAACAACAGCTAGAAAAGACCTGGTTTAGCATTCTCCCCAAGCTGCCTTGTAATGACACTTCAATAACCCGGCTATCTGATGGATGTAGCTCCCAGAAACCTCATCATAACTCACAACAAGCACAGAATAATGACTACAGTAATAACTCATTCACATCATGTTTTTCACCGTCGCCATTGGTATCGCCATATCAACCATTCCAGATGCAGCAGAGTCCAAATTTCCCAGCATTCCATATTAATAACTTGAATTTAACGCCTTCATCAGACTTTACATTCTCGCCTATTCTTCATAGCGCTAGTCCAGGCTTTTCTATTAGTAATTCGTCGTTTAAAATTCCTAGTACTCCGAACGAGCGGCCAGGATCATCTGTGTCACCAGCCATTTCAGAACTGTACAGGGAGTTCAATAATACAGAGGTTCAACCTATTCCTGAAGGTAGGTGGTACTACTACTACTACTACTACTACTACTACTACTACTACTACTACTACTACTGCTACTGCTACTACTGCTGCTGCTACTACTGCTACTACTACCGCTACCACTACTACTACTACTACTACTACTACTACTACTACTGCTGCTGCTGCTGCTGCTACTGCTGCTGCTGCTACTGCTGCTACTACTACTACTACTACTCCTACTACTACTACTACTACTACTGCTGCTGCTGCTGCTGCTGCTGCTACTACTACTACTGCTACTGCTACTACTACTACTGCTACTGCTACTGCTACTACTACTACTACTACTACTACTACTACTACTACTGCTACTACTGCTACTACTACCGCTACCACTACTACTACTTTTTTTCTTTTTTTTTTATTTTTTTTTATTGATAACACGATCAATGGATCGTGCGGAAAACCTTTCATATCCAAAAATATACAAAAGACTGACGTACAAATCATGCAACATACAAGCATACAAACAGTAAATAAACGGCAAGTGAAAAGGAAAAACCTTTCAAAAATTCATCTGTCTTTCAGTATAATAAAATACTTCAAAATCGCTGCTCAATAAATATACATATTTAACTCTTTGAACTCCAAGGGACAAACACGAAAGAAATCATTTTTATTTTAATAAATATAAATATTCTGTTGAATATTTTTAAACACAACTAACTGGGAGTCGTTCCTGTATATGGCAGCAACGGGTTCCAGTCCAAACAGTTTCAAAACATCCAACAGCTTACACGTACAATTTTCCGGAACGTGATATTCGTGGAAGTCTGGGTTCAAAGGATTAAATGTTAATTAACATTAAAAATCTAATTACATATTTATCAGTCTTTTCGTCCTAATATTATTTTTGAAATATCTGTTCTGTCAAAGTAAGTATATACTAATAAAATAAATGCCATACGTTCATTATTTTGATCAAATTAAACATCTAGTTTGCTCTATTCTGAATAGGCCCGGGTAATCTTTTATATAGCCAACAAAGCACGAGCATTTAAACGCAAACACTTTGTCAGCAGCGCGGCGCGCAATAGTAATATCTCCGCAGCATTTAAATATTTCTCTTTACCTTTTGAGAGAGATTCTAAAATTATCCGGGATTGTACATTGTTAAACAATGACAAAACTCGCTGCTATTTTATAACAATCTTAGCTACAATGATAAGGCGGTTCCAAAATATAATACTGGATCGTTTGTAATTCATAAACATAGGATGATTTTAGGCCAGAATTTTACAGTGCATTTTGCTCTGTCCAAAACAAATAACAGATGACTGATAATTTTAAAACCGAATGACTGGAAGCGGCAGTTACATCAGGCTGCAACAGCCTCCATTCAAAGGATTTCCTACCAAATGGTAAATCTACATTAAAAATTTATTCTTAAAAATATACTTCCATGATCAACATTAAACTATACACAAATTGACAAGGATGTAATATAAGTGTTAAAATATTTACGTATTCGGCACATTAAATGAAAGGTTAAATAATCACGGCGGTGTTTTGATGGACAGATTGTCATTTTCAAATGATATTAATCTACCTCTGCACCATATTCTTTTAAACGTTTTTCGATTTTGTTTTTTAATATACTTATGGCATTCGCCTCTAACACAATGTGACAATAACGCATAAAATATCCCATTTAAACATTTTAAATGATCGTGTGTGAGAGTAGCATTTGCATCATGCACTACGGAGCAGCGATGTTTCCAAATGCTCCAAATTCCAATGCTTAAGCAGACTAACACAATAACTTTATTATTTATTTGTAGTGACTCATTTGCAAGGTCATGAAATAAAATACTGTGTGGTGTTATGTCCGATGTAGGAACACCGAGATCTGATAAAATCCTACTTACATATACCGAGAACTGAACTACAACATGGCATTCAACGAATAGATGTACCAATGTTTCCTCAGAGCTTACACAGAAAACGCACTTATTATCATCTTCAGCACACAGTTTTGCTTTTGTCATGAGATGTTTAACCCAAAGTTTTCTGTGTATTAGTCTCCAAACTATATCTCCTGCCTGATTGGGAACATTCGGTAAATGTATGTTTTTCCATATTATCTCCCAGTTCAGAATATTATAACCATGCTGCTCCCATGCATAAATAGCTCTTGGAGGTATCGCATGTAGTTCCCTAAGGAGCTTTATATACCAGCTGCTTACTGCCATTCTGCAGGAAAATTCTTTATCATTACTGATGAATTTTAGTTCTGCTTCTTCATCAGTAAGATCGGCACTGTATAGAGAGAACCAAGCTTTCGGTATAGCTTCTTGTATGCGAGCTAACAGACGCGTAGCATCTATTAGTCGAAGAGCAGTAACATAGCAAATCTCAGCCAATGATTTCCATTCCCTCCGAATAGGGTCAACAATGTCACATACATATTTAATGCCTTTCCCTGCCATTGATGGATAGTACATAGCTTTGCCTTGATGAGTGATGTGATTATTGCCCCATAGCTCCAATTGTAAAACATTTTCCCAGTGTAGTGGTACATCGTCAACTTTAATAAACGCATCCAAACCAGTTTTTAGCTGGAGAAAATGCGGAGGAACTTGCGTATAATTCGGGGGAGGATTTTTGTCACAAAAAAAGCTTTTGGTTGAGAAACGCTTTATGAAGCTTTCTATTAACGACCTTGATACATTTGCCCACTGAATATCAGAATGAAGCAATGCATTTAAAAATTTGAAACGCAATGACATGCTCTTCATTCTAACATCTACAAGATTAAGCCCGCCATGAATTAAATCATTCATGCAAACATCCTGTGATACAAGACATGCCTTACCATCCCATAAAAATTCTCGGACCATTCTATTTATTTCACATTCGACATGTTTGGGCATATATATAACAGAGGCTGTATACCATAACTTTGAAAGTATTAAGGTATTTATAACCAAGGTTCTGCCGAAAATAGTTAAATGCTGATGCTTCCACGCATTACAGGTTTTCTTCATTTTAGCTATTCTCTCTTCCCAATTAAGGTTCTCTTCACCCTCTCTGCTGATGTGAATACCTAGAATCTTAATTGATTCATTTGTCCATCGGATGTCCAGTGGCTTATCACACCTACTCTTCCACTGACCCAGAAATAATCCAACTGATTTAGCTTTGTTTATCTTCAGGCCAGAGGCCATGTGAAAATCCAATAAAAAATCATGTCAAGCCTTTTAAAATCAGCATTGGTGCCCACAAAGACAGTTGTGTCATCGGAATATTGAGACACCTTTATGGGCCGATTTACACCATGAATATCTATACCATGAAAAAGTGGGTCCTCCCTGAGGATTGCTCCTAATGCCTCCATTGCTATGACGAATAACACAGGAGACAATGAACACCCTTGATGCACACCACGCTCCAAAATAATGGGCTGACTTTTTAAATTGTTTACGAGGTATTTGCTGCTAATATTGCCATAGAGAATTCGGATCCATTTTATGAAATTTGGTCCCAAACCAATGTGACTGAGTGATTTAAACATAAACTCCCATTCTAATCGATCAAACGCCTTTTCGATGTCTAAACCTATAATGGCTCCTGGGGCATTACCTTTCTCAACCAAATGTATAATGTCTCTAATTAAAAATGTGTTGGTCAAGATAGAGCGGCCTGGAATAGAGCAAGTTTGATCGGTATGGATAACTTCATCCAGAACACTAGCAAGTTTTTTAGCAAGCGCTTTCGAAATAATCTTATAATCGACACAGAGCTGCGAGATGGGACTGTAATTTTCTAGGCTCTGTCGATTCCCTTTCTTAATATAAGTTGAACATATGCTTGCGACATGGTAGAAGGGAGTCTACCATGTGAGAAAATTTCATTTATTACTTGAATAAACTCTGGCCCAATGAGATGCCAAAATGTCTGGTAGAATTCCACGCTAAGTCCATCACCTCCTGGAGCTTTGCCACCCTTCGTATGTTTTAGAGAAGTGGTCAGATCAGCTAGTGTTAATGGGAGCTCACAGAATTCCGTGCTCGATTTTGAGAATGCATTTTTGACATTGGCTAGCATCTCAGATGACTTTATATCATTAATATTATCAGATTTATATAACATCTGATAAAATGTTTCTACCATTTCCATAATTTCCTTTTGCGTAGAGCAATTTTGGTTGTTGTTGTTGTTGCCGTCGTTGTTGCCATTGTCGTTGTTATTTAAACCCCTAATTAATTTCTCAACTCCTCTAGATTTTTCGAGCCCATAAAAGTGTTTCGTTGGTTTCTCTCCTTCGATATACATTTGTGTTCTGCTCCTAGTTATTGCACCTTCAACCCTATATCTATCTATTTGCGTAAGCTTTGATTTTATATCGCTTAGCCGTTCACTATGCTGACTATCACCATTCACAACCTTCCTACTTAGGAGAAACAGAGAACGCTCAAGTGCTTTCTTCTCCTTGCGCATCATTCGCGCTTTCCCAATGGCATATTGTTTTGAAATGTGGGCAAATCCAACTTTTACCTCTTCCCACCATGTTATTAAATTGTCATGGGAATTTTTGTTTCGAAGCTTATGTTGCCAAAAACTTTTAACACAAGTTTGATATTTAGATTCATTTAGCAGCGAATTATTAATTTTCCAAAATCCAGGGCCGCGTTTAACCCAGTCGGCATTATCCAGCGTGATGTAAAACATGTCATGGTCAGAGAACGTAATGGGATACATACCAGCCGTTACCAGATTTCCTTTCAATGTTCTTTGAATATAAATTCGATCTATTCTAGAGGCGAGTTGGCCGTTATTTGAATGCCATGTGAAATCATGACCCTCTGGATTTAATATTCGATAACTATCCAGTAAATATTCTGCATCACATATAGCTTTAAGTCTGCCATGCGATGTGTCACCATAGCTAGAAAGTGAACTTCTGTCTCGCGTCCCATCCATAACACAGTTAAAATCACCACCCAGGATAATATTGTCAGCATTATCATTAAGAATGGGTGATATACTGGACAAGAATGTACATCTTTCAGAATGCAACGCCGGTGCATAGACTGAAACTAAAGTGTAATTTGACCCTTCTATGTCGATTACAACTTTAACCCACCGCCCATTGTTATCAGATGAAGAAGAAATGATATTTATCCAGCTGAGGCATTTTGGGAGAAACAAAATTGCAACACCTGCACTCGGTTCATTGGCAACAGAGTAATAGAGTTCTCCATTCGTCAAACACCTGAACCTTTCAATAACCACTATATCTTGTAATTTTGTCTCCTGCAGCATAATAATGTCAACTTTTCTTGCCTTTAATTCATCTAATAGTACATGTTGTTTTATTTCGTCATTTAAACCTCTGCAATTTAATGTGCAAATTAACATTAAAAATATTTTAAAACATAAATTTAAAACTGACATATTTTAATTTGATTTGTTTTTCTTACTCAAGTTCTTTTTCGCCCATTTACCAATCTTTTTATTGAATTCTGAGGTGGTTAATTCAATTACTGTCAGATGCTGATATTTTGATACATCAGAATCATTGCGTAACTGACGGTAGCGCACACCCTTCTTTGTTATGTAAGGGATCAATACCTGCCCTGTTTCTGAGCGGTACATGTACATAACCATTTCCGCATTTTGAGAACTCTGTGTACTGACAGATACATCCGAATCAGCAACAGATACGCTATCAGCATAATCATATGACATATCATGAACATGGTCTTCTTCAACATCAGAATCTGAACTTGAGTCATCTTTTTGTCGCTTAAGACTACTTTCTGTCTTGCGAGGAATGCTGGAACTGGTGCTTGTTGATTCTTTGCTGGCTCCAACAGCAATATCTGTTTTACCTTCCACGCCTTTCAAGGTACCAGTCAGAGAGGCCTGATCTAGTATTGAATTATCAGCGCTTTCAGTGGACTGTGATCTGAATCTTGTTTGCCCTAGTCGTAGACTTTCTGACTCGGATGTTAAACTAACATCCTTAGCCATTGGTACAGGAGTTTGTGTCACGTTCTCGCTCAAAACCTCAATAGAATCTGCCATGTCTACTACCACAGGATTAGCTGGTTTATGAACATCAGCTGCACTAGCCGTTTTGTAAACGGCAGCTACAGCAGCCGGTTCAGGCTCCTGGTGATTCTTAGGCTCTGAAGCACTTCGAGTTTGATTCTTTGTTGCTTCCTTACATCGCCATTTATAATGATCAGTTGACCCACAAATTAAGCATTTGTCCTTATGCGGACATGCGCTAGCTAGGTGGTCGGTACTGGTACAAATGCGACATGTCTTGATCTGGCCCCTGTACCATAACGCCAGAAAAAACGTATTGTCAATTGAGAGCGTACTTGGAAGAGGTTTTGAAATATCCTTCATCCACACTCGTCTAACTCCATTTTCTAGAGATTTGTCAAATTGGTACGTCTCATTCTCTATTGAAACTACTAGACCATATTTGGCCATTTCTGTGCTAATTCGTTCATTAGGTATTTCTAATGGCGCCTTCACTTTAATTAGCAGTTTATCTGAATCTATTTCCTGTACCTTACAGACTTCTCCATTGACAATCAGTCCATCCTCCAATAATTTTTCTTTAATTCCCTCATTGCATACCGTAACATGCCACACTGACCTGCTTATATTAATCAGGCCCTTTAACACCTTGGGACCCGAACCAACAACCTCTTTCAGGCCATGATAAAGGTCAATGGCCCCCACACTCCACCCGCCAGTCGTCACCCTAAGGCTCAATTCCTGTTTATATTTGCTAGACATGCTTTAACGCATAGGGCGATAATACAGCGGCGCTCTAGCTCAACAGTAAGCCGAGAATGTAGCGACTCTCTCTACGACTGAAAATCCAGCACGGACAGCCAGAATATAAAGTCAGCCAACAATAAAAGCGCTAGTATAACGGACCGTGAAATGGGAAAAATCCCAACAACAATAGGACAGAAAAAGCAATACACAACAGAGGAGGCCGGCTGAAATGGCCACAGCAGTGATAAATAAATTACTGCAGCCTGAAAACTTTCGTCGCAAAAAACGACCTCCCACAACAAAACTTGCAAAATTAAATATACACCTGTGCAAAAGTTAAGCACCAGCAAAAACAATAGAACGTAGAAACATGATGGTACAACTAGGCTGCCATACTTTTTATCCCCGCGTTAGCTGACATAATTCCAAGTACGAAATGCACATGCATGCATGACTTCACGCCGCTTGATGTCCGTGCGTGGCGGGAAACAGCACACGTGTTCAGTTATATAAAAGTCCAGTTTGAGGTGTAGAACATTACATACAGATTTAGGCGACAAGATTAGGAATTTTGTGTTCATGACCGTGGTTTATTTGTACAGAGAGAATTAGCTCTTGATTGTGAACCGCTATGGCAAGACGAAGGTTAAGTGATCGTGTGAAATGGCAAATCATAGGCATGCATACCACTGGTATGTCATGCAGAGAGATTGGCAGACAGCTGAACATTAACCATACTGTAATCAGTCGTTTGATTGCAAAACATGGGCAAACTAACGAGGTGAAGGACAGGCCTAGATCTGGAAGACCGAAGAAGACTACTGCCCGTGATGATCGAGCCCTAGTACGCCTTGTTAGGAGATCTCCATTCACCAACAGCAGAGTGCTCAGCCAGCAATGGGAAACGCGCAATAGAGTGTCAATGTCTACCGTCAAAAGGAGACTGTATGCTGCTGGCATGAAAGCTAGGAGACCTGTCAGACGTCCTCTCCTCACTGCACACCACAAAGAGGAGCGTCTGAGGTGGTGCAACGAAAGAAGACACTGGAACATGAGATCCTGGAGACGGGTACACTGGTCCGATGAAAGTCGGTTCCTGCTTCATGCCACAGATGGTCGAACTCGTGTATGGAGGTCCAGACACACGGCGTACGACCAACGTAACATCATGGAAGAAGTTCCATTTGGTGGAGGTTCCGTTATGATATGGGGGTGCATCTCATTTGATTGTAAGCTGGATCTGTTGACTGTACCTGGAACACTAAATGGACAAAGATATCAAGATTCCATACTGGATAGAGTTGTGGTCCCTCATTTTGTAAATCATGCACCTGGAACCCACCCTATATTCATGGATGACAATGCCCGACCACATCGTGCTAGAGCTGTGCATGAATACCTCCACCAGAATGCCATCGAAACCCTACCATGGCCAGCAAGGAGCCCTGACATGAACCCTATTGAGCATATCTGGGACATTCTGGGAAACATGGTGAGAAGGAGGGATCCTCCTGTGCAGAACCTACAGGAATTAACAGACGCACTCCATCTTGAATGGCAACGAATACCACAATGGCGTATCAGTCGGTTAGTGACCAGCATGAGACGTCGTGTCCCGGCCGTCATCCAGGCACAAGGTGGATATACCCGGTATTAATAATGACAGTCTCAAACTCGTGCACAGATGTTAAACTTCGTTTTCAGACACCATTAATGACAATCTAGCCACGTGTGTCAACTGTAGGGCAATAGTTGTCAGTTGTGTCAACGTAACCATATTCAGGCCTCGTTTTCAAGTTCAAACAAAACCATACAGTGTTTCCCCACCATCATAATCAGCATTCCTCTAGTTGCATTATTACCTCTTGCACTAAGATGGATGGGTACATAAATGTTTATGCTATTGCTTTCTTCATAGCACATGAATATACCCTCGCATGTGCGTAAAAATAGGGTGGTGCTTAACTTTTGCACAGGTGTATATAACTAAACTAACATATATAGACTTATACAACAACAGGACAAAAAATAAGCATGGGTGAGTAGTAGAACCCGTCTAAAATCGACGTAATTAGCAGAGCCAAAAGACAGCATGTGCTATGATTGACTAGTACTACTACTACTACTACTACTACTACTACTACTACTACTACTACTACTACTACTACTACTACTACTACTACTACCACTACTACCACTACTACTACTACTGCTACCACTACTACTACTACTACTACTACTACTACTACTACTACTACTACTACTACTACTACTACTACTACCTTTACTACTACTACTACTACTACTACTACTACTACTACTACTACTACTACTACTACTACCACTACTACTACTACTACTACTACTACTACTCCAATGATGACTGTGCTATATCCTAGTGCCAGTGCGTCGTCAATGACAGGCTTCCTAGAACTAATGCTTGACAATAATAAGAACAACTACTACTGCTGCTGCTGGTGCTGCTGCTGCTGCTGCTGTTGCTGCTGCTGCTGCTGCTACTACTACTACTACTACTACTACTACTACTACTACTATTATGATGACTGGTATATCCTAGTGCCAGTGCGTCGTCAATGACAGGCTTCCTAGAACTAATGCTTGACAATAATAAGAACAACTGCTGCTGCTGCTATTCCAATGATGACTGTGCTATATCCTAGTGCCAGTGCGTCGTCAATGACAGGTTTCCTAGAACTAATGCTTGACAATAATAAGAACAACTGCTGCTGCTGCTGCTGCTGCTGCTGCTACTACTACTACTACTACTACTACTACTACTACTACTACTACTACTACTACTACTACTACTACTACTATTACTACTACTACCACTACTACCACTACTACCACTACTACCACTACTACTACTACTACTACTACTACTACTACTACTACTACTACTACTACTACTACTACTACTCCAATGATGACTGTGCTGTATCCTTGTGCCAGTGCGTCATCAATGACAGTGTTCCTAGAACTAATGCTTGACAATAATAAGAACTGCTACTGCTACTGCTACTGCTACTACTACTACTACTCCAATGATGACTGTGCTGTATCCTTGTGCCAGTGCGTCATCAATGACAGGGTTCCTAGAACTAATGCTTGACAATAATAAGAACTACTACTACTACTACTACTACTACTACTACTACTACTACTACTACTACTACTACTACTACTCCAGTGATGACTGTGCTGTATCCTTGTGCCAGTGCGTCATCAATGACAGGGTTCCTAGAACTAATGCTTGACAATAATAAGAACTACTACTGCTGCTGCTGCTGCTGCTGCTGCTGCTGCTGCTGCTGCTGCTGCTGCTACTACTACTACTACTCCAGTGATGACTGTGCTGTATCCTTGTGCCAGTGCGTCATCAATGACAGGGTTCCTAGAACTAATGCTTGACAATAATAAGAACTACTACTACTACTACTACTACTACTACTACTACTACTACTACTACTACTACTACTACTCCAGTGATGACTGTGCTGTATCCTTGTGCCAGTGCGTCATCAATGACAGGGTTCCTAGAACTAATGCTTGACAATAATAAGAACTACTACTGCTGCTGCTGCTGCTGCTGCTGCTACTACTACTACTCCAGTGATGACTGTGCTGTATCCTTGTGCCAGTGCGTCATCAATGACAGGGTTCCTAGAACTAATGCTTGACAATAATAAGAACTACTACTGCTGCTGCTACTGCTACTACTACTACTACTACTACTACTACTACTACTACTACTACTACTACTACTACTACTACTACTCCAGTGATGACTGTGCTGTATCCTTGTGCCAGTGCGTCATCAATGACAGGGTTCCTAGAACTAATGCTTGACAATAATAAGAACTACTACTGCTGCTGCTGCTGCTGCTGCTGCTGCTGCTGCTGCTACTACTACTACTACTCCAGTGATGACTGTGCTGTATCCTTGTGCCAGTGCGTCATCAATGACAGGGTTCCTAGAACTAATGCTTGACAATAATAAGAACTACTACTACTACTACTACTACTACTACTACTACTACTACTACTACTACTACTACTACTACTACTACTCCAGTGATGACTGTGCTGTATCCTTGTGCCAGTGCGTCATCAATGACAGGGTTCCTAGAACTAATGCTTGACAATAATAAGAACTACTACTGCTGCTGCTGCTGCTGCTGCTGCTGCTGCTGCTGCTACTACTACTACTACTACTACTCCAGTGATGACTGTGCTGTATCCTTGTGCCAGTGCGTCATCAATGACAGGGTTCCTAGAACTAATGCTTGACAATAATAAGAACTACTACTGCTGCTGCTACTGCTACTACTACTACTACTACTACTACTACTACTACTACTCCAAAACATAGATTAATGCTGCTTCTCAGTGCGATTAAGTCCAAATTCCCAAAGACTGCGATTTACTTCGCAAAACTTAACTATTCAAGTCGGTTGACAGCTCAGCAGAAGTTGGCGATTCAGTCCATCAATTCGATGGCTGAATCATCAAAATCTGTGACTGTCATTCCAGCACTTAGACTCTCCGAATTTAATGTTGTTAAGGATAACATTCATTGGACTGAGAAGACAGCTAACTCGATGTATTCTGCCTGGCTTAAATTCCTAAATTTAAACTAGACATGGGCCAGGTTAACATCCGCCCGGAAACAGGACTGGGCAGTAATATTGTCAATTTAACTGGCTCCCCATTATGTGAAGCAGAGCAGTCACTGCTCAATTTTGGTCTTACATTTGTCCCAACACCAAAACCTAAAACAGGTTTGGATGCTCTTTTAGATAATGGCTGTATGGAAACATCTGAATTTAGTCACCGTATTAAGTTAGCAGACTTCTTTCGTAACTCTAATAGTAACATTCCACCATTCATTGAAAAAACTGGCTGGGCACCAAACGTAAAAATCCTGGACCCAGCGATCGGTGAAAGCATAGAACTCTTTTCAGAACGTGTTAAAAATTCTAAATTCCCTAATGATCAACCAAATTTACCCTATGAGGAACGCCAGGCCTTAATTGAATTGTCTAAAAACAGCGAAATTGTCATCAAACCTGCAGATAAAGGGTCGGCGACTGTAATAATGCTTAAAGATAACTATAAACGTGAAGCACAACGACAACTTAGTAACCCAAAGCATTACCAGAAACTAAGCAAACCACTTTGGCAAAATAATTGCAGCAAATTTAATGAGATTCTTCAAAAATTGCTCGATAGCAAGAAGATCACCGAAAAGCAACATAAGTATCTCTTTGCTAAACTTGAGTCAAAACCACGGACTTTCTATCTTTTGCCAAAAATTCATAAACCCATAGATTCGTGGTTGGACACAATGTCACCGCCCGGGCGACCTATAATCTCTGATTGTGGCTCAGAATCCTACAGAATCAGTGAATACATCGATTACCATCTACAGCCAATAGCAAATAGACACCCCAGCTTCTTGAAAAACACAGAAGACTTCTTATCACAGGTCTCTGAGACCTGGATACCTCCAAATTCATTCTTGGTCACGCTTGACATCGATGCTATGTATACAAACATCGACATCGAGAAGGGTATAAATTCTATCCGTAGAGCATTCGTGAACTACCCAGACACCAACAGGCCAGACAGAGAAGTAATAGCTCTATTAGAGCTGAGTCTGAAAGGCAATGATTTTGAATTCGATGGCGAAATTTACCAACAAATTTGCGGCTGCGCGATGGGCAAGCGCTTTAGCCCATGTTTTGCCAATATTTACGTAGCAGAGTGGGAGGAGGAAGCGTTAGAAAAGTGTCCAAAACATCCCCTCATTTATCGCAGGTACCTTGATGACATTTTCATGATTTGGCAACACACAAAGGCAGAGTTTGATGAATTTTTCGAAATTCTGAACAATCACGATCCGAATATC
>CM067364.1:27087805-27092805 GCA_034401795.1 Chaetoderma sp. LZ-2023a
GAGAGAAACATTTTTTGGAAATTTCGTCATGAAATCGAAAACAAAATTGACTGGCGACTACCTGTTCTCACGAACAAAGTACTCATCTTTGGAGCTTCGAACCTGAGTCGCATTAATGTTGAGCCCCACCCTGAAACGCAAGTTGCCTGCTACCCAGGAGCTAAATTGTGTCATGCTAGAGGACTAATTCAAAAGTACACTGGATCATTTAAACCAGAGAAAATAGTGATCAACATTGGCATTAATGATATGAATGAACCCATCTCTAGTTCAAAACATAGATTAATGCTGCTTCTCAGTGCGATTAAGTCCAAATTCCCAAAGACTGCGATTTACTTCGCAAAACTTAACTATTCAAGTCGGTTGACAGCTCAGCAGAAGTTGGCGATTCAGTCCATCAATTCGATGGCTGAATCATCAAAATCTGTGACTGTCATTCCAGCACTTAGACTCTCCGAATTTAATGTTGTTAAGGATAACATTCATTGGACTGAGAAGACAGCTAACTCGATGTATTCTGCCTGGCTTAAATTCCTAAATTTAAACTAGACATGGGCCAGGGTAACATCCGCCCGGAAACAGGACTGGGCAGTAATATTGTCAATTTAACTGGCTCCCCATTATGTGAAGCAGAGCAGTCACTGCTCAATTTTGGTCTTACATTTGTCCCAACACCAAAACCTAAAACAGGTTTGGATGCTCTTTTAGATAATGGCTGTATGGAAACATCTGAATTTAGTCACCGTATTAAGTTAGCAGACTTCTTTCGTAACTCTAATAGTAACATTCCACCATTCATTGAAAAAACTGGCTGGGCACCAAACGTAAAAATCCTGGACCCAGCGATCGGTGAAAGCATAGAACTCTTTTCAGAACGTGTTAAAAATTCTAAATTCCCTAATGATCAACCAAATTTACCCTATGAGGAACGCCAGGCCTTAATTGAATTGTCTAAAAACAGCGAAATTGTCATCAAACCTGCAGATAAAGGGTCGGCGACTGTAATAATGCTTAAAGATAACTATAAACGTGAAGCACAACGACAACTTAGTAACCCAAAGCATTACCAGAAACTAAGCAAACCACTTTGGCAAAATAATTGCAGCAAATTTAATGAGATTCTTCAAAAATTGCTCGATAGCAAGAAGATCACCGAAAAGCAACATAAGTATCTCTTTGCTAAACTTGAGTCAAAACCACGGACTTTCTATCTTTTGCCAAAAATTCATAAACCCATAGATTCGTGGTTGGACACAATGTCACCGCCCGGGCGACCTATAATCTCTGATTGTGGCTCAGAATCCTACAGAATCAGTGAATACATCGATTACCATCTACAGCCAATAGCAAATAGACACCCCAGCTTCTTGAAAAACACAGAAGACTTCTTATCACAGGTCTCTGAGACCTGGATACCTCCAAATTCATTCTTGGTCACGCTTGACATCGATGCTATGTATACAAACATCGACATCGAGAAGGGTATAAATTCTATCCGTAGAGCATTCGTGAACTACCCAGACACCAACAGGCCAGACAGAGAAGTAATAGCTCTATTAGAGCTGAGTCTGAAAGGCAATGATTTTGAATTCGATGGCGAAATTTACCAACAAATTTGCGGCTGCGCGATGGGCAAGCGCTTTAGCCCATGTTTTGCCAATATTTACGTAGCAGAGTGGGAGGAGGAAGCGTTAGAAAAGTGTCCAAAACATCCCCTCATTTATCGCAGGTACCTTGATGACATTTTCATGATTTGGCAACACACAAAGGCAGAGTTTGATGAATTTTTCGAAATTCTGAACAATCACGATCCGAATATCAAATTAAAAGCAACCATTGACGAGATGTCCGTAGATTTCCTGGATGTAACTGTATATAAAGGTCTAAAGTATGAAACAACTGGCTACTTAGACTACAAAGTGTATTTCAAACCAACCGATTCGCATCAGCTATTGCACAAAAAATCTTTCCATCCACCACATACTTTTAAAGGAATAGTTAAATCACAAATAATCCGTTTTCACAGGAATTCGAGTGATAGGAAAAACTTTGAAGAAGCGTGCTCTACCCTATTCAAAGCCCTCAAACCACGAGGTTACTCCTCACGATTCTTGCGCAAAATCAAATCTGAAACATTAGACGGCTTGGAAACCATTCCAGATAATGCCTCAAATCGTCGGCCTACCAAAATTTCTCACAATCGTCCTATTATAGGTGTAGGCGAATCTCGCAAATGCGGAAAGAAAAGGTGCAAGTTAGATGAATTTCCCACAAACCAGAATACTTTCACGAGCTTTCAGAACAAAAGCAAGTTCCAACTTCAGTCTAATCTAGATTGTGACTCTGAAAATGTTATTTATCTAATTTCATGCAAATTGTGCCAAAAACAGTATGTCGGTGAAACCAAATGTCCATTAAGATGGCGGGCAACTCGACACCTCTCAGATATTAGGCTAGAGGAAGACACACATGTTTCCGAACATTTTAATCTTCCTGACCATTTAGTCCTTCGTGACTTTGAAATTATGCCGATTGAACAGCCACCCCTTTCAGATACGGCAGAAGAAACTGATAAACAAAGAAAACTTCGAGAATCGTTTTGGATTAAAGAACTCGAAACACAGTGGCCAAGGGGAATAAACTCGGACCCAGGCTTATCTGATCAACGTGACAAAATTCCATTCATTCTGACCTATAACCGGAAAAACGTTGAAATTTCCAAAATTTTGAAAGATGAGTATCAAAACCTACAGGAGAAACTGAAACAACCCTTTAACAAGCGTCCAGTAATTGCGTTCAAGAAAAATCCGAATCTACGTGACATCTTGGTAAAAGCAAAACTCAAATAGCTATCCATAATATCCATCTCAATCATTCAACATTAACCCTTGCATGATGGTCAGCCAAAAACGGTCAATTTAGTGATCTTGGGCAATGTCCATTTGCCGGCGGGGACTGGAGTATTTTTGAAAATTTACCACTGTAATGACTGGCTCGGGAACCGAGACAGTCGTTCCAGTGGTGTATTCTCGGGAATGACCTTGTCTGTGCCTGCAAATGTACATTAAATAAGTAAGCGCATATTTGGATTTTACTGAACAAATTTAACCAGTAAAGGGTTAACATTAATGCCATATGGCTTTCCTCAAACAAAATGACAAATCTCAGGCAGTAGGATAAACCAAAATATCTTAAATTTTTGAATTTTTTCAATTATTGAAGATTCTGAGCCAGTGCGTTGATAATATTGACTACTACTACTACTACTACTACTACTACTACTACTACTACTACCTTTACTACTACTACTACTACTACTACTACTACTACTACTACTACTACTACTACTACCACTACTACTACTACTACTACTACTACTACTCCAATGATGACTGTGCTATATCCTAGTGCCAGTGCGTCGTCAATGACAGGCTTCCTAGAACTAATGCTTGACAATAATAAGAACAACTACTACTGCTGCTGCTGGTGCTGCTGCTGCTGCTGCTGTTGCTGCTGCTGCTGCTGCTACTACTACTACTACTACTACTACTACTACTACTACTATTATGATGACTGGTATATCCTAGTGCCAGTGCGTCGTCAATGACAGGCTTCCTAGAACTAATGCTTGACAATAATAAGAACAACTGCTGCTGCTGCTATTCCAATGATGACTGTGCTATATCCTAGTGCCAGTGCGTCGTCAATGACAGGTTTCCTAGAACTAATGCTTGACAATAATAAGAACAACTGCTGCTGCTGCTGCTGCTGCTGCTGCTACTACTACTACTACTACTACTACTACTACTACTACTACTACTACTACTACTACTACTACTACTACTATTACTACTACTACCACTACTACCACTACTACCACTACTACCACTACTACTACTACTACTACTACTACTACTACTACTACTACTACTACTACTACTACTCCAATGATGACTGTGCTGTATCCTTGTGCCAGTGCGTCATCAATGACAGTGTTCCTAGAACTAATGCTTGACAATAATAAGAACTGCTACTGCTACTGCTACTGCTACTACTACTACTACTCCAATGATGACTGTGCTGTATCCTTGTGCCAGTGCGTCATCAATGACAGGGTTCCTAGAACTAATGCTTGACAATAATAAGAACTACTACTACTACTACTACTACTACTACTACTACTACTACTACTACTACTACTACTACTACTACTCCAGTGATGACTGTGCTGTATCCTTGTGCCAGTGCGTCATCAATGACAGGGTTCCTAGAACTAATGCTTGACAATAATAAGAACTACTACTGCTGCTGCTGCTGCTGCTGCTGCTGCTGCTGCTGCTGCTGCTGCTGCTACTACTACTACTACTCCAGTGATGACTGTGCTGTATCCTTGTGCCAGTGCGTCATCAATGACAGGGTTCCTAGAACTAATGCTTGACAATAATAAGAACTACTACTACTACTACTACTACTACTACTACTACTACTACTACTACTACTACTACTACTCCAGTGATGACTGTGCTGTATCCTTGTGCCAGTGCGTCATCAATGACAGGGTTCCTAGAACTAATGCTTGACAATAATAAGAACTACTACTGCTGCTGCTGCTGCTGCTGCTGCTACTACTACTACTCCAGTGATGACTGTGCTGTATCCTTGTGCCAGTGCGTCATCAATGACAGGGTTCCTAGAACTAATGCTTGACAATAATAAGAACTACTACTGCTGCTGCTACTGCTACTACTACTACTACTACTACTACTACTACTACTACTACTACTACTACTACTACTACTACTACTCCAGTGATGACTGTGCTGTATCCTTGTGCCAGTGCGTCATCAATGACAGGGTTCCTAGAACTAATGCTTGACAATAATAAGAACTACTACTGCTGCTGCTGCTGCTGCTGCTGCTGCTGCTGCTGCTACTACTACTACTACTCCAGTGATGACTGTGCTGTATCCTTGTGCCAGTGCGTCATCAATGACAGGGTT
>CM067364.1:27760231-27862135 GCA_034401795.1 Chaetoderma sp. LZ-2023a
AAATTTAGTTAAGAAAATCAACTTTTATTTTTGCTAATTGAATGTCCATTTTGCAGGCCAAAAGAACAACTTTTGAAAAAAATACCACTGGAATTAATGGCTCGGTTATCCAGCCAGCCATTCAAGTGGTAAATTTTCAAAAATATTCTCATGGTCTGCAAAAGGACATTTAAGACCGCGCAGAGGCTCAGGTTTTGGCTATTACAGGGTTAAGACAATAAGACTACCGCCAGGAAATGGTTAATAGATTCGTTGATATAGCTCTGTTTAGTTATTTTCAACATTTAATTAGTAGGTTTACGGGATCTGAGCGTGTGTCTGAATTTGTAAATGTCACGACTGAAGCAAAATACTATTAACCCTTTAACACTCAAATCTTTCCTGGAAAATTTTATTTTTCTCATTGAAAATGTTCATTTGCAGACCAAGAGAAGACAATTTTTGAAAATTGGCACTGGAATGACTGGCTCGGTTATTGAGCCAGTCATTCCAGTGTTAAATTTTCACAAATAGTCTTCTCTTGGTCTGCAAATGGATATTATCTCAAGACCACTGCAGAACCTGTTTTTTGCTACTATAGGTGTTAAAGGGTTAATTGTTAACCTTCAGGAGACTATTATCTTGGCCCTGGGGCAGTTTAGTGATAATTCAAATCCCACGCTGATCCTTCTATTTAAACTGTGTGTTAAACTATTTAAATAAGGCATTGTTTTAAAACCAAACGTTAACACTTCATTTCTCAAGAAAAATTTTAATTTCTCATAGAACATTTCTATTTACGTACCAAGTAAAAGATTTTTTTTTTTAATTTACAACTGGAATGACTGGCACGGATATCGAGCCAGTCATTCTAGTTGTAAATTTTCATAAAATAGTCTTCTTTGGTCGGCAAGTGGCCATTTCTCCCTATCATGCAGAACCCATTTTTGGCCAGCTTTCATTGACACCGGAAGATGTGTTTAAAAAGGAATTTATTTTCCTGTTTGTTTGGAAGGGTGGTGGGTAGATGAGTAAATTTACATGTCACATGTCAAGGTTTTAAATTTTTTCGGATTGTGTCTTGATCTATTGATTATTTTCTAGCAGTTCTAGCTGCAGAGTCACTCACTGACTGTATTGGATTTCGTGGAGAAATAGTTTAAGTGTATAAAGGTTACTCAAGCGTGTCGGTTGTCTTGAAGCCTACAAACTTCCTATTTCATCTGGGCAGATGTTGTGGAGAATTTTTAAGTGATAGGTGTTGTTTTTTTTACAGTATAGATTAACCCTTTAACACTCAAATTTGTTTTTTTTTAAATTATATTTTCTCATAGAAAATGTCCAGTTGCAGTCCAAGAGAAGACTATTTTTGAAAATTTACCACTGGAATGACTGGCTCGATAACCGAGCCAGTCATTCCAGTGGTAAATTTTCAAAAATAGGTTCTCTTGGTCTGCAAATGGACATTTCTCAAAACCACTCCAGAAGCCATTTTGCCTGATATGAGTGTTAAAAGGGTTAAGTGCATAAAGGTTACTCAAAGGTATCTGTTGTTTTAAAGCCTACAGACTTCCTATTTCATCAGGTCAGATGTTGTGCAGAATTTTAAGTGATTAGGTGTTGTTTTTGTAAACAAATTTTTTTATAGATTAACTCTCGGTCACTGAGTACGGGTAACTTGTAACGACATTATTATCATGACTGTTGTTCATTTAAAGGTAGGGACAAATTAATATTTTTGCGAATATTTGGAGCTGGTAAAGCCATCATTTGTGAACTGGGATTCGAGATAACTGAACATGCATATTATAATCTGTGGTAATATAACTATGGAACTGAACTGTCATGCTGCTGCAAGTCACCATTCAATAATTTCAATGAGCAGAAACTCGACTTTATAAATATTTTGAAAACAATTTGATTGAAAGTTGTTGGCGGCATAGCCACCAACAACTTTCAGTCATTTTGTTTTCAAAATATTTAGTAGGTCCAGAGAAATAAACCTTGGAATGTGCTGTCTACAAAATCTCAATCAGATGGTCAATAAAGCCTATCAATACTGAAATCACCATATGGCAAACATATAGAGAGAAACTGTTGGATATTTTGAAATTAATTTGACTGGAGGTCACTGTTATCTTAATTAGGCTTTGAATAGCAGCAGCTTTCAGTCACATTAATTTCAAAATATTTATAAATATTTCTTAAATCGCAAATGGACATTTTCTATGAAAAAATTGAATTTTTCATGAGTAAATTCTAGAGTTAAAGGGTTGTTAAATTTATTGCCGAGATTTTGATAATTTATAAAAATAATATTTACGTTCAAATTGTGGCGTCTGATCTATAACTATATAGTCACTGAATATGGATTAATTTTATAGGGTCCTAGCTCTAAATTAAGCCATTAGTGCATATAGTTAAAGGTTTTTATGAAGTTTGTAGATAAAATTTCCACTTTGTTAGTGTGTTTTAACTCGTTAATGGTTATACCGGCCAAAACCGGCCTCGGCTATAACCTTATGGAATGTCCATTTACAGGCCAAGAGAATACAAATTTTTTAAATTTACCACTGGAATGACTGGCTCGATAACCGAGCCCGTCATTCCAGTGATAGATTTTTTTTAATTGTATTCTCTTGACCTGTAAATGGACCTTCAATAAGAAATTTTTTTTTTTTAATTTCCAAATTTTGCCCGTAAAAGGTTTAAAAGTACAACTTTTTTAGATATAAATTCTTAGCTTATAAATCTATAACTCCTACTCCTAAGAAAATATTCGCAGTTCACACACAAATTTTGTATTTATTTATTTTTCTATAAACAAGTGTGAATAGCATTATATGTGTGACTTATATATACATTTTTATAACAATTTGTTTGACAAACAGAAAGCGTCAACTCTCGTGACGGCTAAAACGGCTTCGGCAGTGGTCTCAAGAAATCTCCATTTGTGTACCAACTAAAGACTAGTTTTGAAAATTTAGCACTGGAATGACTCTGGTTTGATAACCAAGTCGCTCATTCCAGTGTAGATTTTCAAAAATACTCTTCTCTTGGTCTGCCAATGGCCATCTATGAGAAAATTTTAATTTTCTGGAAACAATTTGAGTGTTAGCCCTTTCACCAACAAACTCCTGAAAATGTATATTTTTTATCGTGTTAAACTTATCCTATTGAATATGTTGAAATTAATTTGATTGGAATCCGCTGCTTACCGCTGCTGCCTTAATAAAGGCACCAACGACTTCCAATCAAATTAATTTCAAAATATTCAACAGGTTTCCGGTATGTTAGCATTGAAAATGAGATATGAGGAATTTATCGGTGAAAGTGTTAAATTGTTAAGCCAGAAGATTCTACAAATGCGCTAATTTTCTTGACTTAATAAAATATTAATAACATCTAATTCTACTATTTGTTTTCACACACTGAGCAATAGTTAGCATATTTTAGGCATAATAGTCAAGCCAGACGAAATGTAATTGCTTCTGTGCTTCTGAGAATTAGTTGTCCATTTCAAGGCCAGAAGGAGAGTATTTGAGGAAACTCACCGCTATGCACCAGTCATTACGCTGGATAGTTGCATAAACAATTCTTCTCTTGCCTTGCAACTTGTCATACTTATTATGGGAAAAAATATGTGTGTCTTGAACAATTGAGGACTGCAGTTTATCCATCAATCATATGACATTGTAATCAACTACGTGATGTGTAGGATGATGTCATAATCAATTACGTCATGAACGACCGCTTAATTGATGACTAAGCCTTGTTGTGCGAATTGTATTGTGTTACTATTTAATAAACATGCTGTTGAATATTTGACACTAATTTGACTGGTTGCTGTTACGGCCTACGGCAGCAGCAGCATCCAGTAAAATTAATTTCAAAATATTCAACATCTAACCTGTATAGTTTTCTGGAAATTGATAGTCAGAGAGTTCAGAGATCGATCGATCCCAACACTAGCAAGGTGTGGGTGGTGCTTAACTATGGATGGGCGGGGCATAGCTAAAACTGGATTCTCCTATTTTCTTGGAGACTAACATAACTTAAATGGTCAAGATCGGTCTTGAAAATAAGACTCCGTATAGGGAATGTTCATTCGCAGATACAGAGACTGCTTTTGAAAAATTACCACTGGAATGACTGGCTCGGTTATCGAGCCAGTCATTCCAGTGGTAAATTTTCAAAAATGTTTCTCTTTTCCTGCAAAGGGACATTCCTCAAGACCACTGCAGAAGCCACTTTTTGATGGATTTGACCATTTAAGGATCTAAATGGGTTAAATGTCGAAATTCTGCTTTAAGAATCTGAGTTGAAGCGGTGTTTTTGCGTGATCACCATCCATTATATCATGTGTGATTGACACATATATTAATTTTGACATGCACTATTTCACGCGTAATTGTCAGCTTGAACTGCTCTACACAATGTAAGTCATCGTTTTATGTTACATGCACAGAGCATTACTTCACTGTAACTACATGCATAATATCATCAGCGCGTACAACATTGTACTGGAACAACATTTAAGGGAGATTTCTGGATGTACACGCTATCTTTTTATGATAGTTTGCGAATGAAATAAGAACATTTTACGATTAATTGTTGCTAAATACTGTTATCGTCACTGACTCGTGTCCCCGGGATGTCTGCTACAGTACAGAACTACTTCCTGTCAAATGTCCTGAGGTATGTATATGTAGATTTGTAAGTTGTTTTATTATGTTTTATTATTATTTATTAATGCTATATTTGACACTGATTAGATTGATAAATATTCTAATCAGGAGTTAATTTCAAAGCTGTTTTACCCATACTTACTAAGTTTACATATTTGAGATATTAATCCATTGCATATATTAATGATGTGTGGAGGTAAAGTTGACTTCATGTACTTTTCATGGTTCACTGCACTTAAACACAATTCGCTTTCAAGGTGTGTATTGGGGAGGTGGTGTGGGGTGGGGTTTGACCGTTGTCTCTCGTCTTTAAAAATGTAATATAACCTGTAACAAGTGACCATCATCTTATGAAGCACATTTAGTAATAATTGATCTGTGGTCAAGATATTGCTGTCCTTTGGAGACACAATGATGATCATTCTTAAAAGTGTGTAATAATGAAGTCTGTCAACAAATGACTTCTGCCTTGGTCTTGAGAAATGTCCATTTGCATGCCAAGAGAAGACTGTTTCTGAAAATATTAAATGGTAAATTTTCTAAGCTTTAAGGCTTCTCTTGGCGTGTAAATGGACATTCGTTATCCAGTGGAGATTTCTTTTCCAATCATGGTCATTAAATGGTTAAGACATGGTCTCTATAACCCTTAAGCACACTGATGTCAAAATTTTTAATTTTCCAATTAAATTAAAAGATGAGTTGGTGTTAATTTTTCAACAAATTTAGTGGAAGATGTTTTTGTCGTACAAAGCAAAATTGTTGAAAAATGTACATCAGTTGCTTAATTTGCTATTGATGCAGTAAAATATAGAATATTGACATCAGAGTGGTAAGGGTTAACCATTTAACCGTAAAAGAAGGTTTAAATCTCATAGAAAAGGTTCATTTGCAGACCAAGAGAGGTTATTTTGAAAATTTACCACAGGAATGACTGGCTCAGCAGACAACCATTTGTTGATTGTGAATATCTCATTTTAGTCTTTAATGTTCAAGCCAAATATGGCCTTGATAAACATGCCAGTCATTCCAGTAGTACGTTTTCAAAAGTTGGTGGCCGCATGCAATGCGTTCCTGGGTGCATTTACATGTGGAGGGAGTGCAGGCACGTGTGTCTGCCTGTGTGTGCGTTCATGCGCGGTGTGTATATCTGTAAGTATGCTTTCCAAGGTATTATTAACCCTTTAATACTCATATCAGCCAAAAATGGCTTCTGTAGTGGTCTTGAGAAATGTCCATTTGCAGAGCAAGAGAAGACAATTTTTGAAAATTTACCACTCCAATGACTGGCTCGGTAACCGAGCCAGTCATTGGAGTGGTAAATTTTCAAAAATAGTCTTCTTGCTCTGCAAATGAACATTTTCTATGGGAAAATTTAAATTTTCTTGAACAACTTCAAGTGTTATAGGGTTAAATTCTTTATGACATCATAGTAAAGTCATACACAGTGATTCTCATGGTATCTAAATTTGGGGGGTTCCATGGGATCTAATTTTTGGGGGTCACCCTGAATTCTGGGGGTCCCAAAATGAAAATCTATGGTTCCACTTTTGCAGGCTTTCGCATCTATGCTAAAATTAAAAGCTAGGTACCATGAACTCAAAGCTATTTGGGTCTGATGCCAGATTTTGTCGGAAGTGTCATGCTAAAACATATAAACTAATTAATATTTAACCCTTTGTTCTCATAGAAAATATCCATTTACAGACTAAGAGAAGACATGATAACAGAGCCAGTCATTTCAGTGGTAAATTTTTTTTAAATAGTCTTCTCTTGGTCTGCAAATGGACATTTCTCAAGAGCCCTGCATAGGCCATTTTTGGCTGATATGAGTTGTAAAGTGTTAATAATCAGACAAGATTTTCAGGGGTCCAATGGGAACCACTGGCTACTGCCACTACTTTTGGGTGGCCTAAATTGCATTTGGGGGGGGGGGGGGGGGGGTTGGGGGTATATAGTCTCAAAGGGACCCTTATGAGAATCTCAGATGTTTTCTGGCTATTGTGTGATAGCATTTGTTATGAGGATAAGAATATATATCATTCTTCGCATTCCCTTGAAATAGATATATAGCTTTTACATCAAAGAAATATACCTATCTGTTACCATAGCAATTAAATTGGTGTGTCCTACGACCTTAAGGACCACTGCAGTCCGCTTGTGGCTTAACTCTTTAACACTCATATCAGCCAAATACTGCTTCTGCAGTGGTTTTGAGAAATGTCCATTTGCAGACCAAGAGAAGACTTTTTTTTTAATTTACCACTGGAATGACTGGCTCGGTTATCGAGCCAGTCATTCCAGTAGTAAATTTAAAAAAAAATTCTCTTGGTCTGCAAATGGACATTTTCTATGAAAATAATTGAAATTTTAAAAACAAATGTGAAGGTTACAGGCTTAATGAATATCAACAGTAGCTGATCCATCTAGACAGGTGGACATATATACAAAACTGTTGAGATGCTAAATATACTTTTTGGGGACAGATGGTTTTCACTGCCACAATGGACAGGTAGGCTTTTAACTATTTAATTGGCATGATGACAGAACCACGCTCTGCTCTTCCTTAGCCGTGAACGATGTCCATTTACAAGCCACGGGAAGAATATTTTTGAAATTGTAGCACAGGAATGACCCAAGCCTGATAACCCGAGCCAGTCATTCCAGTGGTAAATTAAAAAAAATAATCTTCCCTTGACCTGCAAATGGAAACAGTTTTCTATTTACATGACAATTAAATCTTAACCATTTAACCGTTACCACTCTGGTGTCAAAATTTTTAATTTTCAAATTAAATTAAAAGATGAACTGGTATTTATTTTTCAACAAATTTGGTGGGAGATGGTGCTGTCATAGAATATTATTGAAAAATATACACCAGTTTCTTTAATACTGACACAGTAAAAGATAGAATATTGACATCAGTGTGGCAAGGGTTAATAGCTTTTGAATCAACTTAACCTTTGAATACATAATGATCATATATTGGACCCCAACAAAGGTGGTCTTTTGGACAGTAACAGTGAAATTTTGTTCACCAAATTTGAGTGTTAACCCTTTAATGGTCAAATTTTCTCGAGAAAATTTAAATATTTGCTAATTGAATGTCCATTTACAGACTAAGAGAAAACAAATTTTGAAAATTTATCACTGAAATGACTAGCTCGGTTATCGAGCCAGTCATCCCAGGGATAAGTTTTCAAAAATTTTATTCTCAAGGCCTGTAAATGGACATTCCACAAGACTACAAAGGAGGGAGGTTTTGGCAGGTATGACCATTAGCAGGTTAAAGAGCTAAGATACAGAATTACTATTGTATTTGATTTGTGTGCTGTTGATATCGATAGTCAATCATCTTGAAGAACAGTTTATTTTTTCAAGCTGGTGAATAAATGCATTTGTAATCACGCCGTGAAAGGATATGAGTTTTGTAACACAACAAAAATACTAAGCCACTCAATTCACTGTTTGCTAAAAGTCACCTGACTTAGATATCTCAGAAAATTTTAACCTATTCATTCCCATGGTGTAGGTTCCCTTGAAACAAGTTTAGCAGAGATACATCCCTCCATTGGGTAGTCTTGATAGTATCTCTTTAACTCTAAAGCAGTCATTGCTCTAGGGAACCGGTTCCTCTATTCCTATAGAGAACATATAAACGAGTCTGTGAGCATGCGCACTTATGCTACTATGCATGCGACCGAGTCCAAGCCGTCATTAATTAATTTTCTGTATTACGGGAAACACCTAACTTTTATCTCAACAAATCCTATTCATTCCATAATCTTGTGGAGCTACATCCACATTTGCTTTTCATGAATACCACAGTACAAGTGGTCTTTGTTGAATAAGTCATAGTACTTATGTAAAATGGTTATAATTTACGTGAATATGAACAGAAAGTTCGTTGTGACCAAGTTGAAAGAAAATGGCGCCAGCTTCACATTACAAGCCAGGTGAAGTCAATAACTCTGATCCTATTTTAGCCACGAGGCTCCGTTCCTACGAAAGGTATACTATATACCGGTTTGGAACATCTCCTACGAAAGGTATCCTACATAACATATGTAACATACCGGTTGGGAAGTTAGTGGATCAATTAAGAGTTTTGACTAGGTACGCATTTCCGAGCGGCATTCTTTCCTACATAAGGTATACTACATACCGGTTTGGATCGAATCCTACATAAGGTATCCTACATAACTATGTAATATACCGGTTGGGAAGTTATTGGATCTATTAAGAATGTGACAGTGGTGCAAACAGGCGTGGTGGACCGGATGAACACCACAAGAATACACCACGATCATCCCCTGAAGAAAAGCGAGTGGTCCTTCTAAGGACCGTTACTAACCAACTAACATGAAACTCGCAATTACTTCATGATGATCAGTCAGTCATGTCAGTCGTATTACAATAAAGACGAGACCATCGTATTAATTCGCGATTCGGTGTTCGCTTTCAATTGGCGGCGTTTTTGCAGGCTAATTTAACATTACTAGCAATGGGCCATGAAACCTTTTTACCTTTTATTTAATATCTTATAAAAATTACTGGAGATTTTGTGTTTTCTAATACCTGGCGGGGTTAGTCGACGCAAGTATTTTTTTATGGCCGTAGTTTCATGAAAAATGTAAACATTGCGTTGCTATGGGATATCCTCTTTAGTGTGTCGTAAATTGGCAAATGTTGGACGATCTCGGAATGCCCGGATGTTCAAAATTACGATACTGAATTGCATCCTCGTAATCACATAACCCGCTTTTGTTAGATAGGCTATTAAGCCTGTGCCAGATTATCAGGTTCACTTGATTTGTAAATCTAGCGAGAAACTTGCGTTCACTTGATTTCTAAATCTAGCGTTAAAACTTATCATATATATTACTGGTTATATTGTAATGTGAACCTAAAATGATCTAAAACGTAATGCGATGTTCTAGAAAAATTGCATGAACGGCCGATAATTAAACTGGGTAGCCAGCGTCTATTGTTAGCGAGCCGGACAGTGGCAAAGTAAATCTCCGTTTGGAGGCGCTGACGAGAAGCGTAGATCTCATTGCCGAATTTCCGATTCCAGGATATCTATATCCGAGTACTCGCTTAAGCTACTTCATTAAAATTTGCTTTAACCTAATCTGGTCAGATAATATCACGTGATTAATATATCATGTGATTATCACGTGATTCTGATTTATATATTATAAAGACGACATTTATGTCAAGTTAGGATTAATTTTGATGGGAAAAAACAATCTTTATTAAAGGATACGCAATATTTAGGCTGCTCAATTTAATAATTTCACTTCTGCGAATGATGTTTTGAGGTATACATTAAGCATAGCCGCGAGGTGACAAGATTTGTGAAGGGTTTTTTCGTGGTATCTTCAGATGTTAAGATGTTTAAAAATTCAAAGGAAAATAAGTTTTATCCTTGTATATAGTGCGCGCAAATTTTTTAGAACATGTAAATTGAGCATAAATGTGCGACCTATTTATGGATTTTTAAGTAAATACGCCACTCCCATATTTGCTGGTACTCATTCAGAGTCAACTTATTTCAGTTGCAACTTATGACTAATAACTTCGAGAGTTAAATGGTTAATATTTTGATAGTAAACGCTACAAACTTTGATGACCAAGTTTTACTATATCAGACATGTGTGTTGATCTCAGTGTTTTAGTAGCAAGCATAGCCTTTGGATCAGGAAAGTTCTTGACTATCAGCCACTTTTATTAGCACTAAGATGGGGTTTTTCCCTACTTAATGTATAATCTAATCTCTCCTCATTTTGTAAATTCTTTCTGCGGGTACTTAACTTGGGTGAAATTGGATATATAGAGCACGTACCAAGGCTATGAGGGATCATTCTATCGGCTCTCAATCGATTAATTGTTATAGTCTAATATAACATTCTGCTTGCAAATGGACTATTACTCGTGGAAATCATCTGAAAGTCTAGAAGAGGGGGAGAACTAACCTAGTTAGAAAAATTTTCTCTCTAAGGGGTGTGTAAACTGTGAAATGTTGGTCTGAACATGTTGTTTCCACACCATCTCTTAAAACATTCGAAAATGGTTTAGGTAGGCTTTGGCATAGTCAAGCCAATGTATGACTACACCGTACACGCAACCCATGACTAGAAGTGATGGCACAGGCATGGAGATAAATGAAGAAGAGATGACCATGAGGCCTAATTGTCCTGTGCTCAGTATTATTACCTAGATTATAACTCAATTTTTATGGCATAGCAACTGATTATAATTAAACTTCTGGTTTAGGTATGCCAAATCAAATCACTTCTGGTGTTTTGCTGGTATTGTTTGTTTCTAAATCACTTGACAGTTTAAATGCCCTATTTCAGGGGCTCTTATTTTGGATTCTTTAATTCTTTATTAGTTGCTCTTAGTGCAATGGCTGAACCATCCAATTATCCTCATCCTTCGAAACCTTGTGTACACCCAACTCTTCGCATTTATCTTCTAGGAATGATTTAATTTTTTCTTATGATCCTAGCAGTGCTTTTGTCGTTTTGATTTCACTAGATTTCGTTTTGCTCCTGAATCTTCTCATGTATTACACTCTAACTATCAGCCTCCATATTTCGACTAATATCAATCTGCAAATAAGTGCGTCAGACTTTATTATTTTAATTGTGAATAGTGGTTTGCTATCTTTTAGTATCATATCTGGCCTGATTTAGTTTTAACATAGTTTTTCAGTCTTTCTTTTCTGTCAGTAGGATCCCTCGCCATGATGAAGCATATCTATGGGTGAATGTAAGCCTGTCACAATAACAAAATCTTTTTTGTCTTATCAAGATTTACACCGCTCCTTTCTCGAGTTCAGTAGAAATTTTGATCTTTTTATTTGTCTAGGGATATATCTATTTCTATTATTGTCATATGGAGAGGTCTTCTCAGCCTTATCTATTCAAGCCTATTTTTTATTCTTCTAAATTCTAAATTTCCCAGGCATTATTAAAAAAATTCCTCAAGGGGGCCTAACCAAGATGATTGGATTATTGCCTTTGCATGGATTGTGGAATATGGTTTTTTCCTTTCACCCTTCTGTGTAGTTTCAGTCCTTTGTCCTTATCCATCATTGATCTGGTCACAGGTTTGATGGACTTCTTTCCTGTTTAATCATCTGATAAAGATATTAACAATTGGGCTCATATCATACTAGCTTTGTTTTAAAATTAGATTTGTAAAATAAGATTCTGCAGGTTTATTCTGGTCCTAGCTGTCATGCTTAAGCGCTTCTATATAATCTCTACTCTATCAGGGGTGGGATGGGTATAGCTAGCCTCATGCATGTCTTAGGTAGCAGATTTCCTACATATAAGGTACAATCAATGTAGTCATTGAATCCCCCTTTTTTCTATCAAACCATGTTGGTCTCCTTTGACATTAGTCCTGCTTCTGTTCCTGATCAATAATTTTCTGCTCTTTTCAAGTAGGATACAGTGGAGGAATGGCAGAATCCAGACTTTAAGGATTATGAGGTGCTGGCAGATCATCTTTTATAGGGTCTCGGCTCTTATCTTCAACTCATATATTTATCCTTTTCTGACCACTTCCAAAAAATTTACACTTCATGATTTAATACTAATTCTGTTGTATATTTTGGAATTATTTTGTCTGGAACCCATGGCTGCTTTGATATTGTTTGAGACAAAAATTACTTAGTCAATCGTTTTATATTCAACTCTTTTCCTACTATGTTGTCTCAGAAATGGAGTTCATCGATGAAAGGAATAATATGGACATGGAGTCATTTTGCCTAGTCATCACTGGTCTAGTCAAGGATAAGGGACAGTGTTTTCTGATATTTCTATATATACAGAATTTGTCCTAACTGGATCTGGGTTCTTTTAATTACATCATAGCCAGTCTGGGATTCCTCTGGCTTGGAAGGTTGCTTAATTGTGTTAAAATTTGGGCCGAATGGAGTCAGTTTTGTGTACGAAGGTCAAGTCTGGTAATTCAGAATTTTGTCCCTCACCACGACTGCATACACTGCATTTTCATTCGTTGGGTGTCATCGGTACCAATTCACCAGTTTATCCATCTGCAGGTCCAGTTTGATGTCTTGTTCTTACGTGTTTGGGGGAGGGGATCTCGTTCTTGTGTCTATGGAATCAGATAAAGTAGTCTTACTACTCTCTTCCTTTTCAGGAACTAGAACAGGAACTAATACTCTAGTATTCCTCTTCAATACTCAGGAATATTGGGAAATGAAGAGATATTGTCTCTTTCACAAGCACCTATCTGCTCATGCAGTCATTTCTATAGTAGTGACCTTCATCAACAAGCAGGGCAGTTGAGGTTATCATATTTTGTCTGGAGTCTTGGTCTTCCTCCTGCAGTGGAGATGTCAGCAAAACTTTCAGCAGCTCACATTCCAGGTAGAATGATTTTCCTTGTAGCTCATTTATTACATCCCATTAAGTTTCTACTCAGTATAGTGTCCAGATTTGATGTTCATATTCTTCCTCCAGGCTAGGCTCTGGCGGTAGATGCTCTGGCCCAGTCATAGACTTCACATTTTTTTAAATTATCTTCAATTTAACTTTCTAGTGCCAATTGTATTTAAGAACTTTTGTCAGCGGTTTCTAGTACAATTGTCTTTAAGAACTTTTGTCAGCAGAATGTATTATCCCTTTAATCACTCCTGCTTGGCCCAATGAGAGTTATTCAGTGGATCTCGTAGTCCTCTTTGTGGAAATCCAAAGCGTCTTACCAATTTTGCTGATTTTCTATCTCGTTTAACAGCAGCTTTCAGTTCATCATTCCACAAATCTTCAATATGTATATATGGTATTTTCCAAGAGACCTGTTTTTCAGAAATTGATTTTTTGTCTGAACTTTAGTATTCTTAATCAATTCAAACTATCTGTTACAGGAGAATTTACCAGAGTATATTTAAGGTTTTCAAATGGTTGTTAGAACAGCACATTATCTCGCCCGATTCTGCATCCCATCATCAAGTCATAGATTCATGGCATATTTTTTGATGATTTAAATCCCTGTATGCTGGGGTGGTGTTATCGTTTTCACTAGCATCTATCCTTCTTTGTTTTCTAGAAGCCGGTTTGAGAGTTATTAAGTATTTACATCATTTATCCATGGTACCGGTATTTTTAGGGTATAGCACAAAGGCAAATACCTATAATAAATTCCTCTATTAATTCATTCTTGGGTCCATCTGTTTAATTGTATAACTCTGAAATCATTCTTTTTGTACTAGCGGCCGCGTTTGTTAGATGGCATTTTGATATTCATATTCTTTTTGGGAATGATCTTTTCTAGGTGGTAGGAGAGCTGGCCTCATTCTTTGCCCTTGAAGAGATCTTATATATATAAAACCTAATTAATTGTTTTCAATCCTTTCCAAAAACTATGCCCAATTTAAAAACTGGATTACAGACACCATTAATCGACACTAGAATGTATCTCCAGGAGACACTCAGTAAGTGTTAAGGCACACGATGTTTGTGGTATGGCCTTCTCCTTCGCATTCTATGCAGATCTACCGTTCAGATTACTTATGCGAATTTGTTTAGTAAGCGCGCATCTCATCAACTGGATTACAGACACCATTAATGGACACTAGAATGTATCTCCAGGAGACACTCAGTTTGTGTTAAGGCACACGATGTTCGTGGTATGGCCTTCTCCTTCGCATTCTATACAGATCTATCAGTGGACGACATTATGTAAGTTGCAGTATAAATGTCAGATTCTACATTATTTTTATCTGAAAGATCAGATTCAATTCACAATCTGACATTTCTCGTTTCGCCACTCAAACCTAGGCTCAATTGCCTAGATTCTTTAGTCAGCCGTCTTCTTCACCATCTCACGGCTGTTTTTAAATTCTCTTTGCTGAGATTTTCTAATTATCATTATATTATTGTATTTTATTTCGAACATTTGTTTGTTCGTGCTATTTCAGCACTTCAGCGATTTAGTTGGTTTTAGTATTTTTGGTGATTAACCTTTCAGTCCTGATTTGCAATTTACCAACCCACCTAGTATTTGGGCTCTGACCAATTCTATGTTTTAGCAAACAGTGAATTGAGTGGCTTAGTATTTTTGTTGTGTTACAAAACGACCCAGACGTATATATACTGGTCTGGCGTTTTGTTAGCTTACTAAAATACTTACCACTCAATTCACTGGGGCCCACCTCAGCCACCCCGCATCGTTAAATTGCAAATCATTAAAAATTTGTGGAATTAATTAATGACGGCTTGGACTCGGTCGCATGCATAGTAGCATAAGTGCGCATGCTCACAGACTCGTTTATATGTTCTCTATAGGAATAGAGGAACCGGTTCCCTAGAGCAATGACTGCTTTAGAGTTAAAGAGATACTATCAAGACTACCCAATGAAGGGATGTATCTCTGCTAAACTTGTTTCAAGGGAACCTACACCATGGGAATGAATAGGTTAAAATTTTCTGAGATATCTAAGTCAGGTGACTTTTAGCAAACAGTGAATTGAGTGGTAAGTATTTTAGTAAGCTAACAAAACGCCAGACCAGTATATATACGTCTGGGTCGTTCACCCTCAAGGAGAGATAAGGAAATTGTATTGTCCTTAACTGACATGTGGAAGATGGAAATATTTTGTTGTTCTCTAAGAAACTGCCTCGAGTCAAAACTGGAAGCTAAAGTCATATCTTAACCCTTTAAAAACTGTACATTCTTGAAAATTTACAACTGGAATGACTGGCTCGATAACCGAGCCAGTCATTCCAGTGATAAGTTTTCCAAAATATTCTTCTCTTGGTCTGAAAATTTACATTTTCTTTGAGAAAGTTTTACTTTTCTTGAATAAATTTAAGGCTTAACCCTTTAACCCTCGAATTTATTCAGGAAAATTTCAATTTTCTCAAAGAAAATGTCCATTTGCAGAGCAAGAGAAGACAATTTTTGAAAATTTACCACTGGAATGACTGGCTCGGTTACCGAGCCAGTCATTCCAGTGATAAATTTTTTTTAAAGTTTAATGTTATTGCAAATTTACATTTCTCAAGACCACAACAGAGGCTGTTTTTGGCTTATATGAGTGTTAAATGGTCAATGCTTTAGCTCCCAGCTGGCCAAACTAGTAGACTTGAGAAATATCTATTGTCAAGCGAAGTGAAAACTATTTTGAAAAATTTACTGACTAGAATGACTGGTTCAGCACTCAAGCTGATCATAAATGGCTACTCCACTTTTAGCTACAGACCCTGTCTATCTCTAGCTACAATTTTTCAATCATAGAAACATGAATTCCCAGAATCTTATGTTCAAGATAACCACACAGGTAAGCTGTTGAAAATGGAAGAAACGAGTCAAATTTAAGTTTCAAAATATACAACAGAATGTTTATTAAATTATAAATTTATCAAAAACATACACTTTGTACACCTTAGTCACAGGGGTGACCGCGTAGTAGTACCAGTAGGTTCCAAGCTATTCATTATTGATCCAGATGTGATCTGATCCAGGTCTGGGTTTTTAGCCAAAGTCTCGAAAATCCTCAGATTCACAGTGAAATCATTCTTTGTGTTAAAATTTGAGTCAAATTGTATCAGTAGTAGATACATCTCCAGACACATGCGTACACACATACGCACGCACGTACACACAGACGCATGCATTCACACATGCACATGCACTTCTCTGTTACAGGGACGAGTAAATATTCAGGAATAAAATATAAACCTCACAAGTAACTATCCTCACCACAACCTCTGTAATCTTATTATAAATCAAACTCTTTCAAGAGATCACCTGCGTTCTGGAGCTAAATGATGGTGGTTCTCTAAGACAGGTGGTCCTTTGACACAGGTGTCAGCGCTATCATTTGGTTCTAAAAGTCATATCCTGTCACACATTCCCTGTACTTAGAGACCACCCGACTACACTGAGTAATACTTTGTGTCCCATAATGGGGCCACTTAAGACAGGTTTAACTGTATATCATGTTGATTACAGACTTACAGCACAGCTCAGAAATGGCTTCCAATGAAATTACGTCCCGAATATTCAACAGAACATTTCTTACTTCGTTTTCAAAATCATACTAAAATTTCTGCTTTTGTTTTTAACTATCTGCCTGCTGAATTTATGCAGACTACATTTAGAATGCGGTTTAACTCTGGAATTGATGAATATTTTTAAAACAATTTGACTGAAAGTTGTTGTCGGCTCAGCTACCAACAACTTTAAGTCAAAAAATTTGCAAAATATTCAGCCAGTCCGGAGTTATTGCTCATTGAAGTTAGTGTCTAGTGGGTTGTAGTAGCCAGATGGTAAAGAAACATTTTTGATTATTTATGAGCTGTGCTATATATGCACATTGTCAATAGCATAGATGAACTTTGGTAAGATTTGATTGTCATTGATTTTGATAGAACTTTGTTCTCTTAGAACTTTAAGTTAACCCATGACCACGTGATTTAAATTTAAATTTCTCAGGTCATAGTATTTAATAGGGTTAACCCATGTTCCCTGTTTGGTGTAGATGATATTAAGTTAATATTTATTAGTGTATGGTATAGTTTAAAGTTGCGCTAAATGTTTTGAAATAATTAAATTGAAAGAATAACCGACTCATTAAAATTGTTTTTAAAATACTTAGGTTTTATGATAAGCCTTGTAATTGTGTAAAACAATTTTGGTTGGGGGTGGGGGTTGCTTTCAGGATGAAAAGTGTTAAACCTACTTTACATGACAATTGCAAAAAAATTGCTGCTTGAAAGCATCAGAATGAGTGAAGGTTAATTCTAAACTGTTTAACCTTTTAAACCATAACTTTTCAATTTTAAAACAAAAATATAGAGGACATATACAGGAAACTGTTGAATATTTTGAAATTATTTTAACTGGGAGGTGTTGCACATCATCAGAATATTGTATATATCAGGAAGAGGGTCAAGGCGTTAATTGGCATAAACTCAAAATTCTGACTGAAGGTGGTGCCCCTTTTGAAAAAAATACTTGCATTAAATTTATGAAGGCTTTAACACTCATATCAGTCAAAAATGGCTTCTGCGGTGATCTTGAGAAATTCCCAAGGGAAGACTATTTTTGCAAATTTACCACTGGAATGACTGGCTCGATAACCGAGCCAGTCATTCCAGTGGTAAATTTGCAAAAATAGTCTTCTCTTGGCCTGCAAATGGACATTCTATAAGTAAATATTTAAATTTTTTGAGCAAATTTAGTCATTAATGTGTTGAATGGCAATGGTAAATAAATACCATACGCTGTTACTGTCATTTTATAAAGAGCAATGAATTTGAATTTTCTCATAGAAAATGTCTATTTGGAGACCAAGAAAAGATTATCAGCACTAACTTTTCGAAAATATTCTTTTTGTTGCTGTGCAAGTGTACTTTTCTCAAGCCCAGTGCAGAATCCCCTTTTGGTGAGCTTGAGAGTTAAAGGGTTAAGTCTGTGCTTATATGGATATTATATAGGGCGAGTGATCAGTCATCTATAGGTAGGAGTGTAGATGATAACCAAGATGTGAGTATAAATAATTAAATATACAGGTAGGTTATATCTATATAGCGAGCAAGCAAGTCTGGCAAACAATTGCCATAATTATACACCCGACTACGCGTAGCAGGGTATTATGTTTTTGTCAAATCCATAGGCCTGTACATAAATCTATCCATACATTCTTCCCTCTATACGTACGTATGTCTGTATGTCTCGAAAATGTTGTCACTGAAACTCATACAGTTTGAGAGAGAATTATTTGAAACTTGACAGGATGATTGTACACCACCAAAAGATGTGTCAAATGCTAGAAATTTTTTCATCAGTCCAGGTGGGGTTGGGGGGAGTGTAACGGGGCTGACTTTCTCTTGATTAAAGTTACCATGATGTAATAAATTGTGTTACTTTTGTTTGATTTTGAAAATTGCATTCTTATCCTTTGAGTCTTTAATCAGCCAAAAATGGCTTTTGAAGCGGTCCTCGAGTGATGTCCATTTCACGCTCATCAGATGATTATTCTTTTAACCGTTTAACCCTCAAATTTGTTCAAGAAAATTTCAATTTTCCCATAGAAGATGTCCATTTGCAGACCAAGACAAGACTATTTTTTGAAAATTTAACACTGGAATGACTGGTTCGCTCATATAAAAAAATTGTCTTCTCTTGGTCTGCAAATGGACATTTCTCAAGACCACTGTAGAAGCCATTTTTGTCTGACATGAGGGTTAAAGGGTTAATATGAACATTTCTACTTAGTCAATTCGGGTCAAGAGAATTAAGCCTTTTTTTTTTTGAAAATCTACCACTTGAATGACTGCCTCGGTTATTGAACCAGTCATTCCAGTGGTAAATTTCCATGACATTCTTCTCTTAGCGTGCAAATAGACATTACTTAAGACATGCATTGCAGAGGCTGGTTTTGGCAAGCTTATCAATTAAAGTTTAGTTGATATGGGTTTTCAGCGGTGAAAGTTTATCCAGGCTTAATCTTAATCATCTGTGGTTTTAATACCTGGGCTTGTTTGTCAAATGTATTGTTATCCTTCATGCTTCAAATTGATTGTTTTACTACCTGCATGATAGATGTATAGATCTAATCACATTAAACCTCGCTAATATTTCACATGATATAACACGATTACATAGCATTTACATATGTAACTCAATAGGAGCAAAACACTTCCGTAACAGGGTTTCATCAGCCGTACATCGTGACGCAAATGCAGAAGGGTAACTGAGATTGTTGATGGTTGGTCGTGGTGAGTTGACTGGCTTGGAAAAAGCAGACGCTCTTTCAGATGTAAGCTAGGATGCATTTAACACTTTAATGCTCAAATTTGGTCTAAAATTTTTATAATATTTTCTTATTGGAGGTCCATTTACAGGCCAAGAGAATACAATTTTTTTCAATTTATCACTGTAATGACTGGCTCGGTTATCGAGCCAGTCATCCCAGTGGTAAATTCTTTTAAATTGTATTCTCTTGACCTGTAAATGGACATTCGACAAGACCATAGCAGCGGCAGGTTTTGACCGGTATGACAAAGGGTTAAATTATTCCCTAAATTAGGTCTTGGATTACTGATGCCATAAGGTGCAATCGCAAAGTTATAGTGCGTTATGCGCTGTTGGGTTCCAAAAATGAAAGTAATTTGGTTGTTGGCCTTCTTTCATTATCCAAAATTTCCAGTAAATCTGTAAAGTTATTTCTCGTTAAATAACCGCTTGGTTGATGTTAACAAAACCTTGGTAGAAATACCTTGTGTAAATTGGACCTGTTTTGGCTATGCCCCGCCCATCTCTATCTAAGGCCACTCACACCTCGTCCATGTTGGGATCGATCGATCTCTGAACTCCCTGACTATTAATTTCCAGAAAACTATACAGGTAAGCTGTTAAATATTTTCAACGATGCCATAGAGGAAAACTGTTGAATATTTTTAAAATTAATTTAGCAGCGTCTTCCAGTAAAATTACTTTCAAAAATGTTCAACAGAATAAGTTTTATATCGTAAAGAATATACTTAATCAGACATTTGCTGGTGAAAAGGTTAATGTGCTTCTTAAGTATCATTGTGTGTAATATTGCTGAGTCACTGCGGCATATATACCTGGTACCTTAAATATTACAGGTGCACATAAAAAGTAACCCAATTGCTTATAGCAGTATTGGCATAATTTTCACGCATGACTGTAGACACCACAAAAGCAGTATTGATTTAATCCCCATATTTTTAGAAGAAAAGTATGGATTATGCTGTCCCACGTGCGTGTGTGCGTATGTATGTGTGTGTGTGTGCGCGTGTGTGTATGCGTGCGGGAATATGTACGTATGTGCGTGTGTGCGTGCAGGCATGTGTGGGCGCACGCATAATCCCACCTGCCCGCCCGATCATTTTGAATTTATCACCACAAAATCATAAACTGTTTGATAAATTCATCTAAATTTTAATCCTTCAAACATTGCCCACAGGTTATCACAGATTTCTCACTATATTTTTTTCCGAAAAGTTAATCTGAATAGGTATTGAATAAGGCATCGAATTATGCAGATATTTATAAAGCGCTAACAAACCCAACTGTCAATCAAATGACATAACATGTCAAAGAAAAACAATGAGAAAAATAATGCAATCGAGGGCTCTAATTTGTCACTCAAGTGTATGACGCCGTAATCAATTTTTATGGTCGGGTAATGGGAAAAACTAGCCAACCCGGGACCAGTAAAGGCCGCCTCTCGGGCCATACTATGGTTACCCCGACGGATGGCAATACGAACGTACAGATAAAGGAAGTGTCCAAGACACTATTTGCTTCCCCTGCACATGCGCGGGGGCACTGGGAGTACCCCATAATAGACAGGTTTTTCTCCTAGGGCAGGGCATGACCATGTATGTGTGATGCCACTAACTGGGTGAACACTTTTTAGCATGGATATACTATTTTCGCATAACTCCTTCCTCAAATTACCATGGAACAGTTACTTTGACCGCTCTCAGTGATCAACAACTACAAGGTTGCCAGTGCTGAATCTCCTTTTTGAACAGCCACTGACGGACCAGCAACCAAACTAACATCCAAAATTATTCCACCTATCCTGAGGACATTCCGCCTCTTCCCATGCCACTCGGAACACTTTGTGCACGGAACGTCGCATCTTTTGCCTGATACGGAAAAAGAAGGACTGAACCTGTGCCGCCTCGCGTACGAGCTTGTGTGCACTTGCCTTCTGCCAAATACTTGCGACCGTTTGAGAACACCGTTTCCATCACCTGATTCCCACGGAAGAAGAACTCTGAATCCTGTACCTGCCTCTGACCGAGTTCGACCCTTGTGCCATTCCGCGCCTCCACCTTAGGGGAGAACTTTTCTGACGAAACATCTTGCAGAACTGTACTTTTACAGCTCGCATTGCCTATTCTCTATTCACGTCTGTTCTTTTTCGATGACACACATGAACTTTTACTGCCTAAGGAAGTCCTGCTTCCGACCTGTGTCACTGTGATCTCTGGACATCGAGGAGGCAAGACGTTGTAGCTTGGGAACATATCTACCAAGGCTGGTTTCGAGCCAGCAGCATCCACAATAGAGAAACCTAGACCCTGCATCTGTGGGAACTGCTTTTACTGCCTTTCTGAGACTATGAACATACTTACTAAATCTTAATTGTACTAACTTTTTAAAGTTTCCTATTTTTCTTACAGATCTACTGCTTTAAGAACTCTTCTTTCAGGTCTTACGCAGCCTTTCTCCTGCTTAGGGATTTCTTAGCTGTCATATTCGGACGGCAATCTCGCGCTCCGCTCGACTTGAAGACATATATTAGCATCGTCAGTGGTGTCTCTTTTTCAGTAGTTAATAGGACATCCGCCTTAGCCGCCAAATTCACGGGTGGCAGTGTGAAGATGTAAAATAGCACTGCGATCGAAGATGCCTTTCTTTCTACCAAAACAGGCTTCTCCCTCCCCCCACCCTTGGAAGCGCTAGGGCATCTGCACTATTTTTTAACCTCCCCTAAAACAAATGTTGCCAGCGGACATTATTTCCGCTGCCTCCCTTATAGCTCCTGCCTGTAACGGCAATGACCGCTGCATGTCCTAGGCACCGCAATCCACAAATCATCGTAGGATATGGAAAGTCGAGTCTGGTTTGCCACATCTCCCAGCTCACCTTCCTTGCAGTCGCCGGACCATGACATGACCACGATCAAGCATGGTCAAACTGTTGACCATGTTACAATTCCCATGCTGGATTAACCATGCTCAAACCTTGATGGTGTTTAATGCAGCACAATAGACCATGGTTATTCAAGCATGGTCAACCATTGTTTGACAATCTTTTTTGACATAGCACAAGTGTTTCTCATGGTATCTAAATTTTGGAGGTCCCAGGAACCCCACAGCTAGAAATCTATAGGTCTCAGCCTGAAGTGTGGGGTTCCCAAACAGACATTTGCGATAATTCCAATGCAGTTTTTCTTATCCATGCTAAAATTATAGTACCATGGGCTCACAGCGGTGAATTAAGGGAGACGCCCAATGCTAGGTTTTGTGGGTATGTTTGTGCCAAAACCTGTGAAACTAATTAGCATTTAACAATCATACAAGATTTTCATGGGTCCATTGGACCCACTGCCATAACTTTTGTGGGTCCTAAGTTAGATTTTGAGCCTCTATCCCCTCAAAAGGACCCGTATGAGAAACCCTGCATGGCACAGGTATATATACTGAACCAAAAGTTTAGCAACACTGAGAATATTACTGTATAAATGTTATTTAACAAAAACAAATTGATTCAAATATATTATTTAATTGATAGGTCATTTTCCAATTTGAACAACAGTCTCTTGTTACTGTAATGCTAGCATCGCGCCTTTAACACGGCATCATTCAACGGAAGGGTCCAATTTAAATAATGACACTGAGCTGTCAATACCGGTTGTGACCTCTGCGCGCATTAACCACCGCCGTACATCGCTTTCTCATGCTTCGAATTAAGCACCTGATGTCACGAAAAGGAATCGCATCCCATTCCTGGAGCAGCGCAGCTTCCAGCTCCCGCACGTTGTGAAGATGTGGATGGTTCTCACGCACCATACGGCCACACGTATTCGATAGGAGACAAGTCCGGTGATCGCGCTGGCCAGTCCAACACCGGAACATTGTTAGCCTCAAGGAAATCACTGGTGACCCTAGCTGAATGAGGACGGGCATTGTCTTGCTGGAACATAAAGTCTGCATGATGCTGCATAAAAGGGATGACAACAGGGGCGACAACTTCTTCACAGTAACGTTGAGCCATTAAATTTCCGCAAATCACAATAAGATCTGTTTTGCCATTTTCATGGATTCCAGCCCACACCATGACACTGCTGCCACCGAATCTGTCGCGTTGAATGATGTTGGCTGCATGATACCGTTCTCCTAAACGTCGCGAAACCCGTTGCCTACCATCCGCCACATCCACACAAAACCTCGACTCATCACTGAACAAAACATGGCTCCATTGTTGAGCACGCCATCGCTGATGAGTTCTTTCCCATGCAAACTGATTCTCGATGTGATGCTCTGTAAGCGGAACAGCAACAAGTGGACGACGGGCATGCAGTCCAGCATCATGGAGTCTGTTTCGCACAGTTTGTGCATGCACTGTAGTGCCAGTAGCGGTGTGCAAATTATGGGGCATTCGCGGCGCAGTCTCAAACCTGTGACGTCGTGATGACGTCACTAAGTAGCGGTCTTCTCGTGGTGTTGTTGCTCTCGGTCTGCCAGATCGTGGTCGGTCATTAACATGTCCAGTTTCCTGCTCACATTGGCGGAGACAGGAAATGGTTGAGGCGTGAACATTAATTCTGTACTTATTTTGTACATGTGTTCCACTATATAAGTTAAATTCATAGTAAGCGGGCTGGAATGTGAAATTCACTGAAAGACTGATCGACTGTTTTAGAACATATTCATGCTAGTAGTAGTAGTAGTAGTAGCAGTAGCAGTAGTAGTAGCAGCAGCGGTTGTGGTTTGTGGTAGTGATAGTCGTAGTAGTAGTAGTAGTAGTAGTAGTAGTAGTAGTAGTAGTAGTGGCGGCGGCGGTTGTGGTAGTAGTAGTAGTAGTAGTAGTAGTAGTAGTAGTAGTAGTAGTAGTAGTAGTAGTAGTCCAATTGATGGAATAAAATCACTACTTTTGGATACGCATACGTACAAATGGAATGACTCATTCGGATACGCATATGCATTAATGGAATCCTAGGTTTAGTCAACAATCCAGGTCCGCTTAGGTAGCAAAATGAAAAGGACCTGTCTCACTCGGGGTAACTCATACAACATTGTATGCCTACATGACATGAGCTATGGTAATAGTCATGAAGATATAGGCAAGCTGTAAGTGTGTGTATTTAACCCTTGCAACCCTGATGTCAATATTCTATCTTTTCAATAACAAAAAAAACTGATGTACATTTTTAAACAATTTTGGTGGATGATGTTGGTGTCTACGACAGCAACATCTTCCACCAAATTTGCCAAAAAATTAACACCAGATGATCTTTTAATTTAGTTTGAAAATTTTAAATTTTAACATCACAGCGGCAAGGGTTAAATTGTCTTACTGTAAGCAAATTTCAACTTAAAATAAAAGGCGACTACCTGAGATGTAATTTAACTCTTTAACTGCCAATTTACCTCTAAAATGGGTTCTGCAGTGGTCTTGAGAAATGTCCATTTTCAGAACAGGTCAACACTATTTTTGAAAATTTAACACTGGAATGACTGGCTCGCTAACCGAGCCAGTCATTCCAGTGTTAAATTTTCAAAAATAGTCTTGACTTGTTCTGCAAATGGACATTTCGCTAGACCGCTTACCGAACCAGTCATTCCAGAGGTAAATTGTCAAAAATATTCTCCTACTCTATAAATGGACATCAAAGCTATGAAAAAATTAAAGAGTTTTTTAACAAATTTGATGATTAAAACGTTAACCCTCTGACATTTAGTTGAAAGTTTATAAGCATTGGCTGTATTAATTTTAAATTAAATATTAAGTGTTTTAATTTTCACGCTTGGAATTCATTTTAACAGAACTTTATGTTAGCGGTCAGGCTCTAGCTTTACCTGAAGATGAGGTACTTGTGAATTGAATCCAGGTAAATTCTAGATACCTGATTTATGTGGCTTATAGCTGTAATCATTGAATATATTTGTCATAATCAGCTGTGTATACAAGGTGAATTGCTCAGACATGTGATAAGACATAAAATGTTAAACGTGGCAGTGGCATGTTTTACCCTAGATAACTGATTTTTAACTCGTTAAAAGTAGTTACTAAATTCTAAAAGTTATAAACTCATTGGAATATATTGAAAATATTAAAACAATTTGACTATATAAGCAGCAGTGACATTCAGCTGGGTTTTTAAACAAATTTCATGAGTGTTTTACTGTTGATGTTATAGGAAATAGGCTTGTAATTCATACTAAGCAGTGCTATAACTAAACAATATTGTAAAATAAAAGCTAAAATATATGCAATATATTTTACATGTGCTTAGTTAGATTTTATGTTTAAAACTTTACTGTGTATTCTGAAACAGCTCGGTCGATTCATGATTTAGTCTCGGGTTTATTATCGAAAATATAAGAAAGTATTAATATTTAATTTTATTTGCTATTAAGTAAAGTTAAGAGTTAATTTATGTCAGGGTGTCGGCTGAAATTACTTATTCACTGACATGTAGCTAGAGTAACCTAGCAATGTGTTTAAATCAGATATGTGGTCGTTGAAGCGTTAACTATGCATTTGTGTGTACTGGGATCACCAATGTAGTATTGTAAGATACAAAATAATATGCGTTAACATATTAGCTCACTGAGTCAGTATATGTCCAAATGTTTGCAGTTGGGTGTCGAAATGTCCATTTGCAGACCTAGAGAAGACAATGTTTGACAAATTAGCCAAGAGAAGACTGTTAGCCTGGAAATAAACATTTATTAACCACTATTGTGTAAATTGACCAAAAATGGCGAAAATAAGACTATTTAAAAAAAATTTAACACTGGAATGACTGGCTCGATGAACAAGCCAGTCATTCCAGGTTTACATTTTAAAAAATCGTCTTCTCTTGACCTGTAAATGGATGGTTACGTAGCAGAAAGTTGGATTTTCTTGACAAATTTGTACCATTAAATGATCTTAATGAGTGGTCTAAGTGTGAACATGATCCTAAAAGTTGTTTACCATATATAGAAAAAGAGATTATAACCACTTGTCTTTATTGTCCACCTGACTTTATTGATCACCCACTACAGTGTTCATTATAAACAGGTGTCAAAGCGCTGTACCTGTAGTCTATATGAAGACTTCCATTAGTCAGTTGTTAACTCTTTAACGCTTACAGACCAAAATTGACAAATACGTTATGATGTATATTGTATATTCTGTTGAAATATTTAAAATCTAATTTGACAGGGAGACTGCTCATGGCTATGACAGTAACATTCTTCAGTCAATTTAGTTTCAAAATAGCCAACCGTTTTCCTGTTTTACTTGTCTTGGTATTAAGATACTGGAAGGTGAAGGGTTAAAATGTTGAGGATATGTTTATGCACAGGATATTTTAACGCTTTCATGAAGAAGCCAGACAAAACCAGCCTCTGTAGTGGTCTTGAGGAATGTCGATTTGCAGGCCAAGAGAAGACTATTTTTGACAATTTACCACTGGAATGACTGGCTCGATAACAAATTTAGTCATTAAATGGTTAAAAAACTTTATATACAGATTGAGATGAAACTTGGTGGAGGGGTTGTATTATTCGTAGGCGGATTCAGAACATATTCAAATATCCACCGGTTCAGAGTAATTTGTCCTTTATCCATCATATTCAATGGATGAATCCACTTCTAGTTATGTCCCAGACCCTCTCTCTTAAGCTAAGGTCTGCCCATGCTTTTCTCATTTTGGGATTGATTGAATTCTGAATTCCCAGAATTCCAATTTCAGAAGTAATTTGAGGGAGTGCTGTTGCTGCCATAAGTCAAATTAGTTTCCAAATATTCAACAGCGTGTTTATTGAATGGTAAAGACAACTGAAGGACTATTCCAGGTTCATGATGGAGTATTCTCTGTCAATTATGATTCTGACATCAGCCTACATCTGACGTAATTGATTATGACATCAATACTTAAGTAATGGATTTAGGATTCATCAATTGATCCACGAGGTATCATGGTTTTAGATATGATTTCAATGGAGGAATTCCACTTTATCCATCAATCATATGATGTCATAATCAACTACGTGACGTGTAAGCTGACATCATAATCAATTATATCATGAATGACGTAGCAAGATTCGGCACGAAAGCTTAACTGATAACAGACTAAGAAATGTTGAATGAATTTTATGTCTTCACTATTTAATAAACATTCTGTTGAATATTTTGAAACTAATTTAAATGGCCACTGTTGCTGATTATTTTCGAAATATTCAACAGCTTACCTGTATTGTTTTCTGGAAATTGAGATTCAGAAAGTGCAAATATTGATTGATCCCAACACTGGCAAAAGGTGGGTGGAACTTAGCTAAAGATGGGTGGGGGCATAGCTAAAACTGGTTACCTCCATTAAACAGATATTGGTAATTGCATATATATATATATATATATATATATATAGCTGCCTCAGGGTATTTAAAACGGGATTTTAAATTATTTGCAAGAGTTATTGCAAGAAATGTGTGACACAGTCATATAATTCATTCACCCCTTTAACACTCAGTCAAAAATGGCTTCTGCACTGGTCTTGAGTAATGTCCATTTGCAGACCAAGAGAAGAATGTTTTTGAAAATTTACCACTGGAATGACTGGCTCGATAACCGAGCCAGTCATTCCAGTGGTAAATTTTCAAAAATAGTCTTCTCTTGGTCTGCAAATGGACATTTTCTATGAGAAAATCCAAATTTTCCTGAACAAATTCGAGTGTTAAGGGGCTAAACACAGTTTTACATTTTTTTTATAGGTGGTTAGTCTTGTGTCATTGCTATATGTGCCAATGAATCTGTAGAGTTGGTACAAATTTAATACCATTTCATATGTATGGTATTTTATTTTGAATTGGTTTCTGTATTTAGAGGTGTGTATTTGGGAACAAGGTGTCTACAGCGTCTTGTGAAAAAGTTTAACAATTTGGTCATCAAGCCAATCAAAAATGGCCTCTGTAGTGCTTTTTACTTTTTCAACAATAAAACCATGAAAAAGTTCATTGTTTACTATGTATTAGCATATTCTTTCGAATATTTTAAAATTAATACGACTGGACTGCAGGCAATGGCTTCCAGTCATATTAATTTCAAAATATTCAACAGCTTTTCCGCTTGTTTTCCCTGAAATTAAGATTTATGAGAAATTTATCAGTGAATAGAGTTAAGAATTGTCAATTAATTTGCCAATCAAGAGAAGACAATTTTACCACTGCTGGACTGACTGGCTCAATAAGCAAGCCAGCGCTTCCAGTGATAAATTTTCTGAAATAATCTCCTGGTTTGGAAATGCATAACTTTCTATGAGAAAACTGAAAATTTTAAAAACAAAATTGAGGTTTAAATGGTTAATACTATTATATATCCTATGTTTTAAAAACTTTAATGGTCAAATTTGGTTAATAAAATTTCAATTTTCTCATTTGCAGACCTAGAGATTATATTTTAGAATCTACCCCTGAACATTCAGCGACAAATCCCTGAAAAAGTAAATTCTTTACAATATATAACTTATTCTGCTAGATATTTTAAAATTAATTTAACTGGAAGCCATTACTTCCTTCCAGTCAAATAATTTCAAAATATTCAGCAGTTTTCTTGTATGGTTGCTTTGAGAAATTCATCAATGAAAGTATTAATAGAACTACCGGTATTTATTTTGGATTTATAGTGAAATGTCATCTTGGAAGCTAATTTGTGCCATATAATTCTATATATCACATGACCTGTGGTTACATATATTTATAATGATCGTTATTGATGTATTGTATCGTAACACGTTGCACGCGGTATATAGTATAGCTCCGAAATTAGTTTCCAAAACAATTAAAACAGAAACATGTTAGTTAGTACAATTTTGAACACGATGTAAGAAATGTTCTGTTGAATATTTTGAACATTAACTCTTACCACACTGATGTCAATATTCTCTCTTTTGCTGTGTCAGTAGCAAAGAAACTAAGGTACATTTTTTGACAATTTTGGTGGATGACGTTGCTCTCTATGACAGCACCATCTTCCACCAAATTTGTTGAAACATGAACACTAGTTCATCTATTAATTTAATTTGAAAATTTTAAATTTGGACATCGGAGTGGTAAGGGTTAATAAGATTGGAAGCCATTGCTGCCTTAGACCGATCTCTGTCTGACTTATGTAGCAATGGCTTCCAATCCAATTATGTTCAAAATATTCAACAGTGTGTTATTTTTGTCGTATCAAGAATTAAATGGTTAGTTTTCAATATGCATTTATTTTAATACATCAGGACTTATCCCTTTTTAACCCTTTAACACTCATAGCAGCCAAAAATGGCCTCTGCAAGTAGTCTTGAGAAATGTCCATTTGCAGACCAAGAAAAGAGTATTTTTAACAATTTCTCACCTCAATGACTGGCTCGATAACTGAGCCAGTGATTCCAATGATAAATTAAAAAAAATACTCTTCTTTTGGTCTGCAAATGGACATTTTCTTTGAGAAAATTCAAATTCTCTTGAAAAAATTTAAGGGTTAAAGGGTTAATAAAACGTAACAGATCTTTTTATGCTATCATTGTATCCAGACACCATCATAATGAAAATGATTTTCAAATTTACATATGTTTATGTGGTTTGGACTGAGTTAATTTTACAATACTGCCACACACGATGTGTGTAATATATGGAACCAAAAATTTTAAAAATTTGATTCTCTTGCCCTGTGAATGGACATTCCACATGATCATACCAGAGGCTGGTTTTGGCCTGCTTGACCATTAAGAATTAGGTTCTATCATCGGAAATATGGAATGCCTTGCATTCACGTGATAGATTGGAGCAACTACTTCAAATCAGTTAATTCTCTGATTTTTTTTTCCGATATTAACTATTGTGATGGATTTATTGAATTAGCGTGTTCAGACGTATATGAATATAATCGATATATTTATGTTACACCGGAGTAACTCTGTGAAAATTATGCCGTCCTGCCAGTCTGTGCGAGATCACGCGTGTCTGAGTCTCTATCTGTTCCTTCCTGTCTGCCTGCCTGCAAGCCTTGTCCTGTGTCAAGTAATTGATTGTAACACAACTGAAACATTTGGATGGAATTCTACCAAATTTGGTATATGAGTTACTCATGATTGCTGAGTGTAAGATTACATTTACATTTGTCTCCGTCCCAAGAGGGTCAAAAGGTCAAAGCGGTGAATGTGGGGATTTGTGATGACACATCATTTACCGTGCAATATGATTTTATCTTTATTTAGATCTCTTCTAGCTGGATTAAAATCATGTATTTTGTTATGCAGTTGACAACCTAACATGTGTGACACGCTAAAGCTGCATAGATGGCTTTATCAGAAATGTAAAAGATTTGACTACAGACAGACAGATAAAACAAATGTAACACTATAGTTGTTACAGTGATGGTTTTGTGAGAAATGTCAAGAATTTGGTGACTGACAGACAGACTGACAGACAAACAGATTTATGCTAATGATTGTACATTTGCAGGTTAGAGAAGGCAATGGTTGTTGAGCCCTTCACGAAGTGTATGATGTCTCGACTTTATGATCCAAATGACCTTCTGGCATCTGAGAATTTAGTAGAATATTAGTTTTTCAAAATGTCCTGATGTCCCGATATCAGCGCAAATCCAGGCATCTATTTTAAAATTTAACACTGGAATGACTGGCTCAGATATCGAATCAGTTAATCCCATGCAAAGTTCTGAAAAATGATCTCTTGACCTGCACATTTTATGGGCCTAGACCACTGCACAAGAGGAATTTGTTCAGATTAACAATTATGAGTTAACCCTTTCACCAACAAATCCCTGAAAAAGTAAATTCTTTACAATATAAAATTTATTCTGTTGAATATTTTGAAAATAATTTGACGGGAAGCTGTTGCTGCCTAAGGCAGCAACGGCTTCCAATCAAATTAATTTCAAAATATTCAACAGTTGTTTTTCTGTATGTTTGCCTTGAAAATGAGATATGGGGAATCCATCGGTGAAAGGGTTAATATATAAATACCAGATATATAGTTCATGACAGATAATTATACAGCCAATGATATTAAACTTAACCCTTTATGGTCAAGAAAATCAAAATATTTGCTTTTTTGATTGTCTACTTGCAAGCCATGATACAGCTATTTTTTAAATTGTTATCACTGAAATGACTGGCTCAGTTATCACACCAGTTATTCCAGTGACAAATTTTAAAAGATAATGTTCTTGACAGGCAATTGAGGGAATGTTCGTTAAAATGACTGCAAAGTCCGCTTCTGGCCGACTTGATGACTAAAGAGTTAAAGCTGGTTTACGTTATCAGATTAATTTAATAAAGTAAAAGCTAAATTTTAAAAATGTGGCATTTTGCAGAGCAAAACGTCAAAAATTGAAAGTAGTAGTTGAATAGTTGTATATACAACTTTCAAAATGTTAACCCTGGAATTAAAGTCTGATTTAGTCAACATAGCCAATCAGAAGTTCCACACACCCCACCCCCCAACACACCCAACCCCCACACACCCTGCCCCACCACCCCCACCCCAAACATGTCCGCGCAGCGTCGACGAATTTTGAGAAATAGTTCATAGTTGAGTGCAAGGCTGTGTCTATTGAATATTTCTTACCTCTAAGCGTATTATTAATTAACCCTTTAACACTTAAATTTGTTCAATAAAATTTGAATTTTTACAATAAAAATGTCCATTTGCAGACCAAGAGTAGATTGTTTTTGAAAATTTACCACTGCGATGACTGGCTCGGGTTATCGAGCCAGTCATTCCAATGGTAAATTTTCAAAAATACTCTTCTCTTGGTCTGCAAATGGGCATTTCTCAAGGCCACTGCAGAAGCCGGTTTTTTGGCCAATTTGAGGGTTAAAGAGTTAACACACAATCTGGCCAAAAAATAATTCCTGCAAAATAAGTCTGTGCAAGATGTCCGTCCATTTGCAGAACATTAGAGAAGACTCTTTTTAAAGTTTAATGAAACTACTGTAATGACTGGCTCAATAACCGCCAGTCATTCCAATAGAAATATCTTCAAAAATAGTCTAATCTATTTGCATATGAACATTTTGCATAAGAAAATAAAAATTTTCTAGAAAAGATTTGATGATTAAATGATCAGTCAATAAATGAAATATGTTATGACAATATTATAAAGATCTACAACCCATGGGGTCGGGTGTGGGTGGGTGGTGTACTGCATTTGTGTGTCTGTTTGTTTGTTGGTCCCCAGCTGTTTCTAGGAAACTATTGATTCAATCTGCCTCAAATACTAATGCAAGGTTTGTCTGTGGTCTTGATCAAAATTTGGGGAAAGACTAAGGATCCAGGATCAGATCAACTTCTGGATTTATGAAGTAGACGTGGGTTGTCAATCTGTAATTGATTCCGGTTCTATGTGGTATCTATGTGATTAAATCTTAACCCTTTAACCCTCGAATTTATTCAAGAAAATATCAATTTTCTCATAGAAAATGTCAATTTGCAGAGCAAGAGATTATTTTTTAGCCAGTCATTCCAGTGGTAAATTTTCAAAAATAGTCTTCTCTTGCTCTGCAAATGGACATTTCCCAAGATGACTGCAGAAGCCGTTTTTTGGCTGATAGGAGTGTTAAAGGGCTAAGCTAAGTGATGTACGGCAGCTGTGTAGAAGATAGAACAAGCTTATAAGTTAGATTTATGTATTGATCTAAATTTAATAATTAGGACATCAGCTTGCTCAAGCTACAGATAACATCAGGTAGATATTGATTCTAATATCTCTATGCCCATGAATAACATGCTTTAGTCAGTATAGCAACGTCTGTGCGTGTGTGTACGTACTTGCATGTGTGTATTATCCATGCGTGTTGTCTCTCACTAGACATATATTTAAAACGCATTTGATTGGCTTAATGTTGCGCCGTTGTCATGGCATGAGCAAATTCCCTTTGGGCAACTTCTGAAACACTTGTCATTGCTGACTGTTATGTCATAATTAATCAATTTAATCAATTATAGTGTCATTCCTATGACCCTAATAGCGCACCTTACTGGGCTGTATTAGCCCGGTATTGGTCCAGTAACCTGGATTATAAGAGGACATGAGTTACACAGTACGATTGTTACTAAACTCTGCTAAACTCGCACAAATGAATTCAACATGACACTATTGCTGACAACACTAGCCCAATGGACCTTTCCACTGTATCCATCCATCATATGATGTCATAATCAACTACGTGACATGTAGAATGAAATCACAATCAATGACATCATGAATGATGTGTGTGTGTGTCACGAATGCATAATTGAAGACGGACTATGCATTGTTGTATGAATTGTATGTCTTTACTATTTGATAAATATCTTGGGGAATATTTTGTAACTAATTTGACGAAGCGCTGTCGCTGCCATAGGCAGCGACAGCACCCAGTCAAATTAGTTACAAAATATTCAACAATTTACCTGTACCTGTGTAGTCTTCAGGAAATCGATAGTCAGGGCATTCGGGGATCGATCAATCACAACGCGGCCAAATGATGGTGGAGCTTAGCTGGAGGTGGGCGGGGCATAGCTAACACTGGAAAAGTGTATTGAATGTATGCTACGTTACAACATTACTTCATGTCTTCTTATTGTGCGACTTGATGACTTTAGTTAGTTAGTGTCATCAAGAAGACATAGCTTCTTAACCCCCATGACCCTCAAATTTATTCGCAAATTTTTTTTCATTTCTTGTTGAAAATGTCCGTTTGCAGACCAAGAAAATATAATTTTTGAAATCTTATCACTGATTATACAAGGCAGTTATGCCAGTTGTAAATTTTCAAATATAGTTTTCTCTTGTTTCTCTTGGCCTACAAATGGGCATAGCTTAAGACCAATGCAGAAGCCATTTTTGGCCAGCTTGAATGTTAAATGGCTCCACCACAAGACTAGTGAAAAGCAAGATGCCTCAATTGTGCTTTGTGGAGTATTTAGACAACCCTTCTTGACCTCAAACTGGCCTCTGCAGTGGTCTTAATCCTTTAACCCTTGAATCTGTCCAAGAAAATTTAAATTTTCTCATAGAAAGTGTCTATTTTCAGACCAAGAGAAATTTTTTTTTGAAAATTTACTACTGGAATGCCTGTCATTCCAATGGTAAATTTTCAAAGATATTCTCTTGGTCTGCAAATGGACATTTCTCAAGACCACTGCAGAATCCGGCTTTGGCTGATATGAGTGCTAAAGGGTTAATGAAGGGTTAATGAAGGTCCAGTCTTCTTGACCTGCAAATGGACATTCAGTAAGCAGATATTTAGATATTTCAATTGGCCGATTTTCATCATTTTTTTAAAATTTTGACCATTAACCCTTTCATCAATGTATTCCCTATTTTCTCAATTTCAAGACACTATTACGGGAAAGCTGTTGAATATTTTGAAATTAATATTACTGAAAGCTTCAACAGAATATGTTACATGTTTCAAATAGAAAGAATTACCTTTCCCATGGATTTATCAGTGTAAGGGTTAAAAGGTGATTTTAATCTGCCAACAGCCAGTGGTATCTGAAGGTCTCTTATCTTTATGCCCATCAGAATGGAGTTAATTGGATGACTTGAGTGGTCCAAAAGAGGTACCACAATTTGCAAATAAAAAAATTCTGTTATAGTCAATGCGTTTGCACTGGCAGTTATATCTAATGAGGGATGGCTATCCGTGCTCAATTAAATCAAAAATACCACCGAGAAATGACCATTCTAACGATATTGCATTTCTCTTGCTTTGTCAGAAATCGTATCCGTCAGCGAAAGTGAAATATGTCATGGAGATTCTTGGTATAATTTATCGAACCAGTTTTCTGATCTAAGTGGTGCCCACATAAAACTGCCATTGCTGGTTGATTCCATTGTAAGCAGTGATCATTGCACTTTTAAACATTATACGCCCTGATGGTGGAATTCTTTAACAATATAAGTATACGTCTATTTTATTATTAGCTCATGTCGCCTTAAAGGTCAAGTGAGCCTATGCCATGACAATGGACCTTTCCATTTTTAGCTATGCCCCGCCCATCACTAGCTAAGCCCCACCAACAGCTCGCCATGTTGGAATTGATCGATCCCCAAATGCCCTAGATATCAATTTCCTGAAAACTATACAGGGAAGCTGTTGAATATTTTGTAACTAATTTAACTGGGTGCTGTTGCTGCCTATGGCAGCAACAGCGCCCAGTCAAATTAGTTTCCAAATATTCAACAGAATATTTATTAAATAGTAAAAGCAAACAATTTGTACAACAACACATAGACCGTCTTCAAATATGCGTTCGTGACGTACTTATCGACGCCATTCATGACGTCATTCATTATGATGTCATTGTACTCATCACGCAGTTCATTGTGACGTCATATGATGGGTGAATTGTCTATTTTCCTTCAGCTTTTCCTTTAAAGGTGCATATTATTAACACCAAAATGTTTGAAAGTAATATTATTAAAATTGTATACTTTTAGTGGCTTAAGTTGAAAGCCTAAATGTAATGAAATGAAATAAATCTTAACAAATGGAGATTTAATCCCACATTAATGACACGAGTCCCTAATTCTAATTCACAACTAAAAAATTATATTAATTTATATGTAATGAATTAATGACCATATGTTAATATATTTCATTTCTTTACATCTAGGCACACACCGTAACACTTAGTATGCTGATGTCAATATCCTATCTTTTACCGTGTCAATAGCGAAGAAACTAATGTACAATCGTCAAAGATTTTGGTGGAAGATGTTGCTGTCTACGACAGCACCATCTACGATAGCACCGTCTTCCACCAAATTTGTTGGAAAATAAACACCAGTTCATCTTTTGCTTTAATTTGAAAATTTAAAATTTTAACATCAGAGTGGTAAGTGTTAAGCCTCTAAAAGTATACCATTTTAACAATTTTATTTTCTAGCATTCTAGTGTGAATATGCACCTTTAAGAGAATACCCATGAACTGGTGTGTGTGTGTGTGTGTGTGTGCGTGCGTGCGTGCGTGCGTGCGTGCGTGCGTGCGTGCGTGCGTGCGTGCGTGCGTGCGTGCGTGCGTGCGTGCGTGCGTGCGTGCATGCGCGCGTGAGTGCGCGTGCGTGTTTAAGCATGTATACATACATATACGTATGTGTACGTGTGTGCATGCACGCGTGCGTGTGTGTCCCTCTGATTACTGTATAGGTAGTTCTAGAGCTTAGCTATTGATCTGTGATCCAGTGGTGATCTAATTGACGCCTCGGGTTGTTAGTGGCGTGTGTAATTGTGATAATTAATCTGTTTCGTGTTTTAGTGTGACATGATTCTGGCATCAATCGGCTGTTGGGAAGTATTTGGCAATTGATTCTTGTGACATTAATTACTATGTCTGAGCATTGATGCATATATGCGTACACGGAACATGTGTGCATGCTTGAGCCCATTCCACCCTATGGATCAGATATCAGAAACATTTGACTGAACGTCTGAAATATCGTGTTTGTACATGTATGTGTGTGCATGCATCATTCTAAATGTATGTAATATATCAACCTAATAATGGACAATATCTGCCAGCATAGATCAACCAACTTTGCAAGGTTGCTATTCCCCTTGTGGCCAGAAGTGGAGGGTGGGGCAGATTACTTATATTTAAGTTTCTTAGGTCGACCAATATGCTACAATGTATTTTTGTTTCCTAATCACTTTCTTTACCAGTGATGGTCGTCAATTACCCCTGTTTGCTGGTAGACGACATTCTGCAATGTATCTTTGTTGCCTAGAAACTAGACTAAGAGGCTGCTACTGACTACTTTGGAAGTCCAGTGGTGGGCATCAATGTGCTTTATGGAATTTAAATGGTTTCTGCTGATGGCCGATGGTGTCCACTGATAGCCGATGGTGTCCACTGATGACCGATGGTGCCCACTGAAAGCCGATGGTGTCCACTGATGGCTGAGGGTGTCCACTGATGGCCAATGGTGTCCACTGATAGCCAATGGTGTCCACTGATGGCCGATGGATGGCCAATGGTGTCCCCTGATGGCCAACGGTGTCCACTAATGGTGTCCATTGATTGCCAATGATGTCCACTGGTGGCAGATGGTATCCGCTGATCGGTGGTGTCCACTGACGGCCAATGGTGTCCACTGATGGCCGATGGTGTCCACTGAAAGCTGATGGTGTCCACTGATGGCCAGTGGTGTCCACTGATGGCAGATTGTGTCCACTGATGGCAGATGATGTCCACTGATAGCCGATGGTGTCCACTGATGGCCAATGGTGTCCACTGATGGCAGATTGTGTCCACTGATGGCAGATGATGTCCACTGATAGCCGATGGTGTCCACTAATGGCCGATGGTGTCCACTGACGGCCAATGGTATCCACTGATGGCCGATGGTGTTCACTGATGGCAGATGATGTCCAATGATGGCAGATGATGTCCGCTGAAGGCAGATGGTGTCCACTTATGGCCGATGGTGTCCACTGATGGCAGATGATGTCCGCTGAAGGCCGAAGGTGTCCACTGATGGCAGATGGTGTCCACTGATGGCCGAAGGTGTCCACTGATTGCTATGGCCTTGGCTAGTAGTGATTGGTAGTTGTAACTTATTTATTTACTGATTTAAGGTCTTCACTGGAGGGCTTCATTTACAGCTTTGCCCCACCCATCACTAGCTATGCCCCGTCCCTCTCTTAACTATCCCCCGCCCATCACTAGCTATGCCCCGCCCATCACTAGCTATGCCCCGTCCCTCTCTTAACTATCCCCTGCCCATCACTAGCTATGCCCCGCCCATCACTAGCTATGCCCCGTCCCTCTCTTAACTATCCCCCGCCCATCTCTAGCTTATAATCCCCCGCCCACCTCTAGCTTATAATCCCCCGCCCACCTCTAGCTAAGCTCTGCTCACTTTGGAAACAGGTTGTAATTTATTTTGAAACTTTGAAACCCGAATACTCACAATCTAAATTTCAAAGTTAATAATCCAGTAAGCTGTTGAATATTTAGAATCTAATTTGAATTGGGATTGGTTCTGCCTATAATGGAATGTTGAACGAATTGTACATTCATCAGAGACCATTTGTACACTTTTCGATTTTCTTGATGTAGCTATGGTTTTTTTATTGTGATGTCAGCAAATATGTGAAATACTTTGATTATTGCATCAGACGTTTGAGTGACAGGTCGGATCCCCCTGTTTGCTCCCAAAGAAAACAGACCAAACCTGTGAGATATCAAGATGAATGAAACTTCATGAAATGATGGTGGCACACTCACAAGGATCAGAAGGAATAGCTTTAGGCCCGGGAAGATTTGATTAGAAGCATGTGTAAACAAACTTAGCCCTTAAACCCTCAAATTTGTTCAAGAAAATTTAAATTTTCTCATAGGAATTGTCCATTTGCAGGCAAAGAGATGACTGTTTATGAAAGTTTTCCACTAGAATGACTGGTTCGATCGAGCCACCAGACAATAATTTCAATCAACAAAAAAGCTTGGCAGGCAGTAAGCTCACCAGTGGATAGTGTTTAACTCTATTAAGCAAAATTTATAATAATAAAAATTCCTCATTAGTCAATCTAGATGTGTTCATTGATGCAGGATAACTATATAGTCTTGTGAAATTGGGGGAACGTAAATTACCTTGTCATTGAGTACCACACAATATCCCGTAATTCCTCACTGACCAGTTAGGGGTAAATGTACATTGTCACGATGTATGTTGTTCTTATCAAATTTTTAAATCACTAAGCCTCCCTCCCTTCTGCAAGGATGGGTCGAATGATAATGAACCATCACCATCCCCCCCTCCCTAATCCCCTCCCACCACATCCCCAATCTCAGGATGTTTCAACCAAACTTTTCTCCTTTGACTCTGACATGTCTATGAACATATAAAATGCTGAATTTGCATTCTATAATTTGATTGTATTCCCACGGGGTACATAACGAATCGGGGAAATTCAGCTGTGCCCCTCAGTTACTTCAGAAGAAAGCATGTTTACGTTAAAAGCGTTGACATTTTCCATTGACAGTTACAGGTTTCAGTATTGCGATGTTTGTTCCGATTGACGTAGAAATGTAAGACTGAAGGTGTTTGGCGACATTTACGCCTCCTGGGTGTGTGAAAGATGATGAATGCTTTAAATTACTTCTGCGGTTATTGTTATTTCTTTGACGGTTTTATGTCTGGTGTTTTAACCATTTGATGGTCAGACCAGCCAAAACTAGCCTCTGCAGTGTTGATTATATACAATGTTTACGTAATTAATTAACCCATTTATGGTCCAGCCGGCTAAAACTCACCTCTGCCGTGGTCTTTAGCAAAGTCCATTTGCAGGGCAAGATAAAATTATTTATGAAAATTTATCACTGGAATGACTGGCTCGATAATCGAGCCAGTCATTTCAGTGATAAATTTTCAAAAAATAATCTTATCTTGACTTGAAAATGGACATTGCCAGAGGTGAGGTTTAGCTGACTTGACCATAAATGGGTTAATTAGTGATGTCAACCCTGTATATAATCAACACTGGATGGATAAGCAAAATATGGTCTAACTCAATTCAACCGTTTTTTAGGTAAATTTAATGGTGGTTGCTTAAAATGAGGTGGTCTTATGACCACCTGTCTTAATGTAACATGCTTTTAGCCCTGACAACAATATTGTAACTTCCTTGAAAGATCTTGAGCATTAAAGGATAACCTATTCCCTATCCATGTGTATGTGCATGTGTGTGGTTGCAAGCCTTTACTATCATTCTGTGTCTGTCCGCAGCTGTTTCTGAGACAATTATTGATCCGATTGGCCTAGACTTTAATTACCAGAAGAAATGTTGTTCGATCCCGTTAGCCAGGATCAAGTTCTGTACGCTTAAACCATAGTTAACTATAGTTAACTAGACACCTAGCGAACTTCAGATAGTTAGCTAGCTAGTTAACTATAGTTGACCGAGCACCCGAGCTCAGTCGCAACAGGAGAGATCGAAATTTGCATAAAATTCAAAATGGCGGACACCCCTCGTTTGCCACGTTTAAACTCACATAAACATGTAATTATTTCCCTAACCTATGTAAGTTGGATGAAATTATGGTGTCCTATGGCAAAGCAATGTTCTCAGAGCCCAATCCCTTGCCATTTTATCACTAGCGTACCAAAATACCAATTTTCGTAGGGGGCCATCAAAACCACTGACAGGAAGGGTTAACCGAGACTGGTACCCAGCTCCAAATATTTTGTAATGGTAATTCAGTGGGGAATCATGTACCAACTAATTATAGTTAGCCATTCACATAGCCAATGCGCATGATCAGTAAGCAAACAAGCTGACTAATCTTAGCGACTCAACCTTGACCTAGGATGTCTAATTTTTGCTCTTGATCCTGATTGACATGATCCAGAAATCGGGATCAAATTTTGGATCCAAGCATTTTTGGAAGTTATTGACCATTTAACACTCAAGCCAGCCAAAAAGCAGCTTCTGCAGTGGTCTTGAGAATTGTCAATTTATAGACCAAGAGAAGCTTATTTTTCAAAGTTTACCACTGGAGTGACTGGTTTGATAACAGAGACAACCATTGCAGTGATAGATTATCAAAAATAAGCTTCTTAGGCCGTGTTCTCACTGAAGACTTAACCGGCCCAGCGCAATACTGAGGTACGGCGTTATTCCCGATTAACTCTCCAGTGAGAACGCGTCCTTAGTCTGCCAGTAGACATTGTCTTGAACAAATTTAATGGTTAATTAAGGGTTAAATGGTTTAATGGTCAAGCCAGTCAAAACCGGCCTCTATACTGGTCTTGAGGAATCGACATGGTCAAGCCAGTCAAAACCGGCCTCTATACTGGTCTTGAGGAATCGACGTGGTCAAGCCAGTCAAAACCGGCCTCTACACTGGTCTTGAGGAATCGACATGGTCAAGCCAGTCAAAACCGGCCTCTATACTGGTCTTGAGGAATCGACATGGTCAAGCCAGTCAAAACCGGCCTCTATACTGGTCTTGAGGAATCGACATGGTCAAGCCAGTCAAAACCGGCCTCTACACTGGTCTTGAGGAATCGACATGGTCAAGCCAGTCAAAACCGGCCTCTACACTGGTCTTGAGGAATCGACCTGGTCAAGCCAGTCAAAACCGGCCTCTACACTGGTCTTGAGGAATCGACCTGGTCAAGCCAGTCAAAACCGGCCTCTACACTGGTCTTGAGGAATCGACATGGTGAAGCCAGTCAAAACCGGCCTCTACACTGGTCTTGAGGAATCGACATGGTGAAGCCAGTCAAAACCGGCCTCTACACTGGTCTTGAGGAATCGACATGGTGAAGCCAGTCAAAACCGGCCTCTACACTGGTCTTGAGGAATCGACATGGTGAAGCCAGTCAAAACCGGCCTCTACACTGGTCTTGAGGAATCGACATGGTGAAGCCAGTCAAAACCGGCCTCTACACTGGTCTTGAGGAATCGACATGGTGAAGCCAGTCAAAACCGGCCTCTACACTGGTCTTGAGGAATCGACGTGGTGAAGCCAGTCAAAACCGGCCTCTACACTGGTCTTGAGGAATCGACATGGTGAAGCCAGTCAAAACCGGCCTCTACACTGGTCTTGAGGAATCGACATGGTGAAGCCAGTCAAAACCGGCCTCTACACTGGTCTTGAGGAATCGACATGGTGAAGCCAGTCAAAACCGGCCTCTACACTGGTCTTGAGGAATCGACATGGTGAAGCCAGTCAAAACCGGCCTCTACACTGGTCTTGAGGAATCGACGTGGTGAAGCCAGTCAAAACTGGCCTCTACACTGGTCTTGAGGAATCGACATGGTCAAGCCAGTCAAAACCGGCCTCTACACTGGTCTTGAGGAATCGACATGGTCAAGCCAGTCAAAACCGGCCTCTACACTGGTCTTGAGGAATCGACATGGTCAAGCCAGTCAAAACCGGCCTCTACACTGGTCTTGATGAATCGACATGGTCAAGCCAGTCAAAACCGGCCTCTACACTGGTCTTGAGGAATCGACATGGTCAAGCCAGTCAAAACCGGCCTCTACACTGGTCTTGAGGAATCGACATGGTCAAGCCAGTCAAAACCGGCCTCTACACTGGTCTTGAGGAATCGACATGGTCAAGCCAGTCAAAACCGGCCTCTACACTGGTCTTGAGGAATCGACATGGTCAAGCCAGTCAAAACCGGCCTCTACACTGGTCTTGAGGAATCGACATGGTCAAGCCAGTCAAAACCGGCCTCTACACTGGTCTTGAGGAATCGACATGGTCAAGCCAGTCAAAACCGGCCTCTACACTGGTCTTGAGGAATCGACATGGTCAAGCCAGTCAAAACCGGCCTCTACACTGGTCTTGAGGAATCGACATGGTCAAGCCAGTCAAAACCGGCCTCTACACTGGTCTTGAGGAATCGACATGGTCAAGCCAGTCAAAACCGGCCTCTACACTGGTCTTGAGGAATCGACATGGTCAAGCCAGTCAAAACCGGCCTCTACACTGGTCTTGAGGAATCGACATGGTCAAGCCAGTCAAAACCGGCCTCTATACTGGTCTTGAGGAATCGACATGGTCAAGCCAGTCAAAACCGGCCTCTACACTGGTCTTGAGGAATCGACATGGTCAAGCCAGTCAAAACCGGCCTCTACACTGGTCTTGAGGAATCGACATGGTCAAGCCAGTCAAAACCGGCCTCTACACTGGTCTTGATGAATCGACATGGTCAAGCCAGTCAAAACCGGCCTCTACACTGGTCTTGAGGAATCGACATGGTCAAGCCAGTCAAAACCGGCCTCTACACTGGTCTTGAGGAATCGACATGGTCAAGCCAGTCAAAACCGGCCTCTACACTGGTCTTGAGGAATCGACATGGTCAAGCCAGTCAAAACCGGCCTCTACACTGGTCTTGAGGAATCGACATGGTCAAGCCAGTCAAAACCGGCCTCTACACTGGTCTTGAGGAATCGACATGGTCAAGCCAGTCAAAACCGGCCTCTACACTGGTCTTGAGGAATCGACATGGTCAAGCCAGTCAAAACCGGCCTCTACACTGGTCTTGAGGAATCGACATGGTCAAGCCAGTCAAAACCGGCCTCTACACTGGTCTTGAGGAATCGACATGGTCAAGCCAGTCAAAACCGGCCTCTACACTGGTCTTGAGGAATCGACATGGTCAAGCCAGTCAAAACCGGCCTCTACACTGGTCTTGAGGAATCGACATGGTCAAGCCAGTCAAAACCGGCCTCTACACTGGTCTTGAGGAATCGACATGGTCAAGCCAGTCAAAACCGGCCTCTACACTGGTCTTGAGGAATCGACATGGTCAAGCCAGTCAAAACCGGCCTCTACACTGGTCTTGAGGAATCGACATGGTCAAGCCAGTCAAAACCGGCCTCTACACTGGTCTTGAGGAATCGACATGGTCAAGCCAGTCAAAACCGGCCTCTACACTGGTCTTGAGGAATCGACATGGTCAAGCCAGTCAAAACCGGCCTCTACACTGGTCTTGAGGAATCGACATGGTCAAGCCAGTCAAAACCGGCCTCTATACTGGTCTTGAGGAATCGACATGGTCAAGCCAGTCAAAACCGGCCTCTACACTGGTCTTGAGGAATCGACATGGTCAAGCCAGTCAAAACCGGCCTCTACACTGGTCTTGAGGAATCGACATGGTCAAACCAGTCAAAACCGGCCTCTACACTGGTCTTGAGGAATCGACATGGTAAAGCCAGTCAAAACCGGCCTCTACACTGGTCTTGAGGAATCGACATGGTCAAGCCAGTCAAAACCGGCCTCTACACTGGTCTTGAGGAATCGACATGGTCAAGCCAGTCAAAACCGGCCTCTACACTGGTCTTGAGGAATCGACATAATTTGCAGGTCAAGAGAAGACTATTTTTGACAATTTTCACTCAATAATCGAGCCGGTCATTCCAGTGGTAAATTTTCAAAAAAGTTGTTATGATGCCGTACAAATGGATATTCCTTAAAGCCACTGTAGAAATAGTCTTCTTTTGGCACTGAAAAGTAAAAGCAGACATTTAGATTTTCATAATGAAAGTTCACCATAAATGGGTTTAAATCTGATTGGATTCAAATTTTAATTTCTTGCTACAAATCTCATCCTGGCTCTTGATCTGATGGAAGTTGATCTGGATACAATCCCGGATCTATGGATCGGGGTTAAGGCTTGGGTACTCCTAATTGACCTATCCGATCTGTCACATATAAATATCTGATGTCATAATCAACATTGATGTTTTCTTAGTAGCTAACATCACAAGCAAAAATGACATACTGATAGCTCCGTCATGATCTGAGCAGTAAATCTCGGCCCATAAACGGTCTCAATTGATGAATTTGCAATTTAACGCATACAACTCTGGTGTAAAACATTTAAATTTTCAAATCAAATTAAAAGATGAATTGGTTTTCATTTTTCAACAAATTTGGTGGAAGATGTTTCTGTCATAGACAGCAACATCATCTACCAAAATTGTTGGAAAATGTACACCAGTTTCTTTGCTATTATCATAGTAAAAAATAGAATATTAACGTCAGAGTGGTAAGGGTTAATAAACATCCTGTTGAATATTTTGGAACTAATTTGACTGGGTGACAGGCAGAAGCAGCTCCCAGTGGCGGCAATAGCTCCCAGTCAAATTAGTTTCAAAATAGTCACCAGTTTAACTGCATAGTTACCTTGAAATAGAAATTCTGGGGGTAATTCAGGGTTCAAAGTGTTTAAATCTTTCCAAATGTGTGTATAAAGTGGGTGGAGCTTAGCTAGAAATAGGCGGGGCATAGCTAAAAATAGATACCTCTACATTATTCTTCTTTGACTGGAGGCTGTTTCAAGAAATGCAACAGAAAACAAAATTTCATATTGCATATTATATATAAAAATGGGGGGTTATCTGGTCTTTAACCCTCTAACACCCATATCAGCCAAAAACAACTTCTGCAGTGGACTTGAGAAATGCCCATTTGAAGACCAAAAGAAGACTATTTTTGAAAATTTACCACTGGAATGACTGGCGCGATAACTGAGCCAGTCATTCCAGTGGTAATTTTCAAAGAGTCTATGTGGTCTGCAAATTGACATTTTCTATGAGAAAATTGAAATTTGCTTGAATAAATTTGAGGGTTAAAGGGTTAAATTATCGAGCCAGTCATTCCAGCGGTACATTTTCAAAAAGAGTTCATGTGGTCTGCAAATGGACATTTTCTATGAGAAAATTGAAATTTTCTTGAATAAATTTGCGGATTAAAGGGTTAAAATTGACGTGACAGTCAGACAACGACAGAGTTATGCCGCTTTGGTATAAAAAATCTATTCCATCTTATTCATTATGCATCTTCTGAGGGCGATAAAAAGCTACATTGATATATCCTCTCCTCTAACACCTTTCATGGTCAAACCAACCAGAATTGCTTCTGCAGTTTTCTTGCGGATTGTCTGTTTGTAGACGAGATTATTTTTTAATAATTAATACCATATCAGTCATTTTAATAATAAGATTTTTCAATCGGCTTCTTGGCCTGCAAATTTTTTGACATTTACTAAGTAATGATTTTGATTTGTGTGACCGAGCTTGACCAGTAAAGGTGAATAATTGAGTCTTACCATGTTTAGAATGCCGTGATTAATGATGGTTTTCTTTCCTCCTGTGGATAATTGAAGAGAAATTGTAATTACCTTATTCACCATTATAATTACACCCAACCATTAGACTGTCTGACTGCTGAGTTTTTACAGACGACATATTCCAAGGGTTATATCTCTGGACCTGCAGAATATTTTTAAAACAATTTGACTGAAAGTTGTTGGTGGCTTAGCCACCAACAACTTTCAGTCAAATTGTTTTCAAAATATTCAGCCGGTCAAGAATTGATGCGTATTGAAATTATTGCCTGGTGGCTTGCAGCAGCGAGACAGTTAACCAGAAAATTTGTTTAAAAAATATTTTCATAAAAAATGACCATTTGCAGACCGAATGAAGATTATTTTTCAAAGCTTATTCTTGCAGAAGCCATTTTTGGCCACCGAATACTTTCAGTCAAATTGTTTTCAAAATATTGCGCAAGTCAGGAGTTTTTGTTCATTGAAATGAATACAAACTAATATATGTGTCGCAGTGAGACAGTTAATGATCATATATGGTAAAAAAAAATTGTGTGACTTTGGTCTGCAAATGGCCATTTCGCAAAAGTATTACAGAAGTTGTTTTTGGCCGGCTTGAGTGTTTAAAGGTAAAGTAATTAGTATCACATGAAAGAAGATATTATAATGTACCTTTCCATTTTTACCTGTGCCCCGCCCATCACTAGCTAAGCTCCACCCATACCTCACCGTGTTGGGATTGATCGATCCCACAATGCCCTAGCTATCAATTTTCTGAAAACTATACAGGGAAGCTGTTGAATATTTTGTAAATAATGGCAGCAACAGCGCCCAGTCAAATTAGTTTCAAAATATTCAACAGAATATGTATTAAATAGTAAAGACATACAATTTGTACAACAACGCATAGCCCGTCTTCAAATATGCGTTCGTGACGTACTTATCGACGTCATTCATTATGATGTCATTCTATATATCGCGTAGTTGATTATGATGTCATATGATGGGTGGGTACTCTGGAAAGGTGAATTGTCTTCAAGTTTGTCTGTGTGTCTATCCAGAGCTGTATAATAGAAACTTCTGATCCCGTTTGGCTCCAATTTTAACACAAGTGTACATTGTTACTGTAAAAAATGGATTTCTAGAATTTGGTCATCGTCATCATCCGATCCAAATAAACGAACCTGGATCTAGATCAGATTATATTCCAGATTTTAAATGTTATCTTGGAGATTACTGATCCAATTTGGCTTTTTAACACAAGAAATGTATTGACCATGTGTTGTGCTTCCACCATATGAATACTCATCAGAGGGAAAATATACTTTCCACCTTAGTGAATACCTATATAATACAAGATAAATGTATTGACCTTTGTCCATTTTTAGCGTTATGTACCCCTCTTTCAGCGCCTGAGCCGGGGACTTGTGCTTATCGAGAAACTCGCGGTGATGAGTAGAATATAGAACATTTGCAAACATAACCTGCCTTGGCTTGCAAATGGACATTTCTCAAGAACACTGGTGCAGAGACCATTTTTGGCCGGTCTGAGACTTGGGGAATTCACTTTTAACTATCCCTCCCTGCTTCCCTCTCTGGAAGATATGATTGTATGTGGCAAATTTGGTGATTTTACAGTCTTACATTCCTGAGTTATGGCCAAAAATGTGTATTTCAGTTCAAACCTCTTGACTCCATGACCTAGATCACAGCATAATTTATCTGGTATCGCATCTCAATTTGCTACACATATTTAAGCATTTGCTATGCATTCTGCAATAGGCATAGCTGTATCTGCTATGCAAAATTTGTACACCATTGCAATTTATCATTGACTTTCAAAATTCGGTCATTAACCATTTTAACAACAAATCCCTGAAAAGTACATTCTTTACAATGTATACCATATTTTGTGGAATATTTTGAAATTAATATGACTGGGAGCCATTGCTGCCTAAGGCAGCAATGGCTTCCAGTCATATTAATTTCAAAATATTCAACATCCTTCCTATATGTTTGCTCTGAGATTGAGATACAGGAAATTTATCAGCGAAAGAGTTGATTGCTATACATTTTTGCCAATAGCTATACAATTTATAGTTTGCATAGAAATAGACATGCTATGCAAATATCAAATTCTAAATTATGCCCTGTAGATACCGGTATTTGACATTTTGACCTGACACAAACGTCAGCTCTTTCTAGCCAGACCCAATATGAGAGCATGTGCCAAATTTGGTGATTCAGCCTTTAACTTCCATTCCCGAGTTATGGCCAAAAATGTGTATTTGTGCATGCGCATTAAGTGACCCTGTGACGTAGACATTTGACGTTTTGAACTGAACCTTCAGCTCTCTAGCCAGCCTCAATATGATTGTATGTGCCTAATTTGGTGATTCTATTTTTTTGCATTCCTAAGATATAGCCAAAAATGTCTATTTCAGTATGAACCTAATGACCTTTTGACGCGCAAGTTGAAACCTAGCCCACCCTAATATAATTGTATGTGCCAAATTTTGGTGTTTCTACCTGCTTGCATTCGGGAGATATTCTCCAGACAAACAATCTGACAGACAGACAGAAAGACGGCACTGACCGCAATACTCACACCGGCCAATAGATATCATGAGCAGTGTAATAAATTGAGTGCCTGCACTAGCTTTGCAACAGTTTTCAAGAGCAACAAGCACTAACTGACAGACCGACCGACCGGGTGGGCGGGCAGGCAGGCAGGCAGACGGACAGACTGGCTGGCCGAACAAATGACGAACAGACAGACAGACCTCTTCCCCTTACATGTCGAGGGGAATAAGCCAAATATTAGGCAAAAATGTCATAATTTTGGACTTTATTGTATTGAGATGACCCATTATGAGACAGGATTTATTCGTGTGTCACATGCGTGTAATGAGAGCTTGTATTGGTTGAATTTATAACATCGTTTCTATTGTAATGTGGGTTACCTCTTTAACTCGTGAATTTGTTCGAGAAAATTGTCATAGAAATGTCCATTTTCAGACCAAGAGAATACAATTTTTGAAGATTTGCCACTGAAATGACTGGTTCGGTTATCGAGCCAATCATTCCAGTGTTAAATTTTCAAGAATAGTCTTCGCTTGGTCTGCAAATGGACATTTCTCAAGACCAGTGCTGAAGCCATTTTTGGCTGATATGAGTGTTAAAGGGTTAATATACTGTATCCAAGATTAACAGCCATTAACCCTTTAACAGAAGAATTCCCTATATCTTATTTTCAATGCAACCATACAGGGAAACTGTTGAATATTTTGAAACTAATTTAAATGGAAGACTGCATATTCGGCAGCAACATCTTCCAGCCAAATTAATTTCAAAATATTAAACAGAGTAAGTGTTATGTTGTAAAGAATATCCTTTTCCAGGATTTCTCGGTGAAAGGGTTAACCCGTAGCACACCGATGTCAATATTCTATCTTTTATGGTGTCAATAGCAAAGAAACTAGTGTACATCTTCCAACAAATTTGTTGAAAAATAAATACCAGTTCATCTTTTAATTTAATTTGAAAATTAAAATTTTGACATCAGAGTGGTACGGGTTAAGTGTGGCACTGGAATTTTCATAATCAATTTATATAATTGAGCCACGCAGCCATTCCAATGGTAAATTTTCAAAGAGTAACAGCAAACATGTGTAACCAAACCAGACAAGTGTCTGTAATGGACACCTGCTATTTGGGTTGAGGGGGTTTCTTGAAATCTTAATCAATCACCACCATTTGTCTTGAAAAGCTATTTACTAGAGGAGAGAATTTATATTGTGCAACAATTTGACATTCCTGACCGCTGTTGGATGGTCCATGCTGAGTGGTGATTTGATAATTTGTTTGAGTTTCTATAAATGGAGTGGAAAATCACTGATCACCTTCAGGATTCCAAACCCTTTTATGGCCAAACTTTATTAAGAAAATTGGTATTAACCAGTATTTTTATTTTTATTTGCAGGCCAAGAGATTATTTTGGAAAATTTACCACTGGAATGACTGGCTCGGTTACCGAGCCAGTTATTCCAGTTGTAAATTTTCAAAAATAGTCTTCTATTGGCCTACAAATGGACATTCACCAAGACCACTGCAGAGGTTGTTTTTGGCCAGCTTCGTCATTGAAGGGTTAAGCTGTTGAATTTCTCGAAATCTATGATAAATTCGACCATTTCCTTGAGCTGTAGGTTAATTGTCTGTACATAATGTGTTCATGATCTATAAAATATTGAGTCTGATTAACGTTTTCTTAGCAAAGCCGGCCAAAATCTCCCTCTGCCATGTTCTTGAAGAATCTCCATTCGCAAACCAAGACATTATTTTTGAAAAATTTACCACTGAAATGACTGGCTCGATAACTGAGCCAGTCATTTCAGTGGTAATTTCTCAAACAAATAATCTCTTAGTCTGAAAATATACATTCTATAAGCATAAATTTAGATTTTCTTGACTAAACTTTCCCATTGAAAGTGTTAACTGCTTCGTGCAGTTACAAACTCAGCTTATACAGATTTAAATTACGTAACGGAACAGAATTAAATTAATATATAATATATCAATGATGGAGTAACCTGTCCCCTGTTTGACGCAGAGTATTATTGGAGCGAGAAGACGGTGGCACTTATTGTGGCAGAGTTACCCCTCTTTATGCTGAACTACATAATGATTGGTTCCGTGCATAAGCGAAGTCGAAAATATGCTGAATATTTTAAGAATAATTTGGTGGTGGAGACACCTTTTACTCAAATTGTCTTCAAGATAATCAGCAGTTGTTTGACCGTGTGTATGTTGTATATAATTATATATATTTATTGTCCACATTCAGAGTGATATGGGTAAATAACCAATGTTGGGTATATAAATTGATTTTTGTGTTCATCTCCCATTGTTTCAAGTCAGCGGGTATAGATACTGTCGCCATAAGTTAGTCGAGGTCTCTATGTATTGCGTGGACATACACACAGAATTCCAAACTTATTCCAGTGAATTTATTCGTTCATTTACAACTTTTTGGCTGTTCGTTTGATATATTTAAATCAGAAAATTTGAATTATTAATTTCAGTCTGTAACAGATGTGATAATTTTTTGCCTGTCTACGTCGTGGGTGCTCCCTTATTTTGTTATCGGAGAAACGAGGGAGCTATGTATTTGTGTTAATTTGATTTGTTGCTGTTATTTGATTAACTGTGCGCTAGGAAATTGCTGGATTAATTGCGACCAAATACATCTTGTGTGCGTCTACGTACTGGATCTGCTCTAATTATTTTACGCATGCTTATCTTAGAATATTAGTGATTATTTTGAAAATAATTCTGTTAAAAGTAATTGCTGTTATATTGACCCTTTACTTAGTCAAGCCGACCAAAACTGGACTTTGTAGCAGTCTGGAGGAATGTGCATTTGCAAGCCAAGGTATTTTTGAAATTTTACCACTGAAATGACTGGCTCAATAAGCAAGCCAGCAGTCACCTCTCTGATTAATTTTCAAAAATAGACTTCTTGGCCTGCAAATGGGTTTTTTTATTATCAAATTTGGCAAGTAAAGGCTTAATAAGGTTAACCTTTACATGCTTAAGCCTTTCATAATGACAGATTACATCCGACAAATTGGTATAAATCAGAATATTTCTTCAAATATTCCGAATCTAATTCAACTGAGGCTTAATATCCAGTGAAAACAAAACATTCCTGAGAATTCCTCTTCTCAACCAGCCAATCCTTTTCAATAGTCTTGACCTTTCACCTTTCCCATAATTAATCATGAAGTTTCTTCAGGATTCCAAGGACACTTTCCATCCAAATTTCTTGAAGAACTGCCCCCCCCCCCCCCACCACATGTGACTTACTGCTCCACACACCTTTCGTAGCTTGACTTTACAAAGTAAAACAAGCTATTGCGATACCCTGCACGTCGTCCGGCATCCAATTTGCGTTTAGCGGAACTTTTCTGTTTATATCTCAGGTTTGGTTAATCATACTGGACCCAATCTTAGGCATATGCTTCTAATGTTGTTCCGATTAATCGATTTGAATGATGATTAATTAGTTTGCATGTTCAACCAACTGATCGATCATGATTTCAGAAATCGATTTTGGTTGTTTATAAATTGAATTTATTAATATATTTTAACTGGTCCAGCTAGAAGACAAATACTTTTTGGAAAATAATTTTAATTTAATTGTTACAACTATTGTATATAGTATTATTCCTTAGTCTAAGACATTAATTTTTTCAGCACTGAAATAGTATGTTAATTTCAAAGCAACCATACCAATAACATGTTGAATATTTTGGAACTTATTTGACTGGAAGCTGTTGCTGCCTAAGGCAGCATCAGCTTCCAGTCAAATTAGTTTCAAAATATTCAACAGATTATTTCTTAAATTATTAAGAATCTGTCATACCTGCAACTTGGTTTGAAAGGGGGAATTATCCTTGAACATGCTATAATTACTGCATTGAAAATGGATAAAAAATGAGAACCTGGTATGATCAATCAGTAATTGATCATCGGTTAGTATATAAAACCAATCATCGATCATAAAAATAGTACTAATTCCCAACACTATAGGCTTCCTTATAATGACACAGCATCGCACAATGAACTTTCAACGTTAACATTTTCCGTTTAGCTCAACTTTTCTATTTATATCTCCGGTTTGGTTAATCATATTCGACCCAAACATGGACTCATGCTTCCATATAAGGACCCAACATCCCACAATGATGTTGAGGTGAAAAGGTCAAAGGTCAACATCACTGTGACCTTGTTAAAGAAATTGGTTTTTTCAACATCATTTTCTGGTTAGCTCAACTTAGCAACTTATATCTCATTTTTGGTTAATCATACTGGACCCAAACGTGTACATATGCTTCCTTATAATGATGCACCATGAAGGGTCAAGTGAGTGTATGCCATGGACGCTAGCCACTGCCCATTAATTTTCCGTCTGTCAAATCACATCCCCGTAACGCTTGGACCGATTTCAACCAAATGTAGCTGGAAGAACCCGATGCTGGTACTCTCCAGAACTTCTATTCAGAATTTGATTGGTAAATTTTTTGGGTGAAAATCTTAGGTTTTATGAAAGATTTGCCGGAAATTGTCAAAATGATACTCCTTGGTTGCTTGACATAATTCAATCAAATTTGGCTAGACGAATTCTATGGTGTAACTCTAACCCTAGAGGCTCTCGAACCTCTATTCAGAATTTTGATTGATCAATTTTCTGGGTGAAAATCTTAGATTTTATGAAAAATTTACCTGAAATTGTTTAAATGCTACTCTTCATTAAACGCTTGACGGATTTCAACTTAATATCGCAGGAATGACCCTATCTTGGTAGGCTCCAGAACTTGTGTACAGAATTTTAATGTGTCCATTTTTTTTGGTGAAAACCTTAGATTTTATGAACAATTTGCCGGAAATTCTCAAAACTCTACTCCTCATTAATGGCTTTGTATACAGAATTTTGATTGGTCAGTTTTCCTGCTGCCATCTTGGATTTTCCAGAGATCCTTTAAAATGCTACTCTTCCTTAATCAATGGCCCAATTTCAATGAAACTTAGGTAGAGACATTTTCCAGCAGAATTTAAGTCCCTGCTTGGGTGGAATGATCAAAAAGTCTTCTCTTTGTCTGCGAATGACCATTTCTCAAGGCCATTGCAGAGGCTTGATTTCGGCCGGCTTGATGATTAAAGGGTTAAATAGCATTCAAACTCAGCAGGCCAAAGATGACCCTTGCTATTGTCTTAAGAAATGTTCAATTGCAGACCATGAAACACTATTTTTGATAATTTACTACTGGAATAACTTGCTTGATAACCGAGCCAGTAATTCCAGTGATAAGTTTTCAAAGATAATCTTCTCTCCCGGTCTGCAAATGGACATTCTTTATGAGAAAATTGAAATATTCTTGAACAAATTTAATGGCTTAAAGGGTTACTAGCTCATCTGGCCTGAATGGCCAAGTGAGCTTATGCCATGGCGACCATCCGTCGTCTGTCCGTCATCCGTCAACTTTTTTCTTTCAATAACTTCTCAAGAACCGCTAGGCCAATTTCAATCATATTGAGCAGGAAGCATCCTTAGGGCATACAGATCTAAGTTTGTTCAAAGGAAGTCGATTGGCCAATTTTGCCGGTGCCCATCTTGTGTTTTGGCCGATTTTTAGAAACCTTTTAAAATCTCCGAAACCGCTTGATGGATCAATTCAAATCTCATGAAATATCATATTGGGCAAGAGCTGGACCAAGTTTGTTCAAAGGAATTTAATTGGCCAAATGATTCGGCAGCCATCTTGGATGACCTAGTTTTCATGAAAATGACTTCTGCAGAGCCGCTGAACAGATTGGGCCGAAATTTGGGGGATATGATTATGGACCAAGGACCATTAAAGTTTGTTCATGGGAAGTTGATAGGTAAAAAAACATGGCCGCCGTGGACCAATACAATTTTAGCGTGTTTGGCTGCCATAGTCAATTTTTTTATTTGATGCATCTTGAAGCCAAATTTGGTTTTCTTAACTTGGCTGACTTGTCAGTCAGCTGTCGTATAGCGATGACCCTGTCCATCTTCTGTATGTCCGTCCATCCATCTGGCTGTCCGTCACCAACAATGGTGGCTCGTTTGTTATTTCTTGGTGGATTGACATCGAACTTGGTCACAATGTTAATGTCGGCATCTAATGTCTGTGTTGTGAAAATGAAACTGATCGGATATCGAATGCCAGCGTTATCACCCCTTAAATATTTGCAGTCACTTTCATAGGGGAAATACAGGTTTGTTCACACCATCCACTGATTTACCACCATGTCAGATTTTATTGCCAAAGTAGATAACTCCAATTAACGGATTAGCCTTTTCCCTCACTGCCTAAGTATTTAAGATATGTATTATCTGCTCTGACATCTATTCTCTTAAAAATATTTTGAAATGTATTTGATTGAAAGTTGTTGCGCAATGACTTTCAGGCAAATTATTTTCTAAATAAACTCCAGCTCACCCTACCCCTGCTGCTAACTTGGCGATTCAGCCAGATGTGCATGTGTTAAATGGATTGTGTGGTGGTGGGAAATAGCCTGCTATAAAACCACCTGTATTAAGAGACCACCTGCCTTTTGAGGCCATTTTCTTCAATTGTATTTAAACCTCTATTAACCGTCTGACTGCTGAGTTTTTGCAGACGACATTCCAAAGGTTATATCTCTGAACCTGATAATATTTGAAAAGAATTTGACTGAAAGTTGTTGGTGGCTAAGCCGCCAACAACTTTCAGTCAAATTGGTATCAAGATGTTCAACAAGTCAAGAGCTTTTAAAAATTGAAATTATTGGCTGCACTGGCTTGCAGCAGCGAGACAGTTAAGAAATCAGCTGTTGCTAGCACTGATGTCATCTATTTTCGCTTAAACATTGTTCAAAATCACTATTGCAAAAAACAGTCCAGAGATTGTTGTCAATATCTCGAAAACTGAAACCATTTGACTGAAAGTCTTTGGAAATGGCACCGATGGTTGTAAAACTTATGTAAGATTAGTTGAAATGCCAATGTTCCAGGTGAATGATACAGGTCCATTGGGCCTCTTGTTAAAATATGAGTTAAAAATAATTTGCAACCTGGAATAATACGTTTGTCACAATATTTTGTTACAGTGCACATACAAGCTAGCGTGTTTCCAAAATAAAAGGAGAAATATGTTAGTTAGTGCAATTTTGAAAATGATGTAAGAACTGTTCTGTTGAATATTTTGGACGTAATTTGATTTGCAATCAGGCTTCCGATCCAATTAAGTCCAAAATATTCAACAACACTGTTTTAATTTTGTTTTGGAAACATGTGAGACCCATTTACTGGTCAAATTTGGTCAAGAAGATCTAAATATTTCCTTATTGAATGTCCATTTGCTGTTAAAGAGAAGAGTATCTTTGAAAATTTACTACTGGAATGACTGGCTCGATTATCGAGCCAGCCATTCCAGTAGTAAATTTTCAAAAATACTCTTCTCTTTACCTGCAGATGGACATTCTTCAAGATGACTGCAGAGGCCGGTTTTGGCTGGCTTGACCATTAACGGGTTAATTTATTTTTTAGCTGCGCTGTACATATTGAGCAGAAGCCGGAATAATGAAGTGCTACAGCGATAATGAAAATATCATGTAAAGCCTCGAGAAAATAACCAGAATTTGCATGAATTTTCTAAATAATAGCTTGTGTGATAAATTGATTCTAAAACGCATTGCCATTTCCTATCAATTTAATCACATCCGTTTAGTATAAAGATCTCATTTGGTACTCGCAAAAGCTTGTTTTCATTGAGATCTTACTATGCTTGCGCGGGCTATTTAATATGATTAGCGTCACCGAATCTGAGATCACTTATGTTACTGTATGGGTGACTTGAAACAAGACACGGAGGCATATCGGTGATCGGACCATTTTGAAAATATTTTGATTAAAAGTTCTTGTTATAACTTAGGTACATATCACTTTTAGAATGTTCAGTATAATAGAGATATTAGGATTGAACATGTGTGCCTGCCTGCCTGCCTGCCTGCCTGCCTGCCCTGAGCTGTATTTCTAAAACCATGATCTGATTTGGCTCAAATTTAACCCTTTAATGCTCATACCGGCCAAAACCGTCCTCTGTTATGGTCTTGCGGTATGTTCATTTACAAGCCAAGAGAAGAGAATTTTTGAAAATTTGCCGCTGGACTGACTGGCTCGACAACCGAGCCAGTCATTCCAGTGATAAATTTTCAAGAATTTTATTCTCTTGGCCTGTAAATGGACAGTCAGTAGGCAGATATTTTAATTTTCTTGACCAAATTTGACCATTAAAGGGTTAATACAACAATGGATGTTGCTGTCAAAGAGTTTTTCCAGACTTTGGCCTGATGATCCGGATTACAAGACATGCATCTGGATTGGATAAAATTGTGGAAACTATTGATCTGATTCTGAATGAAATTTTAGCATTGTTCTGACCCTGGGATCGCACTAGGATTGCACAGCCTTGGTCCTGATCCGTACAAAGAAAGCCCAAACAATGCAGGAAAATCTGACAAATCTGAAATTTTATCAAATATGACAGAATTTGAGTGGGTCTCTGTCTGTCTGCATGCCTGCCTGCCTGCCTGCCTGTCTGTCTGTCTGTCTGTCTGTCTGTCTGTCTGCATGTCTGCCTGCCTGCCTGTCTCTGTCTGTCTGTCTGTCTGTGACAAAATACATAAGTAACAACAACAGGGTATACTCATTGTTTTTTCTCACAAATAAGAGTTTCATACTTTAATGCTGGCTTAATATCCCGTTGGCGTCAATATTGACAGCTAATTAGCGTAATTAGATCTGTGTTATAATTACTGGTGTTGACAGTTGCTTGTTGTTGCTGTGTGGTACTTTCTATGTAAAATTAATGAGACATCATAATTACACTGGCCCAACTATAAAGCTGTCAATTGTACGACCAATATATCACATTGATCTTGCTATTACCATGTGATGAATTGCGTGTTAGTCAATGCCCTTATCTGTTAGCATTTTTTGATTGATTGGTCGGTCGGTCTGTCCGTTTGTTTGTGCGTCCATTAGTCAGTCAATCAGTTAGTCAGTCAATCGATCTGGGATTGGTGGATGAATGGAACATCGGATGGATGATGGGTTAGGTCAGGTGATTGAATGGATGGATGGGTAGATGGAGGGAGGTAGGGTTGGGTGATATTGCTTAAGGCATGACGATATCGGTATCTCATTAAAATAGCGCGGTATCACGATATATCGTCATTTGGGTGGGGTGTGGAGTTAGGGTGTAAACATAGAAAAACATGTATTTCAAATTGGTGGTGTCTAAAAGTTATTTTCATTAAATTTGTTGCCTTGAAACCATAAATTGAGATCGCCATGATTGTCATTTCCGCATATTTAATACACGAAATTCCACACTTTGACACCCTTCAATATACAGCTTAAAGCAACGAATGTAATGCAACTAACCGTATTCATCACAAATAAGAAAAATAAAGGATTTTCTTCTGTTTTTGTGTTGTATTTTGTGTTATCTTTACCTCACGACAAGTGTCAAAAGATTAAGCAAGGAATACGCATTAACTTCATTGCGCAGAAAGGAATTCCGCAGAGCAAAATCTGATTGGCCGCCGTATCATACTTGAGCCAATCAGAATTCACACTGCAGAATTCCGACAGCTGTTATCACACGCACCGTTAGCTTAGACGATGCAAATTAATAAAATAACACTGCATGATTTTGAATGAGAACCAGCGTGAAGACTGGAAACAATTATATCAGATTTTATTTGGTCTGTAAAATTAAATACTAATTTGCCCCATTGTAGACCTATTCAAATTCGCTCACTACTTAGCGGTCCTATCCATTGATCTCAAGGCATAGCCGGGATGTGCGAAATTAACCCAGTTAACACTACAACCAAAACTGCCACAACAGATCGAAGACTGGAAATAATTAGGCCTAAATTATTTATTTTAAGGCTGTTTCTCACTTAGAATAAATCTGTAATGTTATATGTGGAATGAATTTTGATCTGATTCATTTAAAAATGCTAAATATATTGTATAAAGTTACATAAAAACGTATAACGGTAAAGCAAGAGATTAACTTCCCCCTCACCCACCGTTCCAAGCTGTGGTATTGATAAGGGATTAAGTGTGTGTGGTTTCCTATAGACCTAAAAAAGTTTTAAAGTTTAAATCTTTCACGGTCAGAAGAATGTTTAACCATGCAGATCAATGACTAATGGATAAATAGCTTGACCTGTAGTAATGACGTCATCAGATTGGAATGTGGGTAGGCAAATGGTATTCCCCACTGACTAACACTCAGAATGAGGCAAGAAAAAACATGGCGTCGTCTATTTATGTAATTATGAAAATTGAACTACAAAGGATTATTTTGTACTTTAAATCATTTTATTAGCGCAAACAAACCATGAATTAAATGAACACAGATTATTTTGGAGTTTATTAAATTTTTATTACCTTAGACAAAGACTGGATTATTACTTAAAGACTATTACTGGACCGAATAGAGGTACGGGTATGACATTTCTAACTTAGTTATTTATATTATGCTCACAGTTAAGTGTGCAATATTGTCCTGTCGGTATTGATGATATTTATGATTTTTCGAAATTATGACGATTTCGGTATCGTTATTCGGTATATCGCGATATTGACGATAATATCGAAAAATCGCCCAACCCTAGAGGGAGGGAGGGATAGGTTTCTGGCTGGATGAGTGTGCTGCTGGGTGGGTTGGTTTGTGAATCGGTTGATAGCTGGATGGCGTGGTCTCAGGAAATGTCCATTTGCTGACCAAGATAAGACTATTTTTGAAAATTTACCACTGGAATGACTGGCTTGATAAACGAGCCAGTTATTCCAGTGGTAAATTTTAAAAAGTATTCTTCTCTTGGTCTGCAAATGGACATTTTCTATCAAGGGCTAAAGGGTTAAGAGTTACTTCTATTTATACATTTGACACTTTCACCGATGAATTCCCCATGTCTCATTTTCAACACTACCATACAGGAAAACTTGAATATTTTGAAATTAATTTGACTGGAAGCCGTTGCTGCCTTAGGCAGCAACATCTTCCAGTCAAATTAATTTCAAAATATTCAACAGAATAAGTTTTTTCTCGTAAAGAATTTACTTTTTCAAGGACTTGTCGTTGAAAGGGTTAACCGTGATCTGTTGCTGCCTTCTAAGTTTCAGAATATTTAGCAACATTGAGATTGAGATACTGGGGCATCAGGCCTGACCTGAAGGGGTTGACCCTTTAACTGTCTGACTGCTGAGTTTTTGCAGACGACATATTCCAGACATTATATCTCTAGACCTGCTGAATATTTTGAAAACAATTTGACTGAAAGTTGTTGGTGGCTTAGCCACCAACAACTTTCAGTCAAATTGTTTTCAAAATATTCAGCAGGTCAAGAATTGTTGCGTATTGAAATTATTGCCTGGTGGCTTGCAGCAGCGAGACAGTTAACCAGAAAATTTGTTTAAAAAAAATTTTCATAAAAAATTACCATTTGCAGACCGAATGAAGATTATTTTTCAAAACTTATTCTTGCAGAAGCCATTGTTGGTGGGATTGACCATTAACCTTTTAATGCTCAAATTTGTTCACAAAAATTTTAATTATCTCAAAGAAAATATCCGTTTGAAGACCAAGAGAAAATTAATTTAAAAATTTCAGCTGAAATAACAGGCTTGGTTCTAAGTGATTGTTAAATTTTTTTTTAATCCTCTCTTGGTATGCAAACGGACATTTCTCAAGACCACAGCAAAGCCTTTGTTTCGTCTGCTTGATTCGTAAAGGGTTAATTTTAATCTATCACACTTACCTCTAAAAGACATTTGTTGGACCCTATGTCATTTATTCACTCATTCTCTCAGTTACACTCTCATCCCCTTAAGTCACCTGCACTGGCAATAACACACAGACATACACTCATGCAATCAAGCGTAGTAAACCTGAACTACAACAATATCTTCATGTCAACAAAACTCACTCAACAGTAACATGGAACTGGTCTAGCATGAAAAGATAAGATGTATTAAGACACAATGACCCCCACCCCCCCCCCCCCCTCCCCCACCCCCCGCCCCCCCCACCCCCACCCCCATCCCTTCCTATACACACTCACAATAAGCCACCACCAACGCCACCGAAGCCACCACTATTCCAAAACAATTGCTTTCTCACAAACAACAACTCTTGAGTCTTAACCTATTAACCCTTGAATCTTTCTGTCTCAATTTCAAGACTGCAATACAGGGACATGCCTACCTGCCTGCCTGCGTGTCTGTATGTGCCTGTCTGTTTGTCTGTCCACTGTGTCCAGCCGTCCATCCATTCGTCTGTCGGTCGGTCTGTTGATGTTGGGTTAAAGATCCAAAGTCAAGGTCATGGTGATCCAATTAAGAATATTTTGGTGCATTTCCATAAAAATCTAAATATTTGCTCAGTGAATGTCCATTTGCAGACTATGAGAAGACTATTTTTGAAAATTTACCAAAAATAGTCTTCCCTTGGCCTGCAAGTTAACATTAATGTGCAAATTATTTAGATATTCTTTACCAGCTCTGTTCTTTTGAAAGGATTAACCACAGAAATCTTAGCCATTTCACCAATGAATGGTCCTTTCCAGTTTATCCATCCATCATATGACATCATAATCAACTAATTGACGCATAGGATGATGTCATAATCAATTACAGCATGAATGACTCGATTCAGTCTGTCTTAAATGCTTAATAGTCCGACACGTTGTACAAATTGTATGTCTTTACTATTTAATAAACATTCTGTTGAATATTTTGAAACTGGGCGCTGTTGCTGCCATAAGCAGCAACAGTGCCCCAACAGCGCCCAGTCAAATTAGTTTCAAAATATTTAACAGCTTACTTGTATAGTTTTCTGGAAATTGACAGTCAACGAGTTCAGGGATTGATCAATTCCAAAACAAGCGAAGTGTGGGTGGATCTTAACTAGAGATAGGCGGGGCATAGCTAAAACTGGAAAGCTCCATTACCCACATCTCATTTTCAAAGCAACGATACAGGAAAACTTAAATATTTTATAATTAATTTTAATGGATGCCTAAGGCATCAATGGCTTCCAGTCAAATTAATTTCTAAATATTCAACAGAATAAGTATTAAATCGTATTTTTCCAGGATTTTTTGGTAAGAGGGATAAGACAATCATACAGGTAATCTGGTAAATATTTCGAAACTAATTTGACAGAAAACTGTAGCTACGTAATTGTAAGGCAGGAATAGTTCCCAGTCAAATTACTTTCGAAATATTCAACAACGTACTTTCGAGTACACTATAGATGATTTTATTCATTTGTTTATTTCTTGGTCAAAGGGTTAAGCAAATTATTATCTATCACATATGATTTAATACTCTGTCTGAGAAGTTATATAAAATTTATAATTGATTCATGCTTTGTGGCTTTATATCATAGAAATCTTACTATATATAGTATAAGATTTCTATGCTTTGTGTCCTGTGCTCTGGATATATACGTAATCGAATAAGGGTGGTGGGTAGGGGCGTAATTAAGATTCTGTAGCATCACTATGTCAACTCATTAACCCTTTAACACTCATATCAGCCAAAAATGGCTTCTGCAATGGTCTTGAGAAATGTCCATTTGTAGACCAAGAGAGGTTTATTTTTGAAAATTTACTACTGGATTGAATGGCCCGATAACCAAACCAGTCATTCCACTGGATAAATATTCAAAAATAGTCTTCTTTTGGTCTGCAAATGGACATTTTCTATGAGAAAATAATTCAATGGTTAAAGTGTTAATGCTCAAGCTGACCAAAGACTGCTTCTGCAAGGGTCTTGAGAAATGTCCATAAATTTGCAGACCCAGAAGAGGATTTTTGAACATTTACCACTGGAATGACTGGCTCGATAGATGAGCCAGTCATTCCAGTGGTAAATTTTCAAAAATGGTCTTCTTGTTCTGCAAATCTATGAAGATTTATCATGAGAAAATTTGAATTTTCTTGATCAAATTTGAGAGTTAAAGGTATTATTGAAATATAGGGGGGTTATAATAGTGTGCGGAATAATTTTTGAAACTCAGCCAAATCTAAGCTGGAGATAATAGTTATCTCAGATTAGTGACCTCCCCTCCCCCCCCCCCCCCACCCCTCCCCTCTCAACCCCTGATTCTGGACATTAGACATTCATTGTGTGACCTCAGTTATTGCAACCCTGAAACGACAGTTACCTCAATTTCAAAACAACACTCATATGAGTAAGTTGGTGAATATATTTTGTAAATAATTTGACTGAGTGGAATATATTTTGAAACTAATTTGACTGAAAATTGTTGCTGCCTAAGAAAGCAATAACTATTTAATCCTTTAATGATTAAGGTTGGTCTAGGAAATCCAAATTTTTACTGAATGTTAATATCCATTTGCAGACCAAGAGAAAACTATTTTCAAACCTCTAATTACCGGAATAATGACGAGCCATTCATTCCAGTGATTACTTTCCAAAAAATGTTCTTGGCCTGCAAATTTACATAAATTTTCTCAAGTCCACTGTAAGTGAGGAACATTTGGCAAGATTGACCAATAACCATTTAACTCCTGAAATTCAAGTGTCTCTTGTACATGACAACTATACAGGAAAGTTGTTGAATATTTTAAAACTAAATTGCCTGAAACCTTTTTGCTGACATGCTTTCAAAATATTTAACATAATATTCTCCACATTAAAGTCTATAAGGCTTAAATGTTTGACCCTTTGAACCCTGAATTCCCAGGAATCTAAATTTTAAGCTTATGCACAGGTATTAACTGTAGGAATATTTGGAAGCGAATTTGACCAGAAGCAGTTGCTGCCTATAATGGCAGCAACAGCTTCTGGTCAAATTCGCTTCCAAATATTCGACAGAATAGTTATTGCGTATTTCGTAATATGGTCTTACGTGTTCAAATGGTTAGGCTTAGAGTTATTCACCGTAAGGTTCTTTATTGCTCAGTAAATACTATCTTCAGCATATAGGAAGAAATGGGTTAACATTTATACTGAGAATTCCTTCATAGAAAATCTAATAAGGATCAGTAAAAATAAGTAAATATAACAATATCATAGATTCATGTTCTAAGAATTGTGACTTCTAGATTAGTTTTACTTTTACAAGATAAGTGCTCTTAAGGCATGCAAGCATGTGCATGCGATCACACGCGCACACATGTGATTATGCGTTTTTCGAATAGTGAAAGAGAGAGTGGCGATTAGTACTTGACAATTTAGATTGTATTGTTGCAGGTCAGAGTGGACTAATATTACTATTTAATATTAATAATAATTTTAATGGTCATGCCGGCCAAACACAGCCTCTGTTATGTTCTTGTGGAATGCCCATTTACAGATCAAGAGAATATATACAATTTGCCTTATACAATTTTTGAAGATTTACCACTGGAATGACTGGCTCGATAAACGAGCCAGTCATTCCAGTGATAAATTCTCAAAAACTGTATTCTCTTTGCCTGTAAATGGACATTCAATAGGCAGATATTTAAATGTACTTGACTAAATTTGACCATTAAATGGTTAATAATTTAGTGGTGAAATTTAGTCAAGAAAATCAATTTATTTGTTTATTGAATATCAATTTGCATGGCAGCGGGCGAAGACTGTTTTAAAAAATTTCGCAAAAATGCCAAAATGGCTTGATTATCCTGCTAGACATTCAAGTGGTAAATTTAAAAAAATACTCTGAATGATCTGCAAATAGAAATTTTTCAAGATCACTGAAGAAGCAGTTTTTGGTCAGCTGTAGCATTAAAGGCTTAATCTGTATTGATGTTGTCAAATGGCTCAATGTTACAGAGTCAGGAGAAGAAGGGCTGGTGTATATTTTGGAAATAATTCTGCTGAAAGCTGTCGAACTGGAATTGAGAAGTTAGGTTCAATTGTCGACAATCTTCGTGGATTCTGCGGCGTTAAACGTGTTAATGTCATTTTCTGTTAATTTATGTGATCACTATATAGTTTACGGGAATAACAATGGAGGGATCCAATCTGTCACTCAAGTGTCCGACATCAGAAGCAAATATGTCACTTGTTAGCTGATGTCGTAATCAAAATGGTGTACATTTATAACTTCTTTATGAAAGTGGTAAAAGTGTGTCACGAAAGTGTCTGATGAATTTACAAATTATTAAACATTTTGTTGAATATTTTGAAACCAAATTGACCTGGAGCTCAGTTGTAACCCCCCAGTCAAATTAGTGTCAAAATATTTAGCGGCTTACCTAACTATGGTGATTTGGAAGTTCAGATTCTATGAGTTCAGGGTATAAATAGTTTAACCAGTAAGGGTCAAGCCGGCCAAAACCAGCCTCTGTAGAGGTCTTGAGGAATATCCATTTGCATTTTTATAGCTGGCCAAATTTTTGTGCCGATAACCGAGCCAGTCATTCCAGTGGTAAATTTTCAAAAATAGTCTTCTCTTGTCCAACAAATGGACATTCAATGAGGAAATATTTTAACTTTCTTGAGAAAATTGAACCATTAAAGGGTTAAATCGATTCCAACACACTTGCTGAGTGGAGTTTAACCCTTTAACACTCATATCAGCCAAAAACGGCTTCTGTGGTGGTTCTGAGAAATGTCCATTTGCAGACCAAGAGAAGACTATTTTTGAAAATTTATCACTGAAATGACTGGTTCGATAACCGAGCCAGTCATTCCATTGGTAAATTTTCGAATATAGTCTTCTCTTGGTCTGCAAATGGACAATTTTAATGAGAAAATTGAAATTTTCTTGAACAAATTTGAGTGTTAAAGTGTTAACTAGAAATGGGCAATTGTTGATTCTTCAGATTGGATCCCTCTATTAATAAATTTTGCATCCTGGATTACAATAAACCAGAATCCAGTTTATCCATCAATTAAATGACATCATAATCATCTACGTGACATGTAGGATGATGTCATAATTAATTACGTCATGAAAGATGTGGCTAAATTCGTCATGAACGCTTAATTGATGACGGACTAAGAGATGGTGTACAAATTGTATGTCTACTATTTAATAAACATTCTGTTAAATATTTTGAAAGTAATTTGACTGGGCACTGTTGCTGCCATGCAGTCAAATTAGTTTCAAAATATTCCACAGCTTACATGTATAGTTTTCTGGAAATTGATAGTTAGGGAGTAAATGGATCGATTGATCCCAATACTGACAAAGTGTGGGTGGAGCTTAGTTAAAGGTGGGGCCGGGGCATAGCTAAAAGTGGATTCTTCCATTAAACTTGAATCTGACAACTAATATGTTGAATGCTGACCGATGCCATTAAGTTTATGCATTAGAGTTGATCCTGTGAACAGGACACCTGGGCTCATTACATTGCAATATAAGCAAATAAATCTCAGTATGAGTCATAGACAGGAAAGCAGTACGCTGTGACAACCCACAAGCTTAATGTTCATGCAGTTGCCAAAAATGGACACAAATTAATAACATTGTATTTCAGTTGGTATTGAATCTATATTCAAATGTCCTTTCAGCTGTAACTAATACTGTTAAACCTGTCTATAGTGGACATTTTGGGGCCAAAAGTATGTTTCTTGAATCCTTTCCTGACGAAGGCGGTCAAAACCGGCCTTTGCGCTGGTCTTGATGAATGCCAATTTGCAGGCCCAGAGAAGACGATTTTTCTGAAAATTTATCACTGGAATGACTGGCTCGGTAACCGAGCCAATCATTCCAATGGTAAATTTTCAAAGAAAATTGTCTTTTCTGGGCCTGCAAATAGACATTTAATAAGGAAATATTTAAATTTTCGTGAATAAATTTGGTCATTAAAGGTTTCAGGCAGGTGGTCATAAGCCATCAATTTGACATGAAAATGAGTTGAATTGAGTTAGACCCTCATCTTGCTTGTCCAGCCAAGGTCATTTATATACAGACTGTATTAATTAACCCATTTGTGGTCAAACCAGCTTCCACAGTACATCTTAGGTAATGTCCATTTGCAGGTCAAGAGAAGACAATTTTTGAAGATTTTACACTGGAATGACTGGCTCGGTAAAACCGGTTCTGTTACTGAGCCAGTCATTCCAGTGGTAAATTTTCAAAAATAGTTTTCTCATGGACTGTAATTATGGACATTGAATAAACTAAACTTTTGCTTTTCTTGACCATTAAAGGGTTAACTTAACCGTTTAAGCCTTTCACTTTCTCAAGAAAATTTTAATCGTCTCAAAGAAAATGTCCATTTGCAGAGCAAGAGAAAACTATTTTTCAAAATTTACCACTGGAATGACTGGCTAGGTTATCGAGCCAGTCATTCCAGTGGTAAATTTTGAAAAATAGTCTTCCCTTGCTATGCAAATGAACATTTCTCAAGACCACTACAGAAGCCGTTTTTGGCTGATATCAGTGTTAAAGGGTTAAATAGAGAATGATGCTTTAATTGAATTACGAATACTTATGTTGAAGAAGGGAAAATTGATCCGGATGCTGAAGGATGCCCTGTTTATACGGCCTATTTTAACTGCAATGACACTATCCTGAATGTATAGAACGTAGAGTTAGCTGAACTTAACTACACAGCATTGCCAGCGCCAATATTGTGCTTATGTGTGTGTGAAATTTGATCTTCATTAATGTCATCGAGGTCGTCGGGAAATTGAAATTGTATATCTGTAAACTGATGAGGTCGTATTAAACTGTATAACTAAGTATGGATACGGCTAAAGTGGCCCGTGACTATTTTATTAGTCAACAAAATACACTGCTTATTCCTAACAGAGACTTCGGACAGCGCAAGTACATACACATTGGAAATAAAGGTCCCTCCGGCCGACCAAAGTCGATTGGGAACTCGCTGCCATCATCTGTGTCATCGCCAGCTGGACTGTCATCTGCAGCAACGACAAACGGGTCATCAACCAGATCACCCTCCTCGTCATCATCATCATCATCTAGTTGGAGAAACAGTTTAGGTTTGAAGTCCAATGGTTTTAACGGCATCAATATACTAAAGTCACCATTAGGGTCGAAGGAGCAGAATATCATGAAGTCATGTGAGTTAAACACTGCTGCTTCTACTACTACTACTGCTGCTGCTACTACTACAACTACTACTACTGCTGCTGCTGCTGCTGCTGCTGCTGCTGCTGCTGCTGCTGCTGCTACTACTACTACTGCTACTACTACCTACTACTACTACTGGTACTACTACTACTACTACTACTACTACTACTACTACTACTACTACTACTACTGCTACCTACTACTACTACTACTACTACTACTACTACTGCTGCTGCTGCTGCTACTACTACTACTACTACTACTACTACTACTACTACTACTACTACTGCTGATGATTCTGCTGCTGCTGCTACTACTACTACTACTACTACTACTACTACTACTACTACTACTACTACTACTACTACTACTACTACTACTACTGCTGATCCGAATATCAAATTAAAAGCAACCATTGATGAGAAGTCTGTAGATTTCCTGGATGTAACTGTATATAAAGGTCTAAAGTATGAAACAACTGGCTACTTAGACTACAAAGTGTATTTCAAACCAACCGATTCACATCAGCTATTGCACAAAAAATCTTTCCATCCACCGCATACTTTTAAAGGAATAGTAAAATCACAAATAATCCGTTTTCACAGGAATTCGAGTGATAGGAAAAACTTTGAAGAAGCGTGCTCTACCCTATTCAAAGCCCTCAAACCGCGAGGTTACTCCTCACGATTCTTGCGCAAAATCAAATCTGAAACATTGGACGGCTTGGAAACCATTCCAGATAATGCCTCAAATCGTCGGCCTACCAAAATTTCTCACAATCGTCCTATTATAGGTGTAGGCGAATCTCGCAAATGCGGAAAGAAAAGGTGCAAGTTAGATGAATTTCTCCCAAACCAGAATACTTTCACGAGCTTTCAGAACAAAAGCAAGTTCCAACTTCAGTCTAATCTAGATTGTGACTCTGAAAATGTTTTTTATCTAATTTCATGCAAATTGTGCCAAAAACAGTATGTCGGCGAAACCAAATGTCCATTAAGATGGCGGGCAACTCGACACCTCTCAGATATTAGGCTAGAGGAAGACACACATGTTTCCGAACATTTTAATCTTCCTGACCATTTAGCCCTTCGTGACTTTGAAATTATGCCGATTGAACAGCCACCCCTTTCAGATACGTCAGAAGAAACTGATAAAGAAAGAAAACTTCGAGAATCGTTTTGGATTAAAGAACTCGAAACACAGTGGCCAAGGGGAATAAACTCGGACCCAGGCTTATCTGATCAACGTGACAAAATTCCATTCATTCTGACCTATAATCGGAAAAACGTTGAAATTTCCAAAATCTTGAAAGATGAGTATCAAAACCTACAGGAGAAACTGAAACAACCCTTTAACAAGCGTCCAGTAATTGCGTTTAAGAAAAATCTGAATCTACGTGACATCTTGGTAAAAGCAAAACTCAAATAGCTATCCATAATATCCATCTCAATCATTCAACATTAACCCTTGCATGATGGCCAGCCAAAAACGGTCAATTTAGTGATCTTGGGCAATGTCCATTTGCCGGCGGGGATTGGAGTATTTTTGAAAATTTACCGCTGTAATGACTGGCTCGGGAACCGAGACAGTCGTTCCAGTGGTATATTCTCTGGAATGACCTTGTCTGTGCCTGCAAATATACATTAAATAAGTAAGCGCATATTTGGATTTTACTGAACAAATTTAACCAGTAAAGGGTTAACATTAATGCCATATGGCTTTCCTCAAACAAAATGACAAATCTCAGTCAGTAAGATAAACCAAAATATCTTAAATTTTTGGATTTTTTCAATTATTGAAGATTCTGAGCCAGTGCGTTGACAATATTGACTACTACTACTACTACTACTACTACTACTACTACTACTACTACTACTACTACTACTACTACTACTACTACTACTATTACTGCTGATGATTCTGCTGCTGCTGCTACTGCTACTGCTACTGCTACTGCTACTGCTACTGCTACTGCTACTACTACTGCTGCTGCTGCTACTGCTGCCACTACTGCTGCTGCTGCTACTAATACTACTGCTGCTGCTGCTGCTGCTGCTGCTACTGCTACTACTACTACTACTACTACTACTACTACTACTACTACTACTACTACTACTACTGCTGCTGTTACTACTACTGCTGTTACTACTACTGCTGTTACTGCTGCTGCTGCTGCTACTACTACTACTACTACTACTACTACTACTGCTACTACTACTACTACTACTACTACTGCTACTTCTGCTATTTGTACCACTACTGCTGCTGCTACTGCTGTTACTGGTACTACTACTACTACTACTACTACTACTACTACTACTACTACTACTACTACTACTACTGTCCTTATTTGCATAATACCATCTGCCTCGTCATTCATTTATTAGCTTACATGGCCAGACTGTCCAAGTGAGCTTATGCCATGATCGTCCATCGTCCAGCCATCAACTTTTTCTTTAAAGTGCTACTCATTAACCGCTTGGTGGATTTCAACCTAATTTTGATGGAATGACCCTATTGGTGTAGCTTTCAGAACCTGTATACCAAATTTTGATTGGTCAATTGAGATTTATGGAAAGACCCTATGGGTGTATGCTTCAGACCTTGTATAGACAATGTTAATAATCCTAGTTGGCTGGCTGTACCCTATTTGGGTAGGCTCCAAAACCTCTATTTCGAATTTTGATTGGTCAATTTTTTGGGTGAAAATATGAGATTTTATGAAAAATTTACTGGAAATTGTCAAAACACTTCTCCTTAACTTGGGCAATTTCAAAAAGACAGCTTTAGAACTTGTATACAGAATTTTAATAGGTTAAATTTTCCAGCTGCCATCTTGGATTTTCGGAAAAATTCGGGAACCCTGTTAACATGCTACGCTACATTAACCGCATGGCCAATTTCAAACAAACTCAGCTGGAAGGACCCTAGGCTGGTACGCTGCAGAACTTGTATACAGAATTTCGATTGCCTGATCTTTTGGGGTGGCCATCTTGGATTTTCCGAAAATTATCCATCATGTCTATTTAAATACAAATGGCTCAAATGTTAATGGTCCATGTGAGCACCACAGGACCTAAGTGGACCTCTTGTTCGTCAATCCACCTGTCTAAGCAAGGTTTCCGTTTGTCAATCCACCTGCATACCAGACCCATACTTCCTTTCAGCTTACATATATGTGAACCAATTTACCTTCCATGTTTCATGTTTAGACTCCCAAGACTATTACCTCAGGAAGTATTTAGAATTTAATGGAAGTGAAGGTTACTGATGCGAAGCATTCTATCTAACAGTACTGTCAGTGTTTCCAAACTATCATATTCTATATATCCATAGCTGGTACTGATCAATACAATGGATGTACTTTTTGCTCTTTTACAAAGAGTTTTTAAATTTCCCGCCAATTTACCAAGTCAAGCAAGGTCACCTCTACATGACGTCAGAACCTGTTCTTGCCTTAGTGCAAGCTATTTCAAGATAATCCCAGGTAGTGAATCTACTAATTCAAGAATATCCAAGGAGCTTCGATGTTTTTATGTCTGGTAAAACAAAGTCCTAGCTTGAATTCTGACAAATCAGAAAAGTCCGAGAAAGTTCAAGAAGCTTGCACTTTCTCATGATGACATTAAAAAAGTCCTAGAAAATCGCAGCTACCGTATTTCGCTTTCTCATGCTGACATTAAAAAAGTCCTAAAAAATCGCAGCTACTGTATTTCGCTTAATTGTAGACTATGCTCTAATAGAAGCCCACCCCCTAACTTTGACATATGAGCTCCAATGATTTCTTAGCAGTTTCAAAACGGCAAAACTCTGTATTAGAAGCCCACCCCATAACTCAGCAGATTGTGTAGGAAATTTTTTTTAGGAGCAAATTTGTAAGAATAGCGTGTATAATAATAACAATTGTCCACACCGATCTCTGCCCTGATACATTTCCGGCCCCTCTAGAAGTCAATACAGGCCTCGGATTTGTAAATCTCGACCCCCTATTAGATTAATATTAATAGTAGGCCACGTATGGTCAAGATATAATAACGTTTATTCCACACTTTTCTAGTCAAAATGCGCGTAAAACAGTCTTGGTGTGATTAAATACCTTCCTTATAAATATTTTAAGACCAAATTTATGTACCAAACAAGCACGGGAGAAAATGTGCATCAATTTTGTAACGCCGATCAACATTAAATGATCCAAATTGAATTATTACGAACGACAATATAGCCGACTTCTTAAGTTGGCGAGCCAGTGGCTCTTTTGGGATGGGAGGCTGCGTGTTATCGCAAGATATTATACGCTAACAGGAGTTTATCAAACGGGTACCCGTTATTCAGATCAGTATAATACTCAGTTCCTATCGCGCAATGATAATATATAGAAATCAAATCAAATAATTTCACTTCCCCGGTGATGTTTTGAGGTATACATTAAACATAGATGTAGGTGGTGGGAATTTTTACAGGAGAAAGTGCGTTGAGTTTCCATGGTATCAGTTTTAGAACTTTTTTGGGAAAACTCTAGTATAAGCCCACCCCCTTTCTCAGAGATGTTGGGTTGGAAATTGAACACCTCTTGTCCTAATAGAAGCCTAGGCTTCAATTAAGTGAAATACGGTAGCTTGAATTATTAGAGGTGGGATTTTCAAGAAGTTCAGGCTCCTACAGAATGTCCCAAACTAATTCAAGGAAATCTATGCTGGTATGGGTTGAATAATTTTCCAATAGATGGGGTGTTCAAGAAAATCCAAGCTAATCCAAGATAACATGAATTTTATTTCATACAGGAATGATAGGACATTGTGAATTCTTTCTTGCTAAATGGTGCAAAAAAAACCTGCCTTGGTACAACGATCACTGCTTAATGCGTTTATAATAGACCTTTCCAGTTTATCCGTCTATCCTATGACATCATAACCAACTATGTCACATTTAGGATGACATCATAATCAATTACTTCATGAATTATGAATTCCTATGGCAGCAACAGCACCCAGTCAAATTAGTTTCAAAATATTCAACACCTTACCTGTAGAGTTTTCTGAAAATTGATAGTCAGCGAGTTCAGGGATCGATCTAGTGTGGGTAGAGCTTAACTAAAGATGGGGCGGGGCATAGCTAAAAATGGGTCCCTCCATTGTTCCAAGTTATCTATTTAAGCTAATGGAGGTATCCGATCTGTCACTCAAGTATTTGATGTCATAATCAATTATGTCACTAGTTAGCTGATGTCACAATTATAATAATGTATAACTCTGTCACAAGGCTCAAAATGTCAGTCACTAGTGCACGAATTGTATGTATTTGAAATTTATAATGTAATTAACATTCTGTTGAATGTTCTGAAACTAATTTGATAGGGAGTCTATGGCAGCAACAACCCAGTCAAATTACTTTAAAAATATTCCACAACTTTTTCTGTATTTAAGTTACCTTGAAATTTAGATTCTGGGTATTCGATTTCAAAGTTTCAAATCACGTAAAAAGTAGACAGTTTAGTTAAAAGTGTTCTGGCATTAGCTAGAAATGGCTGCGTCTTAATTGTTATTGTCCTTCATGGCTCTAGCATTTGGGCCATGATGACATGACCCCTGATATTGATATTGATTTAATTTGTTTCTATCATTTCAGTAAATAAGAATTGGATTCATCCACCGGAGACGTTGGCCAGAGGTCATATTGTCTATAATGTCAAGGTGAGTAATGTTATGCTGACCATTGTCCAGTTTTAATGTGTGGTCCGTTGTCACATCTCGGTCCATCTTATGCTCATATATAGATCTGAACTGTCTCATATTTGTCATTTATTTATTAAAGGAAATCTCACATTAATTTATACTAGCTATTCATGTGATAGAATTTGCCATCCATAATCCATCCCTGACATTTTAGCTTTTTATCATGCCGACAAAGAAAGATAGTCAGACTTTAGTAGCTAAATGTTGATACATTTCTACAGCCTATGATGGCTGTCATGATTTACTTTTCAACCAATCAGAAAAAACCTAGCATGTCGGACTTGATATATATGCTCAGTCATAGAAGTGGCAGTTATATTTTGGCAATGCGATATAAAAGCAATCATACAGGTAAGCTGTTGAATATTTTGAAACTAATTTGACTGGATGTTGTTGCAACCACTTCCAGTCAAATTAATATCAAAATATTCAACAAGATGTGTATTACATAATAAAGAATGTAATGTATTGGCACTTACATGACTTCACACACTATTGCTTGAGGAGACAAAATGGTGGCGATCTCTGTTCAACATTTACGCTATATTACAAAGCAGATAATTGTGATACAGATAAGGGAATGTGACAGGATAATCTATCAGTGCAATGCAACATTTGAGATGAGATTAGCATCCCTTTAAGAAACTAAATTTGCTAGACATCCAGAGATTTTCTGCTGATTATTTTGCCAATAATTTGAAGGTAAGTTGTTGCTGCTACCGCCAGCAACAAATATCTGTCAAATTGTTATAGAAAATATCTAGCCTAGTGCGTTTCATGTCTATCATACAGGGATGGGAATTCTCCTCTTTTCAGCTGATTTCCTTTTCCAAAATTTTTAAAAATAAGTTGTCAATTCTGTCTGAAAGGCCCAAAACAAATGTATTTTTCGTAGTGTAGATAACAATCCTCCTTTTTCTCTGACATTTCCTCTTTTTTTTCTTTAGACCATTCTCATGCCTGATCATAGGAAAAACACAATTTAGAATCAAACTAGCCTTCAATACACTTACTGCACGCTATACAGGTAGAGCTGCACACCTCAGTGGCCAACATCACACTGACAATCATTAGCATTACGAGAATGGCTTTATACTGTGACAGCGTGAACAATAGAATCCCAAATAATCACGGCTATAAATATCAAAGTAAAGTGGCACCTCAGAAAGATACGATTGTCACTTGAAATTTTCAAATATTTTCATTATCTTATTGCTTCAGGATAACTTTAATGGTTAATATTGGTCAAGAAAATCCAATTTAATTTTTGCTCAGTGAATGTCCATTTGCAGACCAAGACAAGAATATTTTTGAAAATTAACCACTGGAATAGCTGGCTCACTTGCCATAGGGCAATTAAAAATAATCTTGGTATGCAAATGGACATTTCCCACTGCAGCGACCAGTTTTGGCTTGCTCAACCATTAAAATGTTAATGGTCAAGCGGGAGAAAAACAGCAGTGGACTTGAGAAACGAAGATTTTTCTATTTGAATGACTGGCTCAGTAACCAAACCAGTCATTCCAGTGGTAAATTTTCAAAAACAGTCTCTTGGCTTACAAATCTAGCAAACATTCAATAATCAAGTTTGATTTTCTAGACTAATTTTGACCATTAAAAGATTAATTGGCAGTACTAATAGCACTGGTCAGTATGAAATGTCTGCTTGTGTGGCCATCGCCCCGCTGAATGAGAAACTTTTGGACCTGGACATCGTCGACAGGAGACAAGAATTATGTCTTTATCTGGGTGTCCATCCATCCATCCAGGTTTAGAAAAAATGTGTAGATTTGTGGGAAGTTTGTTTCATCGATAACTTGTGGCTAAAGGTAGATCGCGATTGCATTAGAGTGGAGTGAAAACTGTGCATATTCTACTATTGTGCACTAGTTAAAGCGATGCTAACCTCATCTCAAATGTTGTACTGCACTGATAGAGTATTGTTTATAGATTCCATATCATGCATACCCTGCCACATTCCCTTATCTGTATCACAATTATCTGCTTTGTAATATCGCGTAAATGTTGTACAGTCATCGCCACCATTTTGTCTCCGCAAGCGATAGTGTGTGATCTCATGTAAGTGCCAATGCGTTACATTCTTTATTATGTAATACTTATCTCATTGAATATTTTGAAACTACTTTAACTGGAAGTTGTTGCTGCCTATGGCATCAACAACTCTGTCAAATTAGTTTCAAAATATTCAACCGCTTACCTGTATAATTGCTTTTATACCGCAATACAAAACTATAGCTGGCGCCTCTATGACTGAGCTATATCCCGAGGCAGGCACGCTAGGCTTTTCCTGATTGGTTGAAAAGTAAATCATGATCGCCATCATAGGCTGTAGAAATGTAGCAACATTTTCTGAATATCTTTCTTTTGTGGCATGATGAAAAGCTTAAAATTACCCCTTTAAGTCTTGAATATATCAAAATCCATCAAGATCTAACTCACTTGTCCGATTTGAGGGTCATGGATTTTCATTCTTATAAACAGATACCCGATTGGCTGATTTGGTATGCCAGTACGGTAGGTAGATTTACAGAAATTCACAGTATATCTTTCAACCATTTAATGGTCAAGGCTACCAAAAATGGTTTCTGCGGCGGTCTTAGTAAACGCCCATTTGTATGCTAAAAGAATGGTTATATTTTAAATTTGTCACTGCATGATCTTTCCAGCGATAAACCTTAAAAAATAGTCCTCTTTTCGCTTGCAAATGAGTATTCCCTGAGCAAAAATTTTTGCAATTTATTAGCCAGTCTTAATCATTGAAAAAGCTAAGAAACATTAACTACTGTGATGATTTGAACCAAACTTTACTCAGAGCCCTAAAGTTGTGCACTTACAAATTTATAGAGAGGGATCTGATCGGTGAATATACTCAAATAAATATACCGTTGAATATCTTAAAATTAATTCGTCTGAAAGCTGTAAAAGTAGTTTCTGTATGGTCAGATTAGTTTAACCCCTTTAACCTTATCACTGATGAATTCTCCATATCCCATTTTCAATGCTACCAAACTGGACAACTGTTGAATATTTTGAAACTAATTTGACTGGAAGCCATTGCTGCCTTAGGCAGCAACAGCTTCCAGTCAAATTAGTTTCAAAATATTCAATGGAATAAGTTTTATATCATAAAGAATATACCTTTTCAAGTTTTTGTCCATGAAATGGTTATGGCCTGAATTTCTAATGTCTTAATTTTAACCGTGTCTTCAAATTGTTTTTTGATATATTTAGCAGGTCTAGCGATATAATTCCTGGAATATGTCGACTGCAAAACCTCAGTGGTCAGGCAAGAAAGCTGTTGAATTTAAAAAAAAAAAATTTTTTACTGGAACCAATTGCTGGTTGCCATCGGCAACAGCAACTCCCAGTCAAAATAGTTTCAAAATATTCAACTCAATATTGACATTACGTCATAAAGAATTGGAAACATGTTTGAAACCTATTTATAAGCTGTACTGTATCATTGATTTGAACTGGAGACCCTGGGATCTCGGAGCTGAAAGCGTTATATTTACATCATATATTCTCTTCTGCGAAATAGCGGTCATGGGTGGAATCCGAGAACTCCTAGACATTTTCTCTATTTTCCGCAACATTAAACTATATAAAATAGATATAATATATTTTTGCAAAAACATCTATTTTTTGCACTACAAATTATACACTAAAAATAGACCGATCGCATATGAAAGATTGTTTTGCGTGTACTGGACATCTCAAGGACAATTAAATCCTGAAATTGCTTCTTATACAGATGTACTCAAAGCAAGAAAAATCCATTCGAGAACAAAATAAAGTAATTTGAACCACAGAAATTATTATTGAGTTTTGAAGGACTATAGTGACTATTTTTATCACACTCTTGAAGTATCCATATTTGTTTGATAATTGTAATATATCACGATTATGGAGGGATCTGATCTGTCACTAAAGTATGACATCATAAACAAATATGTCACATGTTAGCTCACGTCACAATTCAAATGACGTATAACTCGGTCATGAAAATCATGAATGGATGAATTGTCTTTATAATTTAATAAACATTATGTTGAATATTTTGAAACAAATTTGACCAGGAGCTGTCGCTCCCATAGGGAGCACCAGCTCCCAGTCAAATTAGTTTCAAAATATTCAACCGCTGACTTGTATAGTTATCTTAAAATTTAGATACAGTTATAATATGGTATAAAATTCAGTTTTTAGATTTTCAAATAGACCCAAAGACATGCAAAATGTAAGCTAGGAAGACATCACAATTTCATATACATTCGGCTTGCATGAAAACACACAAATTCACACTTATTTCATGCAATGTAAATTATGGAGAGTCTACAACGCACTGAGTTTCAGCAATTTCTCAGTATGTGTAGAAGCATGCGAGACCATAAAAATGTCACACAATGATGCCATGCTTATTTTTTATAAAATCTCTGTCTCCATGACAATATAGTTAGGACATATAACACGCTTTAGCATTCTTGTCCTGGATTCAGATAATAACATCATCCACATGAAGAATTACAGATGGCACCGCGTCAATATCTGATGATTTCCTGAAGATTTGTTCAGGTCTTACTTAAAGGGGAACACAAGAAGTGTCACCATCGTTTGCATAAAACACACAGTTCTATCGTAGAGCCCAGATTTAAGCTACTGTGTAAAACCTGCAACATTTACATATAAATCCGATAAAATGGTGTTAAAAAACGCTATGTTGCTATAAATTTTCTGCGAGTTAATTAAACCTAAGCCGTCATAGGTTGAATCCCTTCCGACAAGAACCATGATAACGACAAGAACCATGATAGCGGCACTCTGAAGACAGGAGGGCATGCATTTGGAGGGTGATAGCTCTACCGGTGATAATGCTATCGACATCATTTATATATGTACAGATTAAAGAGATTAAGACGTTTATCATACTATCGCAACATTATGGAATATATTTGTTATTTTCATACATTAGTAGCCGAACCTTAAGATGGCCATTTTCTATGAAGATACCTGCCAATTACATGAATATTACAATATCTCGGGAAGTTTTGAGGCTAGTATTAGAACATAAGTACCTAAAGATGGACTGGATGTGTGTAATAACTATTTAAACTCCCATATTAATAAATGAAACATTAATAACATTATCTGCCGTAGCGCCATGAGAGTGTTAATTCAAAAGTGACAATTATATTGATATGCCTATACTATCGCATCATTCATTTATCTCAAGATCAAAACTTGATGTCAAAATTGGCATCATCAGAGAAATCAGACAAAGGGTTGTTATACATTCTTCAACATTTCCGCAAATATAGTTTACATATTCCTAACACCGCTGAAGAGAAACCCCCTTATAAAATGCAATTTGCAATTTTATTGCGATAGTGTTGGATGACAGCGAGAAAAACGTTCAACTTAAGATGTCATATGCCTCATAGGAATAGAAATTTAACTAATGTATCACATATTTAAATAACGAAGATATATATTTCTAATTTGAGCACAGAGCATACAATTATATTTTTGAAAACATTACGGTCTGTAGATTCATTTTATACAAGTAGTATAGAGGGTCTGGTGTTTCCATTTAACCCTTTAATGGTCAAGTCAGACAAAACCAGCCTCTGTTATGGTCTTGTGGAAGGTCCACTTACAGGCCAAGATAATACAATTTTTGAAAATTTACCGCTGGAATGTCTGGCTTGACAACCGAGTCAGTCATTCCAGTGATAAATTTTCAAAATCTTTATCTTGGCCTGTAAATTGCCATTCAATAGGCAGATTTGAAAATTTTGTTGACTAAACCCTTTAATGGTCAAATTTTGTGAAGCAAATCAAACAAGTTTCTTATTGAATGTCCATTTGCAGGTCAAGAGAAGACCTTTTATACGCCCGCGTAAGCGGGGTCGTATTATGTGATGGCGCTCGCCATGCATCCGTCCGTCTGATTTCTTGTCTGAGCCATATCTTGAAGAGTTTTGAACCTACACTCACAATTTTTATTCAGCAGATGTGTTAGGGATGGCCGAAGTGTCATGATTTCATTTCGGCAAAATCCGCCTATATTCGCCATTGTTATCTCCCTTGAAAAGCTCAAATTCGTCAAAATTTTCTTGTTAGGAGCAGGTCTCGAAGAGTTTAATCTACACTCACAAATTCTTTTCCAGCAGCTGTGTTAGAGATAGATGAAGTGTCATATTTTGTTCATTACCATTTTTGTATAATTATCATCTTTTGACAACCAAATGTCAGAAGGGTGCCTACAAGATAATCACCTTTTCCAGATTTGGCTCATCAAATTAATCTGTTTACTCACATTTTACTGAACAAATATCAGTATCTCCATTTTAGCCTTCAACCATCGAATTTGTTCAAGAAAATTTCTCATAGCAAATGTCCATTTGCAGACCAAGAGCCAGTCATTCCAGTGGTAAATTTTCATAAATAATCTCTTCGTCGGCAAATTAACACTTCTCAAGGTCATGGCAGAAGCCGTTTTTGGCTGATATTAGTCTGGAAGGGTTAGAGGCAACAGTACGGGTAAGTTCTTGAAGATTTTGAAACTAAGTTGACTGGTAGATGCCATAGACTCGATAGTTTCCATGCAAATTAATTTCAGAGCAGTCAATATAATGGTACTTACGTCATTAACAATTTGTTGTATCTGTGACATCTGTAGTGTGTAGAAGACGTCAAAACTATTTGGAATGAAGATGAATTCAATTTGTAATCACATCTCATGAATATTGATTGTCATATTTTGGCGTGTTTTTTTATGCTATCAGATAAGTGAAAGCAATTGTGCACCTTGCGACAACGCTATTGTGTGAACCTGTAGCTCAGATAACAAATCTTTCATCTAGAGATCTTATGGAAAAGATATATACAAATTGCATTTGTAGATTTCTGTACTGCTGCGGGGTGATCGGCTTTGAATTTATCATATCAAACAATGAAGACTTGGAAAGCTGTAATGAACTTGGCAGCACGTACCATTGGCGAGTTCTACGAGTAATTGATGTTATTTTCCTGGTTTTTACCCCAAACTAAAATGTTGTGACCGTAGAATAGATTGATGTGTTTGACTTGTGCTCGCTTACGTTGTTGCCATTTATCATCGGTGGCAGAAAGAATTTTTTTGCGAGTGTGTTATTATTTAAGCTTTTTATTTAAGGACATAAACCAGAATTATTTTTCCCGCTTAAACATCATCGATGGACTAATAAAACATCATCGATGGGGTTATAAAACGTCATCGATGAAGTAATAAGACATCATCGATGGAGTAATAAAACATCATCGATGGAGTAATAAAACGTCATCGATGGAGTAATAAAACATCATCGATGGAGTAATAAAACGTCATCGATGGAGTAATAAAACGTCATTGATGGAGTAATAAAATGTCATTGATGGAGTAATAAGACATCATCGATGGAGTAATAAAACGTCATCGATGGAGTAATAAGACGTCATCGATGGAGTAATAAGACGTCATCGATGGAGAAATAAAACGTCATCGATGGAGTAATAAAACGTCATCGATGGAGTAATAAAACGTCATTGATGGAGTAATAAAACGTCATCGATGGAGTAATAAGACATCATCGATGGAGTAATAAAACGTCATCGATGGAGTAATAAGACGTCATCGATGGAGAAATAAAACGTCATCGATGGAGTAATAAAACGTCATCGATGGAGTAATAAAACGTCATCGATGGAGTAATAAAATGTCATCGATGGAGTAATAAAATGGCATCGATGGAGTAATAAGACGTCATCGATGGAGAAATAAAACGTCATCGATGGAGTAATAAAACGTCATTGATGGAGTAATAAAATGTCATTGATGGAGTAATAAAACGTCATTGATGGAGTAATAAAACGTCATTGATGGAGTAATAAAACGTCATTGATGGAGTAATAAAATGTCATCGATGGAGTAATAAAACGTCATTGATGGAGTAATAAAACGTCATCGATGGAGTAATAAAATGTCATCGATGGAGTAATAAAACGTCATTGATGGAGTAATAAAACGTCATTGATGGAGTAATAAAACGTCATTGATGGAGTAATAAAACGTCATCGATGGAGTAATAAAATGGCATCGGAGTAATAAGACGTCATCGATGGAGAAATAAAACGTCATCGATGGAGTAATAAAACGTCATTGATGGAGTAATAAAACGTCATTGATGGAGTAATAAAACGTCATTGATGGAGTAATAAAATGTCATTGATGGAGTAATAAAACGTCATCGATGGAGTAATAAAACGTCATCGATGGAGTAATAAAACGTCATCGATGGAGTAATAAAATGTCATCGATGGAGTAATAAAATGGCATCGATGGAGTAATAAGACGTCATCGATGGAGAAATAAAACGTCATCGATGGAGTAATAAAACGTCATTGATGGAGTAATAAAACGTCATTGATGGAGTAATAAAACGTCATTGATGGAGTAATAAAACGTCATTGATGGAGTAATAAAACGTCATCGATGGAGTAATAAAATGTCATCGATGGAGTAATAAAACGTCATCGATGGAGTAATAAAACGTCATCGATGGAGTAATAAAATGTCATCGATGGAGTAATAAAACGTCATCGATGGAGTAATAAAACGTCATCGATGGAGTAATAAAACGTCATCGATGGAGTAATAAAACGTCATCGATGGAGTAATAAAACGTCATCGATGGAGTAATAAAACGTCATTGATGGAGTAATAAAACGTCATTGATGGAGTAATAAAACGTCATTGATGGAGTAATAAAACGTCATCGATGGAGTAATAAAATGGCATCGGAGTAATAAGACGTCATCGATGGAGAAATAAAATGTCATTGATGGAGTAATAAAATGTCATTGATGGAGTAATAAGACGTCATCGATGGAGAAATAAAACGTCATCGATGGAGTAATAAAACGTCATTGATGGAGTAATAAAACGTCATTGATGGAGTAACAAAACGTCATTGATGGAGTAATAAAATGTCATCGATGGAGTAATAAAACGTCATTGATGGAGTAATAAAACGTCATTGATGGAGTAATAAAACGTCATCGATGGAGTAATAAAATGTCATCGATGGAGTAATAAAACGTCATTGATGGAGTAATAAAATGTCATTGATGGAGTAATAAAAAGTCATTGATGGAGTAATAAAACGTCATTGATGGAGTAATAAAACGTCATTGATGGAGTAATAAAACGTCATTGATGGAGTAATAAAATGTCATCGATGGAGTAATAAAACGTCATCGATGGAGTAATAAAATGTCATCGATGGAGTAATAAAACGTCATTGATGGAGTAATAAAATGTCATCGATGGAGTAATAAAACGTCATTGATGGAGTAATAAAACGTCATTGATGGAGTAATAAAATGTCATTGATGGAGTAATAAAACGTCATTGATGGAGTAATAAAACGTCATCGATGGAGTAATAAAATGTCATCGATGGAGTAATAAAACGTCATTGATGGAGTAATAAAACGTCATTGATGGAGTAATAAAATGTCATTGATGGAGTAATAAAACGTCATCGATGGAGTAATAAAACGTCATTGATGGAGTAATAAAACGTCATTGATGGAGTAATAAAACGTCATCGATGGATTAATAAAATGGCATCGATGGAGTAATAAGACGTCATCGATGGAGTAATAAAACGTCATCGATGGAGTAATAAAACGTCATTGATGGAGTAATAAAACGTCATCGATGGAGTAATAAAATGGCATCGATGGAGTAATAAGACGTCATCGATGGAGTAATAAAACGTCATCGATGGAGTAATAAAACGTCATCGATGGAGTAATAAAATGGCATCGGAGTAATAAGACGTCATCGATGGAGTAATAAAACGTCATTGATGGAGTAATAAAACGTCATTGATGGAGTAATAAAACGTCATTGATGGAGTAATAAAACGTCATTGATGGAGTAATAAAACGTCATCGATGGAGTAATAAAATGGCATCGATGGAGAAATAAAACGTCATTGATGGAGTAATAAAACGTCATCGATGGAGTAATAAGACGTCAGAGTAATATATAGCGATTACATAAGTATCCAGATTCTTTTCTGTAGCATATCTGTATAACGACACTGTATATTGACATTTACCAAGCTTACAATAAATTATTTTTGACAGTTTACCACGAGTTATCGGCTCAAGTCAGTCATTCCAATTGTAAATTTTCAAAAATAGTCTCCTCTTAGCCTGCAAATTAACAATTATAAGACCACTGCTGCAGTCATTTTTGGCCAGCTTTATCATTAACCCTTTAACTCTCATGCCGGCCATAAACAGTTTCTGCAGTGGTCTTGATAAATGTCCATTTGTAGACCAAGACAAGACTTTTAAGATTTACCTATGACTAAGCCAGTCATTCCAGCGATGTATTTTTTTAAATAATCGCTTGATCCGCAAATAGACATTTTCTATAAGGAAATTAAAATATGTATGAACGAATTTGAGAATTAACAGGTTAAATGGATAAGAATGAAAACTCTAAGCAAATCTACTAATTCACAAATGCATTTGGTATGTGAATAGCTTGTGTCACGAGATTGCGTTTCATAGAAATTTGCCCACGTTTGCTAAGTTAAGTAAAAAATCTCATAAAAAGCCATGAATTTTCTTCTAGGTGCGATTTTTGTTTTTATACCCTGGCAAAAAATTGGGTTTATGTGATGACGCTATACAGGTGGGTGTTTGTGCGGGTGGATGGGTGATTTCTGCATGATAACTCCGCTACCATTTATTTAGTCGTTTTGAAACTTCATAGGATGACAGGTCTGTAAAAGAAACCTATCGAAAATTGACAATGATCAGAAATCTAATATGGTAGCGAGCCCATGGTGGCCATCTTGAAATTTTGTTTCAGGATGATAACTCCATAGCCGTTTATCGGATCGCTTTGAAATTTCATAGGGTGTGTGTCTGAGGAAGAAACCTTGACAATATTCTGAATGCAATATGGCTGCCAGCTACCTGTGGCCATCTTGCAAATTGGTTTCCAAACAATAGCTCCATAATTATTGTTTAAAAGCGGATCTCTTCATAGGATAACTGAACTCGGTTTGAAGAAGATACCTATCGAAATCGATGATCTAAAGTTAAATATGGCCATCAGCTACCAGTGGCCATCTTAAAAATAAGTTTCTGGACAATAACTCCATTACTGTTTATAAAATCTCTATGAAACTTGATAGGATGACTGAACTAAGTCTGAGCAAGAAATCATTACCTGATAGCTTTGATTAGTTGGTTTGTCATTATGACGGGTGTGTTATGCATGGGTAGCAAGCTTTTGACTAGTCATGACTCACAACCAGTATATGTCGCACTGTTGGTCTGTCTGTCAGTCAAAGTTTTGACATTTCTGCCAAAGTAGCCTAAGTTACAATAATAGGGGATCACATTTGTTAACTTGTCCTAAATATTAACAGGCCGACAGACAAACATATGGAAAGAAACAGACCACCATATTGCTGATTGTCCTTATCACGTTTAAGACAGCCAAAAAAGGCCCCTGCAGTGGTCTTGAGAAATGTTAATTCGCAGAGCAAGAGAAGACTATTTTTGAGATTTTACTACTGCAATGACTGACTCGACAACCGAGCCAGTCATTCCAGTGGTAAATGCTAAAAAATAATCTCTTGGTCTGCAAATAAACATTTTCTATGAGAAGATTTTTATTTTCTTGAACAAATTTAAAGGTTTTTAGGTTAAATACTTTTAGACACCATTTCTATTTTCCAGATACCGCCCTTGAATCTTTTATCAAATCAGTTAGATATAAATTCAGCAAACATTTTCACGCTCTTACCAATCTTAAAAGCAATCACAACATAGTGATTAAACGAGCGGATAAAGTGCAGGCAACAGTCACAATCCAATCCACGCTAGACTATGTAGCAGAAGCCAACAAACAGCTAGCAGATACTAAATTCTATACTAAACTGGAAACTAACACAACTGCAGAGTTCACTTACCTCGTCCAAAGGAGACTGGACCAACTGATCAAGTATGAGGAGATTGACTCCTCCACCACCATCAGGCTAATCCCAGACCCCCCCCCCCCCCCCCCAGTTACCACCAGGTTCTACTTATTACCAAAGATACAAAAGGCCCAAAAGGATGGCCTCACTCAAGGTAGACCAATTATCAGCGCCATTGGCTGCCCTATGGAACTAATCAGTAGTTTCATAGACGAGATATTAAGGTCCACGTCACTAAGATAAAATCCTACGTCAAGGGCACCACAGACTTCATCAATAAAATGGAGTTTTATGGCCAACTCAATCCAAATTCGCTACTGGTAACCATGGATGTCAGTCACCTCCCTATACACACATCCCAAACAGAGAAGCCATCGGATCAGTAGCCATCTTTGCCAAAAAACATGGTATGCCAGGCACACTCAATCAGAGGCCTCTGCAACCTCCAAAAAACTCGTTTTAGAGTGCAATAGTTTTGAATTTAATGGAGAACATTATTTCCAAGTTGGTGGTACTGCAATGGGAAGCAAGGCAGCTGCACCTAATCCTGTATCTTTATGAGCATTTTAGAACAACAGTTGCTGCAAAACGCACCATTCTCCCCCGCTCTGTACATAAGATATATAGACGATATCTTCATGATCTGGGAGCACGGGCACACAGCCCGACAAGAATTTGTCACCCATATGAATGCATCCCACCATAGCATCAAATTCACCATGAAATCTTCAAACCGCCAAGTCTCTTTTTTGGACACCATGGTTCAAATCTCACCCACAAACTTCATTACATTCGACCTTTACACCAAACGCGCAGACACGCATGGGTACCTCCATTACGAGTCCGTCCACCCGGCCTCCTGCAAGGATGCCAGTCCATATGTCCAATTTCTTAGGCTTAGAAGGATCTGCTGCACTCCCTGCTCCACTCTAAGATTTTGATAGAAACAGCCTGGCCATGCAGGGCCACTACATGGCCAGGGGCTACCCTGCCAAGATCCTGCAGACAGCCAGGTCCAAGGACCGCCAGTCACATATCAACCCCACCCCACAGAACCCAGTTAACAAGAAGTCCTGCAGACAAACCTTTGTCTGACAGTTCAACTGCACAGGTTTGATGTTGAAGGACACAATCTCCAAATACTGGCCCATCCTGCAGGGCACAGAACGTTGTAGGCTAGCCTTCCCAGAGAAACCCCTCTTTGGCTTCCAAAAGAATAAAACAATTAAAGACATCGTCAGGGCTAAACTCCCACAGACCAACCCGCCCAAGAACACCACAACCCACTAATCCCTTGCCCAACGAAGAACTGTAATATCTGCAAAAACATGGACAAATCCAGGTTCTTCAGAAGTCGACCTACCGGCCTCTCCTACAAAGCCAAAATTAGAGGCAATTGGCAAACGTGCAATATAGCCTATCTTCTCACTTGCAGAACCTGTGGCAAACAATATGTAGGAGAAACCCTACGCCCATTTAAAATCAGAATCCAGGAACACCTTCGTTCCATCACGAACCTGTACAAACACGAAAGATACGACACACCAATATCTCGTCACTTCAATAGATCCAGGAATCAAAGAAATGCAGTAGAGGATCATTCAAGTCCTCAGATCCAAATTCCACCACTTGGAGAAGGCAAGAAGAATGCCACTGGGGATCCACCAACTCCACACAATTGAGCCGATAGGAATCAAATTTGCGGTGTAGGAGCTTATAATCCCCTTGAATGCCTCAACCGCCATTGAAACATTCCACGTTGTTATTAGTGACCATTTCCATTTATGGTAATCACCTCAGTACATCAAGATGTTGTTAGTTTCACAAACTCTCTATATCATATGCTGTTTAACCCTTTAACACTCCAGCTCCTCCAGTGGTCTTGCAGGGCCGTGTACATTTGCAGACCAAGGGAAGCCTATTTTAGAAATTTACAACTAAAATGACTGGCTCGATAATCGAGCCAGTCATTCCAGTGGTAAATTTTCAAAAATTCATCTCTTGATCTGTTATTGGACATTTTTTAGGAGAAAATCAAAATGAATTCTTTGAACACATTTTAATATTAATAGAGTTAACAGTTTGAACCCTGATTCATGCAGCACAGGTGTTGAATATTTTTAGACTCGAAGTTGCTGCCAGTTAAACTAGTTTTAACAATTTTAGCATCCACATAAAATAATTGACACCTTGATTGGGAATTTTGTATGAGAAATAAAATGTGTTTTCATAATAGTATTAGTGGCATGACATTGTTATATTAACGTGTGACATACTGTCATGGTAACTAATACCATTGTCATAAAACATCATCCAATCACAGACATGGACACAGCAAGCAGCGTCGTATCACCATAACAAGGAATTCATGGGTGTCAACACATCAGTCATTTCCATCAAAAACTCTAAGTGAGAGTGTGTAAAAACTATGGGTACAACAAGGGTTATCTTCTCTTTATTAGTTTAGTCCATGCACATGCAGGGTTGCCTCCCTTTGACTTAATATACAGTATGCTTGATAATAATGTCTGTTTAAACCTTTCACCGAAAAATTGTCCATATTTCATTTTCAAGGCAAGCATACAGGAAAACTGCTGAATATTTTGAAATTAATTTGACGGGAAGCCATTGCTGCCTATTTGACTTCCAGTAAAATTAATTTCAAAATATTCAACAATGCGTTTTATATTGTAAAGAATATACCTTTTCAAGCAATTTGTCGGTGAAAGAGTTAATGCAATCCATCAATTAACCCTTTCATTCTCAAGCCGGCTAAAAATAGCTTCAAAAGTGGCCTTGAAAAATGTTCGGAGGAAGGTCAGTTTGCAAGCCAAGAGAAGACAAATTTTGAAAACTTAACACTGGAATGACTGGCTCGATAAGCAAACCAGTCATTCAAGTGGTAAATTAAAAAAATTTGTTTCATGGTCTGCAAATGGATATAGATTTGAATTTGAAGTTAAGGTTTAAAGAGTTAAATTCATATTTTCTAATTTTCAGTTTCTTGGAGACTGTGAAGTGGAACAGCCTAAAGGAACGGAGATTGTCAGAGATGCTATCAGAAAGATGAAGGTACCGTTTTAAGTTTGACACCCCAGTATCTTAAAATTTTGTAAGCATCAGTAAGTGCACACAAGCTGTTGAATATTTTGAAACGCTTTTGTCTGGAAACTCAAGTACAATTGGTTTCAAATTCTTCAATAGAATATTTCTTGCATCATATTGAAAGGAGTGAATAGAGCATCCATGTTATCACATTCCTTCATGTAAAGTGACAGAATTTTATTGGTCCTTGTGATTGGATTGATTAATGATTATGCTAATAGAGGGATATGATGTGTCACTGAAGTATCTGATGCCATAATGAAATCTGTCACACATCGGCTAACATCAGAATCATAATTACTGCACAAACTATGTCTTTGATAAAGTTAATAAACATTCTATTGAATATTTTAAAACTAATTTCACTGCCAGCTGTCTCGAGTCAAATTTGTTTTAACATATTCAACCGCTTTGTATAGTTAGTTACCTTGAAATTTAAATTCTGGGAATTCAAGTTTCAATGTTTCAAGTCGATTCCAACGCGCTTAAAAAGTCGGCGGAACTTAGCTAGAAATGGGCGACGCATAGATAGAAATGGATTAGCTATAAACACATAACCCACCTTCCTACATTCTCAAGCGCATGTCTCGAGTCTTTATGTGCCTTTCTTGTTTCAGTTTACTCGACAGGTAAAGAAGGCAGAAGGGCAAAAGCCGTCTAAAGTAGAACTCACAGTGTCTATTGATGGCGTCACAATACAGTATCCAAAGACCAAGGTATGCTAAATTTAAGGTTTAATCAAACCATTTAATTGTCACGCCAGCCAAACTTCGCCTCTGCATTGGTCTTGAGGACAGTCAGTTTGCAGGCTAAGAGATATTCGAGCCAGTGATTCCAGTATTAAACTTTCAAAATTAATCTCTTGTACATTCAATAAGCAAATATCTGGATTTTCTTGACCAAACTTGAGCGGCATTAAGTGGTTAATAGTAAAAAAAATATATTTCAGAGAAATGTCCATTTTGCAGACCAAATGAAGACAAAGTTTGAAAATTTACAACTAAAATGTCTAACTCGATAAGGCATTTCAGTGGTAAAATTTCAAAAATAGTATGCAAATGAACATTTATTTCTCAAGCATACTACATAGACTGGTTTTGGCTGGCTTAACCATTAAACAGTTACCTCAGGCTATATATACACCTGTGCAAAAGTTAAGCACCAGCAAAAACAATAGAACGTAGAAACATGATGGTACAACTAGGCTGCCATACTTTTTGTCCCCGCGTTAGCTGACATAATTCCAAGTACGAAATGCACATGCATGCATGACTTCATGCCGCTTGATGTCCGTGCGTGGCGGGAAACAGCACACGTGTTCAGTTATGTAAAAGTCCAGTTTGAGGTGTAGAACATTACATACAGATTTAGGCGACAAGATTAGGAATTTTGTGTTCATGACCGTGGTTTATTTGTACAGAGAGAATTAGCTCTTGATTGTGAACCGCTATGGCAAGACGAAGGTTAAGTGATCGTGTGAAATGGCAAATCATAGGCATGCATACCACTGGTATGTCATGCAGAGAGATTGGCAGACAGCTGAACATTAACCATACTGTAATCAGTCGTTTGATTGCAAAACATGGGCAAACTAACGAGGTGAAGGACAGGCCTAGATCTGGAAGACCGAAGAAGACTACTGCCCGTGATGATCGAGCCCTAGTACGCCTTGGAGATCTCCATTCACCAACAGCAGAGTGCTCAGCCAGCAATGGGAAACGCGCAATAGAGTGTCAATGTCTACCGTCAAAAGGAGACTGTATGCTGCTGGCATGAAAGCTAGGAGACCTGTCAGACGTCCTCTCCTCACTGCACACCACAAAGAGGAGCGTCTGAGGTGGTGCAACGAAAGAAGACACTGGAACATGAGATCCTGGAGACGGGTACACTGGTCCGATGAAAGTCAGTTCCTGCTTCATGCCACAGATGGTCGAACTCGTGTATGGAGGTCCAGACGCACGGCGTACGACCAACGTAACATCATGGAAGAAGTTCCATTTGGTGGAGGTTCCGTTATGATATGGGGGTGCATCTCATTTGATTGTAAGCTGGATCTGTTGACTGTACCTGGAACACTAAATGGACAAAGATATCAAGATTCCATACTGGATAGAGTTGTGGTCCCTCATTTTGTAAATCATGCACCTGGAACCCACCCTATATTCATGGATGACAACGCCCGACCACATCGTGCTAGAGCTGTGCATGAATACCTCCGCCAGAATGCCATCGAAACCCTACCATGGCCAGCAAGGAGCCCTGACATGAACCCTATTGAGCATATCTGGGACATTCTGGGAAACATGGTGAGAAGGAGGGATCCTCCTGTGCAGAACCTACAGGAATTAACAGACGCACTCCATCTTGAATGGTAACGAATACCACAATGGCGTATCAGTCGGTTGGTGACCAGCATGAGACGTCGTGTCCAGGCCGTCATCCAGGCACAAGGTGGATATACCCGGTATTAATAATGACAGTCTCAAACTCGTGCACAGATGTTAAACTTCGTTTTCAGACACCATTAATGACAATCTAGCCACGTGTGTCAACTATAGGGCAATAGTTGTCAGTTGTGTCAACGTAACCATATTCAGGCCTCGTTTTCAAGTTCAAACAAAAACATACAGTGTTTCCCCACCATCATAATCAGCATTCCTCTAGTTGCATTATTACCTCTTGCACTAAGATGGATGGGTACATAAATGTTTATGCTATTGCTTTCTTCATAGCACATGAATATACCCTCGCATGTGCGTAAAAATAGGGTGGTGCTTAACTTTTGCACAGGTGTATATATGAGTGCATTTAGACAAATTCATTTCAAAATATTTACCAGAATAATTCTTACGTTTTCCGGTTCTTGTACTATGGCCACTGCCTGTTGTCCATCTGTCCGTCCGTCCATCTGTCAAACTGCTTTAAATTGTATCACCTAAAACACTTGGTGGATTTTAGCCAAATTTGGCTAGAAGGATTCTATGGTGATAGGTTCTAGAATTTTGATTGTTTGATTTTTATGGTGAAAATCTTAGATTTTATGAAAAATTTAACGGAAATTGTCAAAATGTATCTCCTCCTTAACCGCTTGGCAGATTTCAACCAATTTTGCCTAGAAGGACCATATCGTGGTAAGCTCCAGATATTCTTTTCAGAATTTTTTATGGGTCAATTTATTTCATGAAAAATCTTAGATTCTTAGATTTTATGTAAAATTTACCAGAAGTTGTCAAAACGCATCTCCTCCTTAGCGGCTTGATTGATTTTAATCAAATCTGGCTGGAAGGCTCCTAACTTGAAGGCCATTTTGTTCTTATAACTGATCCGGCTTGATGACACTCACAAGACATAGACACAAATTAACAAGTCCATATTCCCTACAGACTCGATGTAGGCGACTCAGAAATATCAAGAATATGAGACGCAAATCGCAACTAAATGTATTGCACAGTCAGGGGAGACAACTACCATCTACTTTAATTTCAGTCACTTAGAGTTACTTCCCCTTAACAAAAGAATGTACATAATTAGTCAGTTTTATTGATAATTGTATATTAAGTCTGAGTAGTTAATCATGGATGCCTTTGTTATGCTGTCATCTTACAAGTATAATAGATTGATATTATTGCTGATGTACCCTCACTATAGAGCAATATTGTAACATATTTTCATTGAGATATTCATGTTAACTCCATTGGCAGGCCAAGAGATTTCTTTAACTTACCACTAATTACTGGCTCGGTTGTCGATCCATGCATTTCAGGGATAAATTTTCAAAAATAATCTCTTGTCCTACAAATGGACATTCCTGAAGACCCCACAGAGACTGGTTTTGCCAATGGTAGCAACAGCTCCCAGTCAAATTATTCAATAAAATGTGTATTAGGTAGGCTTGCGCGATTTTCGATTTAATCATGAAGTTCGATTTATTTTTAAAATCGCGATCTTTATGATGTAATTGAGGAAAATCCGGAAAATCGTCAAAAATTTCATGTTCTTTTTAAATCTGAAGTGTGTACTTTTCCGTCGCATTTTATCAGTACATGAGTGCAATTATAATCGATTCACGCCTGTGTTCATTGTGTTTATATCCTGCGGTGCCGAATAATTACTAATCACAACACAAAGCGCTACAATAAACAAGCTAACAATAGCGAGGTAACACCTTTGTCATTGAGAAAACCAGATAGTTACTCCGGCGAATCGGCCTATAATTTTCTTTCTTTCGCTGCAGACCCTGAGTCTGTCGTGAAATGCCAAGTATATACCGAGTGTTAGGCAATCAGAGACCATAATTCTTTTTAATTCTAGGGTTAGCAATTTTAGGCGGTGTAATAATTTTTCCTTTTTGATTCGGTTGACATGTCAAATTAAAGAAAATAAAGCAACAGCATTCCAGGTTGTTTGATTTTGAACTGTGCATTCTGTTGATTACTCTTAAATGTAAATCGTACATTCTGAAAGCAACTATAAACTGCTCTATAGGACGAGTTTACGCCGTTACACTCGTATTCGACGCATGAAAATGTGTTCTAATTTCGTGCTATTTTTGTATCATTTATTTCAACATTTTCAAGTCACGTTACCCCGGTTTATACTTTTGGGAATTTGGACCTACGATTTAATCGAAAATCGCGATTTTTAAAATAAAATCGATCGCGATGTTTCAAAGCAAAAATCGTGCAAGCCTAGTATTAGGCCAGACTAATTTAATGATTTGTTTTTTGAAAATTCACACCACAAACATACGATCGGAGATGGGGAAACAAACAAAAATAATGCTCAATTTCAAGCTCAGAGGTTTTAAGCTATTTACAGTAGTAATCCTTTCATCATGTTAATTGTCAAGATTGATCAAGAAAATCCAAAACGTTTTCTTGTTAAATGAGCCAGCAATTCCAGGGGTAAATTTTCAAAAATAGTTTTCTCTTGTCCTGCAAATGGTCTTTCGTCATGAGCATTGCAAAGCCATTTTGATCATTAAAGAGTAAACTAAGCTACAGAGAACAAAGAGTTACAGAACATTCTGAGTGATCAGGATTCGAGCTTATGCCATGGCGGTCGTCTGTCTTCCGTCTGTCCATCCGTCAAATCGCCTCTTCTTGACAGTTTAACCAGTTTCAACCAAATTTGGCTGGAATGATCCTAAGCCGGTACCATCACGAAAATTTTTTCTGAAATTTGATTGGTCAATTTTTTGGGTGAAAATCTCGGACTTTATGAAAAATCTACCAGAAATGGTCAAAATGCTACTCCGCCTTAGCTGCTTGACATATTTCAACCAAATTTGACTAGATGCATTCTATGGTGGTAGGCTCTAGAACATCTTTTCAGAATTTTGATTGATCAATTTTTTGTGTAAAAATCTTTGATTTTATGATAAATCTACCGGAAATGGTCAAAATGCTACTCCTCCTTAGCTGCTTGACATATTTCAACCAAATTTGGCTATATGCATTCTATGGTGGTAGGCTCTAGAGATTCTTTTCAGAATTTTGATTGATTAATATTTTAGCTGAAAATCTGAATTTTATGAAAGATTTACCAGAAATTGTCAGTACATTGATTCCAGTGGTAAATTTTCAAAAATAGATTTCTCTTGGCCTGTAAATGGACATTCAATAAGTAAATATTTTAATTTTTTCAACAAATTTAGTCATTAAAGGGTTAATTTTTTTCTTAGACAGTGAAAATTAAGTTGCAAAACAAAAATAAATTGGTAGGTCGTTAGATTTTACATTAATGTGAGACATATAAGTCAATGTAGACCATGCAATTCAATGAACACTTTCATGACAGATGTATTGATTTTTGTGACTGAACTACATCATTTTGAGCAAAACATCAGCTAACATGTGGCCTATATGATTATGACATTGAATACTTGAGTGACAGATTGGATCCCTCTATTTTAACGACTAGGGCGTCATTCAATTTCCTCATGCAGGATATAATAATAATAATAATAATAATTTTAATGTATTTTCTTTCTCATATCACCTAGGTGATAATGCATCAGTACCCTCTACATCGCATATCTTACTGCGCTGATGACAAGTCTGATAAGCGCATGTTCACATTTATTGCCAAAGCTGCTGACTCGAGTAAACACTTCTGTTATGTGTTTGACAGTGACAAATGTGTGAGTAAATGTGTCTTGTTTTATTCGTCTCTCATTCTGTCTGTCTTCATTCTGTCCAAAGCATGTTGTGTCATTACCGATACTCATTAACTTCTTTAGCTCTGTGACGCTCATATCAGACAAAAATGGCTTCTGATAACCGAGCCAGTCATTTCAGTGCTAAATTTTCACAAATATTCTTGTTCTGCGAATGGACAGTTCTCAAGACCACTACAGAAGCTGTTTTTGACAGCTCGAGTGTTAAAGCGTTAATTGCTCTTTCCTGCCCCCCCCCCCCCCCTCAATCCCTCTCAGTCATCATCATCAGCACCACCACCAAAGCACCACCATCGTCTTCATCATCACCACCCTTACCAGCACCACCACCACCAGGTAGAGGATTTATCCTGTCCTTTTCCTTCACGGAAGTTATAACGTCATAACTAGGACGCGCATTGTCTTCTGGGTAAATTGACTGTAACCGGTCTCTAAATTGACTGGATACCGGTCTCCATATCTAAAAATATAGTCGGCGTGATCTCGCAAATTTTCTAAGTGCGAAAGTTGCACTTATACGCATGCGCTTCAATCAAGAGGAACAGATTACCCACAATACAATGCACGTCCTAGTTATGACGTTTTAACTTCAGTGAAGGAAAAGGACAGGATAAATCCTCTACTGCACCACCACCCGCACTACCCTCACCCACTCCACCACCACCAGCATCACCACCACCACCAGCATCGGCACCACCACCACCTGCACCAGTACCACTACCACCCTCACCAGCACCACCACCTGCACCACCCTCACCAGCACCACCCTCACCTGCACCCCCACCCTCACCTGCACCACCACCACCCTCACCAGCAGCACAACCTGCACCAGCAGCACAACCTGCACCAGCAGCAACACCACCACCCTCTCCAGTACCACCACCCTCACCATCACCACTACCACCACCAGCACCACTACCACCCTCACCTGCACTACCATCACGACCTGCATCACCACCACCACCCTCACCAGCACCACCACCCTCACCAACACCACCACCACCACCCTTACCAGCAGCACCACCCTTACCAGCAGCACCACCACCCTCACTAGCACCAGCAGCATGACTACCACTACCACCACCGCCACCACCCTCACCAGCACCACCACCTCCAGCACCACCACCCTCACTAGCACCACCACCAGCACCACCACCCTTACCAGCACCACTACCAGCACCACTACCACCAGCACCACCACCACCAGCACCACCACCCTCACCAGCAACACAACCACCCTCACTAGCACCACCACCCTCACCAGCATCACTACCACCACCATCAGCACCATCTTCACTAGCACCACCCTCACCGTCACCACCCTCACCAGCACCACCACCCAATTCCCTATTTGTACCACAACTGACTTCACAGTCAGCTAAATTATCATCACGATGGTCGGTCATCCATTTACCTATCCAACTCCAAGTCAAATTAGTTTTAAAATATTCAACAGCCTACCAGTATTAAATTACTTTGAATTCAGATTCTTCAAATTCCGGTTTTAAAGTTTCAAAACGATTCTAGCCAGTGTAAAAAATGGGCGGGCATGGCATAGCTAGAAATAGATCTTCTTATTGGGACACTCACAACTTCAAAGGGCAGGGTTATTTGCCCTTTATTTACTCCGCGATCTGAGTTGTTATATGATGTGTTTCTCACCTAAGTCTTGCTTATATAATAAAGGAATAAAGCTATATATTGTACCACCTTTATTCATTTCTGATGTCATTAAAACTGTTCAGTTTTAGCATCCTAGCTTTTATATCCGATTTTGCCTTCATGAAACATTCCTCATTTAAAGTTTATATAATCTACACCTGAGACGGTTGTGGCGGAGGACAGGTGTGGGTGGGTGGGAGGGAAGGAGTGGGTGGTTGAAGTAAGAAAGGCTGAAATGGTAAGGATCATTAAATCTGACTCACTCATATCCTTGTCTTTCTGTAATGTCATGTGATGTGTGTCATCAGATATTCGTAGTTAATTTATTTATACAAATAACAAAACAAACATTCACTAAAACTGATCTTTGAACTTCATTAACCATTTAGCCATCACAGACCACCTTCAACAAATTCATTATGTTGTAAGGAATGTTCTGTTGGATATTTTGAAAGTAATTTGTCTGGAAGTTGTTGCTGCCTCTGGCAGCTACAGGTTCCAGTTAAATTTCTTTCAAAATATTCAGCAACTTACCAGTATAGTCGTCTTGAAGTTGAGATACTGGACTTTCAAGAGTTAAAGGGTTAAAAAAGCCATCATTCATTTGGATATTACTGACGTATTTCATTCTATATGTCATAAATACTTTGATTTACTCTAAAAAATAATCTAGCTAACTATTCTGTGAAATTACTTGCTGTCGAAGGCACCCACAACTTTCAGATAAATAGTTTTAAAAATATTTAGCCGGTTTCATATTTAACTTCCTTGTAGGATGGTTAAAAAGAATTAAGAATTTATGTGGTTAGTTAACCTTTGTCATCCATACTACCAAAATCAACGCGATTTATACTAGTGGGATGTAATACAGCGTGGTTTTTACGATGTATCATTGGCGTGTTTAGCGTATGAATATTTCAGTTATGACATTCTATGATATCTAGCTAGTTAGAGACGTGTCCATGAATGCTAAGGTAATATGTGTTTAAAAGCTCATCAGTTGAATTTAAACTGAGATAGAGTTGGCCAGGTAAGTATGTATTCAAACCTGTCTATAGCAAACCCCCTGCATTTGGGGGCCAAATGATGGTCGATTTTCTAACATTTAATGGTCAGGATTGGTCAAGATTTTTCTTTGTGAATGTCCATCTAATTTCAAGCCAAGTGAAGACTATGTTTTGGAAATTTACTACTGGAATGAGTCGCTCAGTTATAGAGTCTGTAAATAGACGTTCCTTAACTGTCTGACTTCAGCAAGCCAGTGGACAATAATTTTAATGGGCAATAACTCTTACCCCAGCCCTCAAAATTTCAAATATTTGCGAGACCCATTTTTGAATCCCATGTTTTCAGGTCTGTATAACCAATTGTTCGGTTGCGCAAAATCAGTTTGCGTAATCAATTGGTTGCGCAAATTGTTACATCATTTTTTATCCAAACCTGCTTTATCTGAACATATTTCATCTGTATATTAAGTTAATAATAAATTTAAAGTGCATGTTGCTGAATTATCATTAGCATATTGATTACAGCATGGACTTATCCACCAATTACCTAATATACAGATAAAATATGTTTAGTTACTCAACTATTGACCTCGTAATCAATTACATCACATAGGTTGATGTCACCAGTCACTATTATAATTGACAGACAATACTAACTCTCATAGATGTTTTAGATGTTTGAAAATGCTAAATTCTGTTGTAAATAGCATGCTTCATATCAAAAAGTTGTTGAAACTTTTGTGTTTTCCACGATCAGAGATAACTACCGTTCTAGGCTTTGTCACTTACGCGACCATTTTTTCGTTCACGGTAATTTTACTTCACGTAACCGACACGCGAACGAAACGATCGTTCACGCCAAATTTTGTGGGCTGTTACCCTACTGAATATTTTGAAAACAATTTTTCAAAATATTCAGCATATTCAGAGTTATGCCCTGTGGAATAGTCTACAGAAATTCAGCAGCCTGACAGTTAAGACCAGTGCAGAAGGCCGATGTTGGCCGGCTTGACCATTAAACGCTTACGGAAGTGACAATTATTTGGCTTCCCAAGTATTTCTGGGAATTGAGAATAAAATGGATTAATTATATCTACCTAGTATTACATGTCTAAGTAAAGAAATTAACCCTTTAGTAGTCAACATTGGTCAAGGATATTGAAATTTGTGCTTAGTAATTGTCTGTTCGCAGACCAAGAGAAGACTATTTTTGAAAATGTATGACTGTACAGTAAGTGCCAGTAATTTTAGTAGTATTTTTTCAAAAATAACCTTGTTTTGCAGACATTTTCCAAAAGAAAGTTGAATTATTTTAGCAAATTCTATGATTAAAGTATTACGCATTTGTGTCTGAGGCTATATTGAATAAAATATCATCTTTCATTTAACTAGTTTTAATATGCGTTTTAATATTTTATATGTTTTCGTCTATTCACACAAATCCATTCATGAAAAGCATTTCTGATAAATGTATCCAATTAAAACGTTTAAAAATAATAATTTATTGCTTATGATGAAATGTATATGTATAATTGATATATTATATTATAAATGTAAAAAAACTGTATCCGAATTCATAATATGCTGGCCTGATTTAAATAATGTTTGTACTGATGAAATATCAACATACATGTACTTTATCAATAAAGAGGGCCATTTCTAGCTATGTACCACCCATTTATTGCCATGCCCTGCCCATTTATAGCTATGCCCCGCCCATTTAAAGCTTAGCTTGGCCCACTTTTAGGTACGTGTTGGAATCAATTTTAACGTTTGAATCCTGAATTTCAAGGTAGGGCCTATAACTATACTGATGTTGAATATTTTGAAACTAACTTGACTGGTGGATGTTGCTGCATATGGAAGAAATAACTTCCAGTTAAATTAGAGTGAAATTATGAAGCTGATAAAAGCAGTAGTGCAAATTTAACAAAGCAACATCTCAATAGAATTTAACCCTTTAACTCTTTAGCCCACATATCAACCAAAAACGGCTTCTGTAGTGGTCTTGAGACATGTAAATTTGCATACCAAGAGAAGACTATTTTTGATAATTTACCACTGCAATGACTGGCTCGATAACTGAGCCAGTCATTCCGATGCTAAACTTTCAAAAATATTCTTCTCCTTTTCTTTGAAAAAATTAAAATTTTCGTGAACAGATTCAAGCGTTAACCCTCAAATTTGGTCAAGAAAATTTCAGTTTTCCCCTAGAAAGTGTCCATTTTCAGATTAAGATTTTATTTTTGAAAAATTTCCACTGGAATGACTGTTTCGGTTACAGAGCCATCCGTTTCAGTATTAAATTTTCAAAAATGGTTTTCACTTAGTCTGAAAATGCACATTTCTCAAAACCACTACAGAAGCTGTGTTTTTGGCCAGGTTGAGTGTTAAAGGGTTAACAATAGTACATATTTTACTTTGAATTTAATTATAACCCTTTACTTAACTCATAATGTATTGTAGTTTAGCTAAAAGACAATTATTTTAGAAAAATTACCACCAGAATGACTGTTTTGGTAGTGTTGTTTTCAAAAATATTCCCCAGTGCAAAAGGGTATATCTCAAGAAAACGACCCAGACGTATATATACTGGTCTGGCGTTTTGTTAGCTTACTAAAATACTTACCACTCAATTCACTGTTTGCTAAAAGTCACCTGACTTAGATATCTCAGAAAATTTTAACCTATTCATTCCCATGGTGTAGGTTCCCTTGAAACAAGTTTAGCAGAGATACATCCCTCCATTGGGTAGTCTTGATAGTATCTCTTTAACTCTAAAGCAGTCATTGCTCTAGGGAACCGGTTCCTCTATTCCTATAGAGAACATATAAACGAGTCTGTGAGCATGCGCACTTATGCTACTATGCATGCGACCGAGTCCAAGCCGTCATTAATTAATTCCACAAATTTTTAATGATTTGCAATTTAACGATGCGGGGTGGCTGAGGTGGGCCCCAGTGAATTGAGTGGTAAGTATTTTAGTAAGCTAACAAAACGCCAGACCAGTATATATACGTCTGGGTCGTTTTGTAACACAACAAAAATACTAAGCCACTCAATTCACTGTTTGCTAAAACATAGAATTGGTCAGAGCCCAAATACTAGGTGGGTTGGTAAATTGCAAATCAGGAATGAAAGGTTAATCACCAAAAATACTAAAACCAACTAAATCACTGAAGTGCTGAAATAGCACGAACAAACAAATGTTCGAAATAAAATACAATAATATAATGATAATTAGAAAATCTCAGCAAAGAGAATTTAAAAACAGCCGTGAGATGGTGAAGAAGACGGCTGACTAAAGAATCTAGGCAATTGAGCCTAGGTTTGAGTGGCGAAACGAGAAATGTCAGATTGTGAATTGAATCTGATCTTTCAGATAAAAATAATGTAGAATCTGACATTTATACTGCAACTTACATAATGTCGTCCACTGATAGATCTGCATAGAATGCGAAGGAGAAGGCCATACCACGAACATCGTGTGCCTTAACACAAACTGAGTGTCTCCTGGAGATACATTCTAGTGTCAATTAATGGTGTCTGTAATCCAGTTGATGAGATGCGCGCTTACTAAACAAATTCGCATAAGTAATCTGAACGGTAGATCTGCATAGAATGCGAAGGAGAAGGCCATACCACGAACATTGTGTGCCTTAACACTTACTGAGTGTCTCCTGGAGATACATTCTAGTGTCGATTAATGGTGTCTGTAATCCAGTTGATGAGATGCGCGCTTACTAAACAAATTTGCATAAGTAACCTGAACGGTGTTTCAAAAAGATCTTTTAAATTGGGCATAGTTTTCGGAAAGGATTGAAAACAATTAATTAGGTTTTATATATATAAGATCTCTTCAAGGGCAAAGAATGAGGCCAGATCTCCTACCACCTAGAAAAGATCATTCACAAAAAGAATATGAATATCAAAATGCCATCTAACAAACGCGGCCGCTAGTACAAAAAGAATGATTTCAGAGTTATACAATTAAACAGATGGACCCAAGAATGAATTAATAGAGGAATTTATTATAGGTATTTGCCTTTGTGCTATACCCTAAAAATACCGGTACCATGGATAAATGATGTAAATACTTAATAACTCTCAAACCGGCTTCTAGAAAACAAAGAAGGATAGATGCTAGTGAAAACGATAACACCACCCCAGCATACAGGGATTTAAATCATCAAAAAATATGCCATGAATCTATGACTTGATGATGGGATGCAGAATCGGGCGAGATAATGTGCTGTTCTAACAACCATTTGAAAACCTTAAATATACTCTGGTAAATTCTCCTGTAACAGATAGTTTGAATTGATTAAGAATACTAAAGTTCAGACAAAAAATCAATTTCTGAAAAACAGGTCTCTTGGAAAATACCATATATACATATTGAAGATTTGTGGAATGATGAACTGAAAGCTGCTGTTAAACGAGATAGAAAATCAGCAAAATTGGTAAGACGCTTTGGATTTCCACAA